>SJXQ01011261.1:419059-528527 GCA_006408695.1 Aepyceros melampus
GCCAGATAAATTCCCTATCAACTTTTACCCTTGCTTTCATCTGACATGAAAACTGTAAGAACGAATCCCTTTTGCTGGCCCAGATGGTGGGTCCTGAGACCTCCGGGGAGGGGAGGAAACCTCTTCTTCTCCCAGTTCCCATTGGCATGGGAATGCCTCTCCATAGTAGTCAGATTCTGATTTTGACTTTGGCTTTTCGGAGTGCAGCTGCAAATGTCTCTGGCTGCTGCCTGTGTGTAAGTTACCCAAGGTAAACTTTGTTATTGCACTTTATGGACTTGCCACCTTCATTTTTCAGTCTCAAAGTTCCTTCTAGTTCAGAGGATATCATTCAGTATCCTTATCTCCCGACACCAAATCAGAGGACTGCCTCCTGGTACACAGATTTATTACTGTGGTCTTTTTAAATAGCTTCTTCAACTATAAGTTTAATTATAAGAATTAGTACATGCTTGTTGTAAAAGAAAAGTATATAGAAGTACATGAAATTTAAAATTTTCATTTTATAAATGTTACTATTAATGGCCATGTAAATTGTTTTTACTTTCTTTTCTGGGATTCCCTGGTAGCTCAGGGTGAAGAGTCTGCCTGCAATGTGGGAGATCTGAGTTCAATCCCCAGATCAGGAAGATCCCCTGGAGAAGAAAATGGCAACCCACTCCAGTATTCTTGCCTGGAAAATCCCATGGACGGAGGAGCCTGGACAGTCCATAGGGTCGCAAAGAGTCAGACATGACTGAGCAATTTCACTTTCCCTTTCTTTTCTAGTTCCAACCAACACGCATGTTTATATGTGTGTGTTCATGCATACACACATACTCACTTCTCTATCTATAGAGTAAATTCTAGAAACAGAATTCTGGATAGACATAATTTTTAATATGCACAGAATGGTACACTTACCTTTTACTCATCAAGGTACAGCGTGATGATTATTTCTTGTTTTTTACTTAGTATAGTCCATGGGATCACAGAGAGTCAGACAGGCCTGAGTGACTGAACTGAACTGATAAATTCTCAAAAAAAATTTGACCGGAAAAGTCTTATGTTTTAGATTAATTCATTAAAATGGTTTCCCAGAACTAGAATTGGGATATTAAGGGTTATGAACATGCTTAATAGTGAACAGTGAAGTCGCTCAGTCATGTCTGACTCTTTGCGACCCCATGGACTGTAGCCTACCAGGCTCCTCCCTCCATGGGATTTTCCAGGCAAGAGTACTGGAGTGGGTTGCCATTGCCTTCTCCAGGGGATCTTCCCGACCCAGGGATTGAACCTGGGTCTCCCACATTGCAGGCAGACACTTTAACCTCTGAGCCATGGCTGTTCCAGAGACTTGGTTATTTGACACTTGTGACTATGGGTAAGCTTAAGCTCAAGAGTAAAATCTTTGTGTTTCCACTGCCAAAGAACAAGGGAATATTGGAAATGTCTCTGAGTGCATCCATGTAGGCTGGTGAGCAACAGCTCTTGCTAGGAGGGGGGTAAGTCATGTTATTCTTATGCAGTGCACCAGAGGTTTGTGGTCTTAGAGATGCCTCCTGGGAAATGTGAAGGCTGTGGATCACCTTTGGCTTTACTTGTGTTGTCTGAATTGCTCAAGCAAGCTGGAGAAATGTTCACCCTGCCAGAACTCTGAAAGAGATCTCCAAAGTGTCAGGTCCCTGCCTTTCATTCTCATGGGTAAAGTACAGATGTCCCCAGAGGGCTGAGCCATTGATGACTTACCTCATGGGGTCATCCAGTCTTGGGACTGATTGCTTCTATTCCTTTGCTGTGAAGGGGAAGAGAGAGGAGGTTGTTCTAACATCAGCTTCAGATACTACTGTTGTGGATACCCTCCTACTAACAGTGCCTCAGGAATTTTTTTCTCTGTGGGTGTAATAGCAATGTCTGCTCTTCACAGGAACACTTACAATGTTGTAAGCACTTTTCACACATTATCTCATTTAATACAATTCATATAACTGAACCACTAAGAGGCTAAGTAGTTTAGGAAACTAGTGAGGAGATCCTATGATCTATGCACTTTCAACTTGTACTACCTATGAGAGGGTTTGACTGCTGAAACAGATCTGCCAGACAGAGTCAATTGTACAAGCTACACATTCAGCAAGAAGGCACAACTATATGTATCCAGGTAGACATAACTATCAAAATAGCAGCCAACTTATTCATTCATTTATTTGGAAAAAGAGTCATGTGACTAGAGCATCGGTTATGTTTTCTCTCAATCTGGTTAGCTGTCAACTGAACATATCATTCGTTTACTGCTAACAGAAGCTTTAAAGCAAGTTCTCAGTGTAGTTTTTTTTCTGTTATATTTCTATACTTACATTTAAAAAGAAATATTAAAAAAGAAATATTCTTGTTCAAAAAGAATCTAAGATGCCTCATATCTGGTTTAATCTAAAATTAATGCTTTTAAAATAGAATTTTTAAAATGATCATTTTAGTCATGCTTTGGGGACTTAAATTAGAAAAGAAAGGAAGCTTCGTGTTGACTCATACAGAAGATAATGTGCCATTTTATTTTTTTCATTTCAACTCAGGCAACATTTCTGGATCACTTAGGAAGTGCCAGGGGCTGCCTTTGGCCAGCATGACCTCTGTGCATTGTGTAACAGCTAATAGCAAATCAACAGACTTTCACTTCTGAAAGAGGCACAGGGCATTGCAGCTTAGCAAGGCAGCCTTTCCACCCCCTTTGCAGGTGCCCATGGATTGCTGGTGCTGAGGGAGACTTTAGTACATTTCAGTGCTGGTGTCAGGCCCATTTTCGTTGGCAGTGGCCCTTCTGGCACATGTTACATTTTCCTATGTTCAGATGAGAAATTTAATTTTACTCTCCAGGAGTACTAATTATAAAGGAAAATATTACAACCCACTTTTCAAGTTGAGACTGAACAAATGGCCAAGTGTAACTGGATTCAGGGCTCCAAAATAATGATGTTTCTTTAAAACATTTTCATTGGGTTGTAAGCCAATGAGGTCACAAATAAAAACAGTTAGACTCATTTTTTAAAATTCTCAACCCTTTAGTTAATAGGGGGAACCAATAATGAATAAAATGAAACATACCAATTTTAAAAATCAGCATCAGTGTGTTTCTTTTAAAAAATTATTATAATTGTTTCTAAACTAAGCATTAACTAGAGGATTTTAAAATTAGCTTACTTATCTCTATTTTTTTTTAGTGATCTGTGAACAAAGCTTTTCTTCTCTTTTGCCTGGCTTGACTATGTTCTACCCTTGGCAAAATGTATCTTAGATAACTTAGTAGTGTATTCGTCCTCTCATTTGAGTTCCATAATAGCCAATCCCAAAGAAAGGCAATGCCAAAGAATCTTCAAACTACCGCACAATTGTACTCATCTCACACGCTAGTAAAGTAATGCTTAAAATTCTCCAAGCCAGGCTTCAGCAATACATGAACCATGAACTTCCAGATGTTCAAGCTGGTTTTATTTTATTTTATTTTTTATTTTTACTTTATTTTACTTTACATTACTGTATTGGTTTCAAGCTGGTTTTAGAAAAGGCAGAGGAACCAGAGATGAACTTGCCAACATCTGCTGGATCATCAAAAGAGCAAGAGAGTTCCAAAAAAACATCTATTTCTGCTTTATTGACTATGCCAAAGACTTGACTGTGTGGATCACAATAAACTGTGGAAAATTCTGAAAGAGATGGTAATACCAGACCATCTGACCTGCCTCTTGAGAAACTTATATACAGGTCAGGAAGCAACAGTTAGAACTGGACATGGAACAACAGACTGGTTCCAAATAGGAAAAGGAGTACATCGAGGCTGTATACTGTCACTCTGCTTATTTAACTTATATGCAGAGTACATCATAAGAAATGCCGGGCTGAAGGAAGCACAAGCTGGGATCAAGATTGCTGGGAGAAATATCAGTAACCTCAGATATGCCAATGACACCACCCTTATGGCAGAAAGTGAAGAAGAACTAAAGAGCCTGTTGATGAAAGTGAAAGAGGAGAGTGAAAAAGCTGGCTTAAAGCTCAACGTTCAGAAAACGAAGATCATGGCATCTGGTCTGATCACTTCCTGGGAAATAGATGGGAAACAGTGTCAGACTTTATTTTTCTGGGCTCCAAAATGACTGCAGATGGTGATTGCAGCCATGTAATTAAAAGATGCTTACTCCTTGGAAAGAAAGTTATGACCAACCCCGGCAGCATATTAAAAAGCAGAGATATTACTTTGCCAACAAAGGTCGTCTAGTTAAGGCTATGATTTTTCCAGTGGTCATGTATGGATGTGAGAGTTGGACTGTGAAGAAAGCTGAGCACCGAAGAATTGATGCTTTTGAACTGTAGTGTTGGAGAAGACTCTTGAGAGTCCCTTGGACTACAAGGAGATCCAAGCAGTCCATCCTAAAGGATCAGTCCTGAGTGTTCACTGAAAGGACTGATTTTGAAAGTGAAACTCCAATACTTTGGCTACCTGATGTGAAGAGCTGACTCATTTGAAAAGACCCTGATGCTGGGAAAGATAGAAGGGGGGAGGAGAAGGGAACAACAGAGGATGAGATGGTTGGATGGCATCACTGACTCAATGGACATGGGTTTGGGTGGACTCCAAGAGTTGGTGATGGACTGGAGGCCTGGTGTGCTGCGGTTCATGGGGTCGTGAAGAGTCAGACACGACTGAGCGACTGAACTGAATAGCCCTGTGATGGAGACAGAACTGGCCTCTTATCCAATTTTACAGATGAAGAATCAGAGGGTGAGTGACTTGCCTCAAGTGTCTAAACCAGGAAGTGGCAAGGTCAGGTATGTTTTATGTAGCCATCAAATATTTACAAAATAGACCTTCAAATGAAAGACTTTCACTAAAACTCTGCCTGCTATTCAACATATTGCAAATGTTAATGGTTGGATTAGCCAGAACTAGCTAAGTATCTTGGAAAATATGTCCATTCTGATAATGAATGCAACAAAGTATTTTTAGGCCCCTTGTTTTTTATACTTGTTACATCTTTGAAATGTATTGATCAGATTCCTGAATCACATACTATTTAGAATGAGGAGCTCACTATTATTGAATTCTGTGTTTGGTCTTACATTTTGATTGATTGCCTGATGATTAACCTATCTTTGGTTTTTAAGAAGGCTTCACCAGAGCTACTGAACAAATCTTTAACTCACCTTTTCTTATGAAATAACCCTAGGGAAGGTAGTGTTTAGAGTAGTTGAGTCTTGATGCTGATTTGTAGATAGAAAGAGGCAAAATGTGACAACGCAAGGCTATATTCAATCTACAGACAGGCAGAGGGCCTTTTCCAAAATCTGAACCACCTTTCATACAATTGGCTTCACCTTTCAGCTCTACAGGAAACCTTTGTGTGAGCTCTGACTCTCTGCAACCCCATGGACAGTAGCCCACCAGGCTCCTCTGTCCATGGGATTCTCCAGGAAAGAATACTGGAGTGGGTTGCCGTTTCCTTCTCCAGGGAATCTTCCTGACTCAGTGACTGAACCTCAGTCTCCAGCATTGCAGGTGGATTCTTTACTGTCTGAGCCACCAGGGAAACCCTAGGTAACCTTAGGTAACCTTTACGAGGTCCCTAATGGAAAAGAAATCAGCTTTGCCAAAGTCATTAAGGCTAATATCTTAAACCATACAGTTAGTCACTTGGGAAGAGAGAGAAGATAGACTCAAACAACATTTTAGAAGGGGAAGTTTGCCATGGGGTTTAAAGATGGTATAGAAGTTTCTAGTTTAATGATATCACGAATTGATATAGAGAACAAAGAAAAGGCAGGGAGTGGGAAGAGGGAGGATCTGAGTTTGAGATACAGAATCCTACTCCTGAGAGCTTATAACCTGGTATGAGAATGTGGGGTTGACTGGGGAGGGTGTCAAATAAGTAAACCAATCATTAAACTGCCATGGGATAGGAGTGGCAATGAAGAGCTGCTGGGCATGCCTGGGGATCAGTTCCTGGAAGTGGGGGAATGAGAAGGCCTCCTTGTGTTCAGGACACTTGGGTTAAATTATAAAAGAATTAATTAGGGAGTATAATGCAAGGCACGCAGAGCAGGGGGACAGTATATTCAAAGGCCCAAAGTAAAAGAATGACCAGTGGGTCAGGCGAGGTCAGTGGCTAGAGGGTTTTTTGGATGGTGAAAGGCAAGATGGCATGAGCAGCCCTATCAAGCAGAGGCTGGGGACAGCAGCCAGCAGTTATTACTCATTTACTGTAAGCCAGGCACCAAGAGTATGTTCAGAAGATAGCTCCATCAGTGGGTGGTAACTGACTGGACCTGGGGGAGAAGAACATCCAAGGAGACTTGAGGTTTCTCCTCTGACCCAAAGGAGGCATTTGAAGGAGGAAGCCATTTATGAGGGAGGAGGAGCATGAGCTCCATGTGTAATACGTTAAATTCAGGGTCCCTTGTGCCATCCAGGTAGCTGAGAGGATGTGTGATATTTTGAGCATATGGACTCTAAATCTATACTGCCCTGATTTGAATCATAACATGGCTTCTTAAGAGATTTATGACTATGGGAAAGTTACTTAATCCCTTTGTACCTTAGTTTTCTCATTAATAAAATGGGAAAATAATAATAGCACTTTTACTTTATAGACTTGTATGATTTAGAACAGTTCTTAGCTCATGGCAGGTACTTAATGAATATTCATATTTTTATTATTAAATATAGTTCTGAGGCTCAAGGGTGGAGCCTGGGATTAGCACATCAGGGTAAGTTAACTATTATGTCAAGATTACCGGGAGAAATATCAATAACCTCAGATATGCAGATGACACCACCCTTATGGCAGAAAGTGAAAGAGGAGAGTGAAAAAGTTGGCTTAAAGCTCAACATTCAGAAAACGAAGATCATGGCATCTGGCCCCATCACTTCATGGGAAATAGATGGGGAAACAGTAGAAACAGTGTCAGACTTTACTTTTGGGGCTCCAAAATCACTGCAGATGGTGACTGCAACCATGAAATTAAAAGATGCTTACTCCTTGGAAGAAAAGTTATGACCAACCTAGATAGTATATTCAAAAGCAGAGACATTACTTTGCCGACTAAGGTCCATCTAGTCAAGGTTATGGTTTTTCCTGTGGTCATGTATGGATGTGAGAATTGGACTGTGAAGAAGGCTGAGCACTGAAGAATTGATGCTTTTGAACTGTGGTGTTGGAGAAGACTCTTGAGAGTCCCTTGGACTGCAAGGAGATCTAACCAGTCCATTCTGAGGGAGATCAACCCTGGGATTTCTTTGGAGGGAATGATGCTAAAGCTGAAGCTCCAGTACTTTGGCCACCTCATGTGAAGAGTTGACTCATTGGAAAAGACCCTGATGCTGGGAGGGATTGGGGGCAGGAGAAGAAGGGGACGACCGAGGATGAGATGGCTGGATGGCATCACGGACTCAATGGACGTGAGTCTGAGTGAACTCCGGGAGCTGGTGATGGACAGGGAGGCCTGGCGTGCTGCGATTCATGGGTAGAAAGTGAAAGAGGAGAGTGAAAAAGTTGGCTTAAAGCTCAACATTCAGAAAACGAAGATCATGGCATCTGGCCCCATCACTTCATGGGAAATAGATGGGGAAACAGTAGAAACAGTGTCAGACTTTACTTTTGGGGCTCCAAAATCACTGCAGATGGTGACTGCAACCATGAAATTAAAAGATGCTTACTCCTTGGAAGAAAAGTTATGACCAACCTAGATAGTATATTCAAAAGCAGAGACATTACTTTGCCGACTAAGGTCCATCTAGTCAAGGTTATGGTTTTTCCTGTGGTCATGTATGGATGTGAGAATTGGACTGTGAAGAAGGCTGAGCACTGAAGAATTGATGCTTTTGAACTGTGGTGTTGGAGAAGACTCTTGAGAGTCCCTTGGACTGCAAGGAGATCTAACCAGTCCATTCTGAGGGAGATCAACCCTGGGATTTCTTTGGAGGGAATGATGCTAAAGCTGAAGCTCCAGTACTTTGGCCACCTCATGTGAAGAGTTGACTCATTGGAAAAGACCCTGATGCTGGGAGGGATTGGGGGCAGGAGAAGAAGGGGACGACCGAGGATGAGATGGCTGGATGGCATCACGGACTCAATGGACGTGAGTCTGAGTGAACTCCGGGAGCTGGTGATGGACAGGGAGGCCTGGCGTGCTGCGATTCATGGGGCCGCAAAGAGTCGGACATGACTGAGCGACTGAATTGAACTGATTTATCTGGTAGGAGATATTTGGCTGTAAGATACAGAGAATACAATGGAGGCTGTTTTCATAGGTTCATTTCATTATTTACCAAGGAATTTGGCAAACAGGTGGCTTCAGCATTCTTTAAGAAGTTCAGCGATGTCAGGTCACTGTGATTCACTTGGTCTTTCTCTCCTTGTCTATAAAATGGCTGTTCTAGCTCAAAGCATCTCATCCTTACTTCCTATGTTCTAAATAGGGAAAGAAAGTGAAAGTCGCTGAGTCAGGTCTGACTCTTTGCGACTCCATGGACTACTGTAGCTTGTCGGTTCCTCTGTCCATGGAATTCTCCAGGCCAGAATACTAGAGTGGGTAGTCTATCCCTTCTCCAGCAGATCTTCCCAACCCAGGAATCAAACCAGAGTCTCCAGCATTACAGGCAGATTCTTTACCAGCTGAGTAACCAGAGAAGCCTCAAATAGGAGGGAATGCGGTCTGAAAACTCATTTTGTGGGGAAACTGCTCTCCTCACAGGTCGCTAGCTTTTGATCAGAAAGAAAAATCCCAGAATTCCCCAGGCGATTCCTCTGTGTCTCATTGGCTGGAACCAGGTCACATGAGCACCTGGTGGCCAGGAAGAGGAGAGCCATGATTGACTTAGACTGTTCATGACCCATTGTTTGGGGATAGACACTTTAAGCCTTGAACAAAATGGTGGTCGTTTTAGTGAGGAAGAAGGGAATGGCTGGTGGGCTTGCAGTTAAGAAAGTCTGCCCCATTAGAGAAGGAGAGCACTTAGAACAGGAAGAGGACCAGGGGAGAACCCAGGACTCCAGTCATGCATGACACTCAGACAGGAAAGAGATTTCAATTGCCAAAGACAGAGAAGGAGAGGAGAGCCAGAGAGAAGCCCAGGAAGAATTTTCAGGAGGGCATGTCTACAGGGGTTCACATAGCAGAGCTTGGGGCAGGATGAGGCTGTAAAGCGCTGTCTGATTTGGCAGCGAGAAGGCCGCAGAGGCCACTGCCAGAGCAGATTCAGTGGTGCCAGGGGTTGAGAAGAGAATGAGAATTTCTCCCATATGCAGTTGGTGGGAGTGCAAATTAATTCAACATTTCCTTCAGTTTGGCAACGTGTACCAAAATGTAAAATGCTCATACCCTTTAACTCTGAAATTCTACTTTTAGAAATTAATCCAACAGGCAGAATTAAACCAGAGCAGGCTGATGTACGTACAAAACTGTTGATTGTAGCCTTGTTTATTATAGAAAATAAAAGAGAGATAATTGACCTAAATATCCATCATACGAGATTAATTAAAACAAGTGATGGTACATTTTGGCATTGGATACTAGGCACAGTAGCTAAGAGCTGAAGTTCTGGAATTTGACAGTCAGGATTTGAATTCTGGTTTTGCCATTCACCATCTGTGTGACCTCAGTCTCTGGAAAACTCTCTAGGACTCTCAGTTTCCCTGACTGGAAAATGGGATAATTATAGTCCTAACTCAGAAAGCTATGGTAAGAATTAAGGAAGTTTATGCAAATGAAATATGTGGAATGTGGCTGCCACATATTATCATGCAGGCACTGAAAATATGTGGTAGATCTATCTGTATGGAAATAGAAAGCTGTTTATAAGATATTAAGAGAAAAAAATGAAGTTACAGAATAGCAAGTTATTATGACCCCAAGATTAAACAGTGCTTTTTTTCTGGGACGTGGAATCATTGGCACAATTCACTTTTTACTTTACACATTTCTGTATTTCTTTAAAACAGAAGTATTGTACAGAAACAAAATTTGCCACCTGAAAATGTCTCTCTGGTATGCAGATGATTTTGAGCTCAACATAATCAAGTCAAAAATGACTCAGAAAGAAACCTTGACCTTATCACCTATAATAATTTACATAAAGTGCTAGTCTTGGAATAGAGCTATTACCAGAGCTATCCAGAAAGAATATGGGCTGGGGTGGTGATGGGGATTCCTGGCAAGGCTCAAAGATCAGAGTCCATTCTACGTCCCATTGTTTCTTCATGGCCTGTTTATTTGTCAAACATTTGCTTTTCCATCTCTGTTGCCTTCCTCCCCTTTGAAGTCCCAAACCACCAACTCCACCATCCTCTTTTGTTTTTAGCTGAAGATGGTATTTCAGCTGAAGGCTTGGCCCATTTTGGTGAGATACTCAGTTCTCCTGGTGGCTCCCATGTATATATATATTTACACGTAGTTTGATTCTTTCCTGTTAAAGTTTGATTTTCTCATGTTAATTTAATTCTTAGATTAGCCAGAAGAATCTAGAAGGGCAGAAGAAAATTCCTTCTTCCCCAGCAGTATTTTATGTCTGGCTGACTATAAGCCACACAAAGCAGATACCATATTCGTTTTGTTCACCACTGGATATTATTGTATCTGGCACATGGCAAGCAGGTGATAAATATTTTATTAAATGAATGCATGCAAGACAGGAAGTTGTATTTAGGAGGAAGTTGCATAGACCAAGATTTCAAAGATGTAGCAATCCTGTGCTGACAAGGCCCAGGGTAGACCTCAGGCAAGAGTGATAAAATAGAAACAGAGTTCAGGCCTAAAGGCTGTCGGTCAGTCATCAGTATGGATGCTAGTCCCAGGACAAGGACAGCATGAGCAGAAAACAGGTCCAAGAGTGATGGAGTCCAGTCTCTGGGTCTTTCTGTTGAGTGCTTCCAAAACAGGCTGAGCCTGAGAGCAAAACCATAGTTTAGGACTGCAGAGGATTTCCATGCCATTGAGACATTTTTACACGAGAAAACAAGGACCCAGAAAGGTGAAGTGAGTTCCTCTGGGATGTGTGTCTCCCAGTTCTCGCTCTGGTGCTGTCTCTTTCCTCCTAGGACTCAACTGTGTAGCTATTTCAGATATAAATGAAATTGTTGAGAGAGGACATTCATTGGATTCCTAAGAAACCCATTCCTCTTATGTAGCGTGACTTGCCTTTCTAAAGCTTACTGATCACCCCTGCCCTTTATTTGTAAAGAGCAAAACGACTAGGAACATAATTAACTCACCCACATCTTCCATTGTCCTCCACGTCTTTTGTGCAAGCATTGATTGTTGTTCCTATTGTTGAAAGCAGGATTGTTCTCTTGGCAACACACATCCAGAAAGAGAGTCCAGTGGGGGGCTCAGCAGGTGACACTGTTGAAGTTTGACCTTATGGTTCCAAAAGAGAAAAGAAGAAAGGCAAAAAACACTAATTGACCGCTGGGTGATTTTGAATTGGTTACCAATCTAAACTATAGAATGCTTTGGGAAAAAAGACATTTGGTTTTTTTTTAAAGTACATTTAGGAATTCAGAATATCAGCCAGCTGAGTTCTCAAGTACAGGACCCTAGGGGGTCCAATTAAATACTATTTACAAGCAACTTTTTGTTGAGATGTTACAACTAGCACAGGTAAATGGAACTTTCAAATGTGTTCTTGGAAAACAGCCTTTTCTCACTTTTATATCTTAATCATCACTTACCCATACATACATTGTTGTATGCATATATTGTTGTTTTCTCTGGGACTGTTTTTGCTGGGAAGAAAAGATGTGCCTAGTAAAGGAAGATGATGCCACAGAGGAGACTTGGGATCAGTTACAGCTGAGAGAATATGATTCTGTCCATGAGAAAGCTATGTGTTCCTCAGGAAATTGCTTAACTGTGGAATCTCAGTTTCCTCCTCTATAACCTAGGATCATAACGCCTACTTCACAGGGTGGTTTTATGGATGCAACAAAATCAGGTTTAAAATTCCTGTCACATAGCTGTTCCCTGACCATCTATAAAATCAATTTATAAATTACTGAAATCCTTCAATAGGTGACGAGAAAGTGGTGCCTCTGGTTCTTGACCACATTTCACACGTGCACTTGACTTTATCCATAGAATGCCTTAACTTGGTTGTTTCCCTTTCCTGCAGCACCCTGAGAAACAAAGGTGAGGAGTGAAGTGAAGAGCATATTTGTGTTGGTTCACCTGGAAAACCAGCTGCCATGGAAATTTCAAATCTGAATCTCTTTCTTACTCTTTTTTTCCTTACTAATTCTTTAAGATCTCTGAGTGGGATCATGTAGAATGGAGGCAACCACAGGGAACCATCAAAAACTCTCAGTGAAGCTTGTTTAAGAGACACGTGGTGGAGGAGAGTAAGAGCACCAGGGCATGATATCCAAGAAGCTGGCTGGGCCAGGTTATATCTGACTCTATGTATGTTCCTCTCATACAAGATATTGGAGTCAGAGCCTTGAAAAAATAACCATTGTTTCCAATTGTGTCCTGTTATAAGGAGAACAGATTCTTACTGAACTTATGCAAATGACTATGCAAATATTTCCATGAAAATAAGAATAGTCACTAAGAGTTTCCAAATTTCAGACGGATTGGGTGGGAGAAAAAGATAAATATTTCATCTTTATTTATGAAGATGGTTATTATTGTTCAGTTGCTAAATTGTGTCCAACTCTTTCTTGACTCCATGGACTGTCGTTTGCCAGGCTCATCTGTCCATGGGATTTCCCAGGCAATAATTCTGGAGTGGGTTGCCATTTCCATTTACAAAGGTATATTTTGTGAAACTGCCACAAGTCACAGATAGGTTGAGAGAAAAGATTTCCTTAAATCTGAAAAAGAAAAACAAACACACACCTGCAATTGTTAAAATAAAAAGCCATAAAAATTATAATCAACCTCATCAATCCCATGGAATTAACTTTTGATCTTATTAGCAGTTTTATGAAATCATCAATTTCTTCGTTAGAGTTCTTACCCAGTTCAATGGCATCATTTGAAAGTTCATCAGAAGCCTGTGTTCTAGGGTTAATGTCAGAGTCCCTGAAATGAATCTCTCTGAAGATGAAGCATATTTGTAAAAGCATCAGAATAAAACAGTAACTGTCTATAAGTGACAAAAGACTTAAAAATGCCCGTTATTAAAGATCTGAGAGTTTGTTATAATAGAACTAACAAGGAAATATGGTTATTTCTGTGACATAAAGCAATTTAAAATAATAACTGGAATTATGGTTGATAATATTATATCAGGACATATCAGATTTCCAGAAATTTCACATAGTTTCTAAAACATATGTAAAATATAGCTACATAGACACAACATAAATAGGGCTAGTATTATTTCTTATTTGACAATGCTTACTATGAGAGAGAACACATCTTTGAGATATCTCACAGGCCCTCTGAAACATCTTATACTTCAAAATTAGTTCTAAGTCAAAAGACTTCATATGGAATTAGATTTTGCAAAGTTTATCAAAAATACCAAACGTTTAAAAAAACAGTTGGTCAAATAGGATCATAGGTCACTGTGAAACAATGCTTAGTTATCCATTTAACCAAAATAACAATTAAAAACTTTATGAGTAAATATTAAGTAGTTGTTAAAAGCCTTAGCACAAAATACAGAATCTTTGTTATTCTAGACAGATTACATTAAAGGTGAACAAAACTTTTGGGTACAATTCCTTATTAAGACTAGACTAATAACCTAATATCAAAAGCAAGCTGACCCGGGTTCAAGCCCTGGGTTGGGACGATCCCTTGGAGAAGGAAATGGCAACCCACTCCAGTACTCTTGCCTGGAAAATCCCATGGACAGAAGAGCCTGGTAGGCTACAGTCTATGGGGTCGCAAAGAGTCGGACACGACTGAGCGACTTCACTATAATAACCTAATAAGATTTTGTCCTATTAACAGAGAGAAAAAACTAAGTTTAATTGTGCATCAGCTTGCTTTTGATATTAAAAGTCAATTACTTAATTAAATTCATTGTAATTTTAGCATGTCCTCACACACATAAAATTACTTTCTAAAGACTGGGTTTCTCCCCTTACAAACATTTTACAATTTTCTATACCCATTTTAGTTTGCCCCTTGTCTTCTTTCCCACTTAGAAGTTCTATTAATTTTGGTAGGAATTTCATTTACTAATTAGAATGTCTAGAATCATGTACTTGCTCATAGAAAATTTCTTTGTATGGCATCAAACATACTTATTACTCATTTCAAATATCTTTAGTTTCTCTCTAAAAGAAAACCTATGTTCAGTGATTAATGTTTCAGCAACTTATTTTAATTGGGAATGAACCAGATATTCAATAAATTTCCATAATTTAACTTAATTTAGCAAGATTCTAAAGTTTCTAGTTACCAAAAAGATTTGGGGAAACCGTTTTTAAGTAGATATACCATAAAGCATAATTATTCTTTAAAAATTTATGTTAAAACTCTTATCTCATTTACATTTAATATACTTATAGAAATATTATCATACCAAGTTATATTTCTTGCTGACAAATTTTAAAGCAAAACTTGACTTTTAGGTTTGCTACCTAAAAAGTACCATAAATATGTTATGCTGATAAATTTAAAGACATATTAATTAAACCAAGAAACTTAGACTACCTGTAATACCAATATTAATACTGAAACTTTCCCAGATCACATGAACCTGAAATTCATTTGTGTTAGCTTTTATTATATTTCTGATAATTTATATACTATTTAACTTCTTTTAAACAGAACTCTTTTGCAAATTAATTTTGTCACTACCATCCAGAGCTAAAAACATACCATAATGTATATACACAGATGTACATACATCCAGATATACACAGAATTTTCATTTTAAAATTTTAATCATGAAATTAGGTACAATACAAAACTTACTAAATTAATTTTTTAAATTTATTTTATTGAAATATAGTTGATTTACAATGTGTTAATTTCTGTGAACAGCAAAGTGATTCAGTTATACATAGATATATATTATTTTCTATTATTGTTTATCAGAGAATATTGAATACATTTCCCTGTTCTAAAAGTAAGATCTTGTTGTTTACCCATTCTGTAAATAGCACTTTGCATCTGCTAAACCCAAACTCTCCATCCACCCCTCCCCTTCTTCCCTTCCCATGTGTTGTTGTTCAGTCCCTAAGTCATATCCAGCTTGTTGCAATCCCATGGACTGCAGCATGCCAGGCTTCTCTGTCCTTCATCATCTCTCAGAGTTGGCTCAAACTCATGTCCATTGCATTGGTGATGCTATCCAACCATCTCATCCTCTGCCACCCCCTTCTCTTCTTGCCTTCAATCTTTCCCAACATCAGGGTCTTCTCCAATGAGTCAGCTCTTCACATCAGGTGACCAAGTGTTGAAGCTTCAACTTCAATATCTGAACTTCCAGTCAATATTCAGGACTGATTTCCTTTAGGATCTACTGGTTTGATTTCCTTGCTGTCCAAGGGACTCTCAAGAGTCTTCTCCAGCACCACAACTTGAAAGCATCAGTTCTTTGGTGCTCAGTCTTCTTTACAGTCCATTTCCCCTATCCATACATGACTACTGGAAAAACCAGAGCTTTGACTAGATGGACCTTTGTTGGCAAAGTGATGTCTCTACTTTTTATATGCTGTGTAGGTTGGTCATAGCTTTTCTTCAAGGAACAAATGTCTTTGAATTTCATGACTGCAGTGATTTTGGACCCCAAGAAAAGAAAATCTGTTGCTGTTTGGTTTCCCCATCTATTTGCCATGAAGTGATGCGACTGAATACCATGATCTTTGCTTTTTGAATGTTGAGTTTTAAGCCAGCTTTTTCACTCTCCTCTTTCACCTTCACCGATAGGCTCTTTAGTTCCTCTTTGCTTTCTACCATTAGAGTGATATCTGCATAGCTGAGGTTGTTGATATTTTTCCCAGAAATCTTGATTCCAGCTTATGGTTCATCCAGCTTGGCATTTTGCATGGTGTTCTCTGTATATAAACTAAATAAGGGTGACAATATACATCCTTGATGTACTCCTTTCCCAATTTTGAACCAGTTTGTTGTTCCATGTAAGGTTCTAACTGTTGCTTCTTGAACTGCCTACTCATTTCTCAGGAGACAGGTACGGTGGTCTAGTGGTCCCATCTCTTTAAGAACTTTCCACACTTTGTTGTGATCCACACAGTCAAAGGCATTTGCCCTTCTTGGGATTGGAATGAAAACTGATTTTTTTCCAGTACTGTGCCCTTTCCCATGGGCAGCCAGAAATCTGTTCTCGAATATGTAAGTCTATTTCTGTTTCATAGATAATTTCATTTGTGTCTATTTTAGATTCCACATATAAGTGATATATAATATTTGGCTTGCTTCACTTAATATAATAATCTCTAGGTCTAGCCATGTTGCTGCAAATGGAATTATTGCATTCTTTTCTATGATTGAGTAGTTTTCCATTGTATATATGCACCACATCTTCTTTATCCATTCATTTGTCAATGGATATTTAGGTTGTTTCAATGTCTTTGTTATTGTAAATAGTACTGCTATATGAATATTGGGGTGCATGTGTCTTTTTAAATTATAGTTTTTCTGGATGTATGTCCAGGAATGGGATTGCTGGATCATATGGTAACTCTATTTTTACTTTTCTGAGGAACTTCCATACTGTTTTCCATAGTGGTTTCACCAGTTTACATCCTACCAACAGTGTAAGAGGATTCCCTTTTCTCCACACCCTCTCCACCATGCTTTATTTGTAGATATAAAATAATGGTCAACCTTATTTTTTGATGATAGCCATTCTGACTGGACTAAAAGGGCCTCCCTGGTGGCTCAGTAGTAACAAGTCCATCTACAATGCAAGAGACACAGCAGATGCAGGTTTGATCTCTGGGTCATGTCAATCCCCGGAGAAGGAAATGGCAACCCACTCCAGTATTCTTGCCTGGAAAATCTCATAGACAGAGGAACCTGGTGGGCTACAGTTAGTGCATGGGATTGCAAAGAGTCAGACACGACTGAGTGACTATCTCTTTCTTTCTATTCTGACTGGTGTGATGTGGTACCTCATTGTAGTTTTGATTTGCATTTCTCTAAGAATTAGTGATATTGAGCATCTTTTCATGTGCCTCTTGGTCATTTGTATGTATTCTTTGGATAAATGTATATTCAGGTCTTCTGCCCATTTTCCAACTGGGCTGCAAAACTCACTAGTTTATAAATAACAGTTGGGATAATAAATCATCTATTCAGGTTGCTAAAGTGTTTTATAATTTTGGAGAAGCCCAGGTGGAACATTTACATCTCAAAGTCACAGGGAGACAAATGCAAGCTCCTATGGAAGGACTTCTGTTCCCTAAGTTCAGAATTTTGGGGGAAAAAATTGTGTTTTTTTTTTTTTTTTCAAAATGGCCATAATAATCATAGAGCTTTTCAATAGACCTTTAGAATTATTGTTGCCTTCTGCAGGTGCTCAGTCTTGGTGTTATAAAAAGGAAGTTTATAGACAGATAGCAAGGAGGAGATCATTATAGTGGACATTCAGAGAAAATGGGGATGGGAGAGAGCTGTCTGAAGCCTCAGTTCAGTTCAGTCAGTCAGTTCAGTCGCGCAGTCGTGTCCGACTCTTTGCGACCCCATGAATCGCAGCACGCCAGGCCTCCCTGTCCATCACCAACTCCCGGAGTTCACTCAGACTCACGTCCATCGAGTCTGTGATGCCATCCAGCCATCTCATCCTCGGTCGTCCCTTTCTCCTCCTGCCCCCAATCCCTCCCAGCATCAGGGTCTTTTCCAATGAGTCAACTCTTCGCATAAGGTGCCCAAAGTACTGGAGCTTCACTTTTAGCATCATTCCTTCCAAAGAAATCCCAGGGTTGATCTCCTTCAGAATGGACTGGTTGGTTCTCCTTGCAGTCCAAGGGACTCTCAAGAGTCTTCTCCAACACCACAGTTCAAAAGCATCAATTCTTCTGTGCTCAGCCTTCTTCACAGTCCAACTCTCACATCCATACATGACCACAGGAAAAACCATAGCCTTGACTAGACGGACCTTAGTCGGCAAAGTAATGTCTCTGCTTTTGAATATACTATCTAGGTTGGTCATAACTTTTCTTCCAAGGAGTAAGCGCCTTTTAATTTCATGGCTGCAGTCACCATCTGCAGTGATTTTGGAGCCCAAAAAAACAAAGTCTGACACTGTTTCTACTGTTTCCCCATCTATTTCCCATGAAGTGATGGGGCCAGATGCCATGATCTTCGTTTTCTGAATGTTGAGCTTTAAGCCAACTTTTCCACTCTCCTCTTTCACTTTCAACAAGAGGCTTTTTAGCTCCTCCTCACTTTCTGCCATAAGGGTGGTGTCATCTGCATATCTGAGATTATTGATATTTCTCCCAGCAATCTTGATTCCAGCTTGTGTTTCTTCCAGTCCAGCATTTCTCATGATGTACTCTGCATATAAGTTAAATAAGCAGGGTGACAATATACAGCCTTGACGTACTCCTTTTCCTATTTGGAACCAGTCTGTTGTTCCATGTCCAGTTCTAACTGTTGCTTCCTGACCTGCATACAGATTTCTCAAGAGGCAGGTCAGGTGGTCTGGTATTCCCATCTCTTTCAGAATTTTCCACAGTTTACTGTGATCCACACAGTCAAAGGCTTTGGCATAGTCAATAAAGCAGAAATAGATGTTTTTCTGGAACTCTCTTGCTTTTTCCATGATCCAGCGGATGTTGGCAATTTGATCTCTGGTTCCTCTGCCTTTTCTAAAACCAGCTTGAACATCAGGGAGTTCACGGTTCACATATTGCTGAAGCCTCAGGTTTTTCCAATTCAGAAATCCTTTGGATTAATTGTGAGTTTCTCTAAGGAAAGCAGTGGTGAATTCTTTATTACATTTTTTAAAGTAATTTTGAAAAAAATTATGGAATTTACAATGTTTTTAATTTCTGCTGTATAGCAAAGTGACTCAATTATATATATATTTATATTTTTCATTATGGATTATCACAAGATATTGAATATAGTTCCTTGTGATATACAGTAGAATCTTTCAACATCAATAATTATTAAAGAAATACAAATTAAAACTACAATGTACTGTTACCAGTCAGAATGACCACTGTCAAAATCCTACAAATAATAAATGCTGGAGAGGTTGTGGAGAAAAAAGAGCCCTCCTTCTTTTCACATTCCCATGTTGGTGGAAATGTAAATTGGTATAGTCACTCTGGAGAACAGTATGGAGGTTCCTTAAAAAACTAGAGCTACCCCATGATGGTGGGTCACTGAAGCAGGGTAGAAACTTCCAGGATCTAGGTCTGCAGGGGTGAGTCTGAATCCTGGATCTATGGCAAAGTCAAACACTCACATCACTTTTCCTTACAAGGGAGCTCCTGAGTGGAAGGAACTATATTACTATTTTGAGGCTCAAAATACCAGTTAAAATATGCTTTCATTCTTGTCTTTTTTTTTTTTCCTAACTGACTGTGCAGGTAAACTAATGTAGGACTAATGTATCAAACACTCACATCACTTTTCCTTACAAGGGAGCTCCTGAGTGGAAGGAACTATATTACTATTTTGAGGCTCAAAATACCAGTTAAAATATGCTTTCATTCTTGTCTTTTTTTTTTTTCCTAACTGACTGTGCAGGTAAACTAATGTAGGACTAATGTAGGCTTAAAACTCAACATTCAGAAAACTAAGATCATGGCATCTGGTCTCATCACTTCATGGCAAATAGATGGGGAAACAATGGAAACAGTGACAGACCTTATTTTGGGGGGCTCCAAAATCACTGTAGATGGTGATTGCAGCCATGATATTCAAAGACGTTTGCTCCTTAGAAGAAAAGCTTTGACCAACTCAGACAGCAAATTAAAAAGCAGAGACATTACTTTGCTAACAAAGGTCCACCTAATCAAAACTATGGTTTTTCCAGTAGTCCATGTTTGGATGTGAGAGTTGGACTATAAAGAAAGCTGAGTGCTGAAGAATTGATGCTTTTGAACTGTGGTTCTGGAGAATACTCTTGATAGTCCGTTGGACTGCAAGGAGATCCAACCAGTCAATCCTAAAGGAAATCAGTCCTGAATATGCATTGGAAGGACTGATGCGGAAGCTGAAGCACCAATACTTTGGCCACCTGATGCGAAGAATTGACTCATTGGAAAAGACTCTGATCCTGGGAAAGATTGAAGGTGGGAAGAGAAGGGGACGACAGAGGATGAGATGGTCTGATGCATCACTGACTCGATGGAAGTGAGTTTGAGTGAACTCCGGGAGTTGGTGATGGACAAGGAAGCCTGGCGTGCTGCAGTCCATGGGGTCGCAAAGAGTTGAACATGACTGAGCAACTGAACTGAACAGAGGTTGTCAGGAAGGTTTCCCAGAGGGAGTGACATATAGGGTGAGACCACCAAGTAGAAGCTAGTTAAGCAATGAAAGGAACAGTGTCTGAGAAAGCCAGGGGCTGTCAGAGAATCACTGTGAAGGTCAGAGTGCTAACAAATTGACACACTAACAGTCTGTGGCCCCGGACTCTGCTTCTTTCAGTCTCTCCCTTTGTTCTTCCCAGCCCCACTTCCTTCCCATTAATGTTCTTTATCCTACAATACACTGTGTTGAAGGACAACAGTCAATTCTTCCGCTTTTAATAATTATCTGGAAGAACTCCATCCTGTCACCCATCAGCTAGTGAACTCTTCACATCTCCTCTTCTCAGGCTACTACTAGCCAGCCTCTTGCTCCCTTCCTGCATTGCCTCACTACAGCGGCGGTGGAGGGGGGATGTCTTGCACCCTTGTCTGCGTGATTTGATCAGTGTATCCTCCACAATCCTCCACCTTCCGGAACATGAAGACAAAATGCATCCTCCTCAGATACTTGATTAGTTTTGAGAAAGCTCAGTACTCCCCCAACTGAGAACCACAATGGATGTGTTTGATAAATAACCACTTAGAGTTACCATAAATCCTCTTCTTTGAGAGAGACTGTTAGTGTTAAGATAGAGTTTAAAGTTTGACATTTTCCTGAGGTCTGGAGAAGGTCGCAGGCATGTACCATGTTCAGTAAGATTTAAATTCATGTACCATTTCTTCCATTTTCCTGCTAAAAGGGGAGGAAAATTTGACATGCTTCTATATCCTGGAAATTGAAAATGTTCAAGAATCTGTTAAATCCTCTTCTGAAATAACCCTTAGCAGAACCTTAACTCATCCTCAAGGTGGGGCAGTGGGGAGGGGAATGTAGCTTGGATCCTGTCTCTGCTGACTTAAGCAGGGGACAGCTAAGCACCAGGGTTTCCCAGGTGATGCTAGTGGTAAAAAAAAAAAACCCGCCTGCCAATGCAGGAGATGAAAGAGACGCAGTCTCCATCCCTGGGTCAGGAAGATCCCCTGGAGGAGGGCATGGCAACCTGCTCCAGTATTCTTGCCTGGAGAATCCCTCAGACAGAGGAGCCTGGCCGGCTACAGTCCATGGGGTCGCAAAGAGTCAGACATGACTGAAGTAACTTATTATGAGCACACGCAGGGAAGAGACTGGGGCACTATGGAGAAAACTCAGTCATCTGCCAGAAAAACCATTGTCCTATGATAGGGTTGGGCAGAATCAGAGCGTCCTCTTTTTCTATTTAAAGCCTTCCAAATGCAACATTTAAAAAAATCATATTATTATTTTCCTGCTTGTTAGATAGCCCCATCCTTTCATTCCTTCCTCCTTCCCCATTTTACCTCATTTGGAGCCACTTTGACATATGGGTGAGACCAGAAACAAAGGTTCCTGTCTCATCCAGCCAGCCATCTGTCCACATTCACCAGTGAACTGTGCTTGCCAAGAATTCCCACTCTGTGGGCTCTCAGGAAATGTAGGCTGATAAGCTTGTGCCTCTGATAAAGCCCCCAGTCTTGGATGATCTGAGCAGGGTGGGGAGGCTGAATCCATGGGAAACGCTGGCCCTGATGGAGACTGGTCTGGATCCCTGTCTGCCTGGAGGTGCTGACATTGTGAGAATCATGGAACAAGGAGGGGGAAGGGTGAGAGTGGAGGATCAACTCAGATGTATAAGGAGCCAGAACTGCAAATAAAATCAGGCTGGGATTAGCGGTTTTTTTTTTTTTCTTTCCATTTGATGTTACTAGAATTCTCTTCAAAAACTAAGCCTTCTCTGGGCACACAGGGTCTTCCTGAAGGCTAGTGGTATAGTGGAAAGGTCACTGGCTTGCTGCCAGACTGCCTAGTATGAGTTCACTGTGAATCTGGCAAATCTGATTAAGTGACACTATTCCCTGAGCCTCGGTTTCTTCTGTGAGCTGGAAAACATAGTCCCCTCTCAGGTCTGTTATGAGCCAGCATGGTTAATACATATAAACCCCAGCACAGTGACTGGGACACGGAGGGGCCGCAGGAAACAATTTTCACTCCTAACTTTGTCCTTTCCTAAATGAAGTCAAACCATTGAAAACCCCATTAGTGTTCAGGAGACATTCCGTCCATCCTGGAAGTTCTTAGCACAATAGGCCTAGCTGCCAAGAAAGACAAGCAGCATAGAGAGCTGCTGAGCTGATCATAAATCTGAATGAAATAATTATGTAAAGTATCGAAGAGCAATTCAGTGAGAAGATGCCTCATCTGCCTTGATGGGTTTTTCAATTACTCATTTTTAGTACTGCATTATACCATTCTCTGGCAATAATTATTAAACATTTCAATGGTATTGCGATATAAAACTTAAAAGGCTGATTTATTTCCTAGACATTAGACTACCTAGCATAATGTTCCCCAACTATATGGTTCTATGGGTTTAAACCTATTTACCAGAGTGATTTTCTAGCATCAAATTGAAACTGACACCATCTCCCTGAGTGAAAGATGAGGGAAGTGAGTTAGGTCCAATGGTTATAGGGACTATAGGTTTAGGGTCAGGGAGGACATGAGCCCAAGCTCCTGCTTCCTAGTCCCAGTTTCTGAATTTGTAAAATGGGGATAATTCATCCTTTACAAGATTATTGGGATGATTATGTGAAATAATGGATAAGAAGTGTTAGCAAGAACATGCAGTATGGACTGGGGACTGGGTAAATAATAGATATTATTGCCAAGACTGCATTCTGGGATGGATTTTATGACAATATTCTAAGTTATTCACACATGTGCATCACCCACCTGCTAGGATGTGAACCCTGAGGGCACTTTCAGGGTTCATTTCCTGGTTGTCACTTTGTTCGATGCAGGATGCAGGATGCTTGGGACTGAGGCACGGGCATAGTCCAGAAAGATGGTGTGGGGTGGGAGGGGGGAGGTGGGGTCGGGATTGGGAGTTCATGTACACTCGTGGCTGATTCATGTCAATGTATAGCAAAATGAATACAGTATTGTAAAGCAAAACAAACTGAAAAATAAAAATTAATTAAAAAAAAAAAGAAGTCACAGTTATGGGGCACCTCACTGTTCTAGGTGGCTTCCCTGGTGGCTCAGACAGTAAAGAACCTGCCTGCCAGTGCAGGAGACACGGGTTTGATCTCTGGGATGGGAAGATCTGGAGAAGGAAATGGCAACACACACTCTCCAGTATTCTTGCCTGGGAAATCCTGTGGACAGAGGAGTCTTGTGGGCTATAATTCATGGGTCACAAAGAGTCAGACACAACTTAGCAACAATAAACTGTTCCAGGCACCCTGCTAGGCAGTATATACAGAGTATCTTCCTTCATCAGCATGATATACCCATTTCACAGACAAGGATGCTGAAGCACAGAAAGGTTAGTTACTCTGTTCAGGGTCATTCAGTGACTAAGACAGAAATCCGATCCAGAGCCCACACATCATACTCCCCACTACCCCACAGTTTCTCTCAGGATCCCTTGAGACATAACTCAACCTGTTTTAAAGGAGAATTCTTCTCTTCCTGGATTTTCTAAAGGACATATACATTTTCTTACTGAGGATTATCTACACCCAGTTGATGATCAGAAAGGCTAAGTCCATCTTAACCTTTCTCAGCATCTCCCAATCCTCACATGGAAGATGAGACTCTTTTTCAACCAAGGGATACACTGTGGTTGAAAAAGACTCACACACACACACACACACACACACATACACTCACACACACACCAGTTCCACTGCAGCCTGTCCATTGAACTCTAGGCTCCCAAGCCAAGTTGGATTTAGGTGCCAGCCAGCTGGGCTGGTGCCGGGATACCAGTTTGTAAGAAGCACTAAAATGTCACTGGAAATGTAATGAGATAGAGAAAATGGTCTTTATGAGAATTATTGAGAACAAGCATGAAATAAGAATGATGATAATAATTTTTTACTATAAATAATATCTGTGATTATAATAAACATCGATAGCTTTGTGCCAGGAACTTCTCTAACTGCTTTATATGCAATAATTCATTTAAACCCTTCCAGCCAATTGAAGAAGGTATTATTATTCCCCACTTGACAGATGAGAAGACCCCTTGAGAAAGGTTAAGGAATTTGCCAGAGTCACACCCCTGGTAGGTAGGCTGTCTGGCTCTCCCAGGCCCTTCACCGTTGCCTCGTGATGGGGGCAAAACTCCCAGGCGCTCTAGAGTGGCAAGAGGTGGTGTCTCGGCTGCTTCCCAGGCCTCTTAGCTGCTGGGTAAGGTGTGTGCGGGGCTGAGAGCCAAGCTGCAAGTGGGTGGGTGCTGAACCAGCATTCTTTCCTGTCCTCTCCCGCTACACAGCACCCAGCCTCTCCCCTGGATGAATGTTGGCCAGATATTTAGAGAATATTGTTTGGAGGGGGCCAGGTTATTAGTTTGCTCAGGTTGCCCTCGTGCCCTGGTCCAGCCCTGCTCCCAAAATTGGCCTGCTGTCTTCACTCCCAGTATGTGAAACCACCCAGGTAGCAAGCTGAATTCATCTGTTTTTCATGGGGAGCAAACATCCATCAACTCTTGGAACGTGACCTCTGTGGATTGAAGGCTGTGTACCCAGAGCAACGTCAGAGGGGCCCCCTGTGATGCACATGGCCACCTCCCCTCAGCTCCTCCCTCAGCTTCTCACGTGGTTCTCTGGTCTGGGAGGTGGAGGACATGCCCTGGGAAAGAAAAAAAAAAAGCTGAAAGGGTAGGAAAAAAAAAAGTGAATACAATGGAAAATAATCTGTTGGAAGAGATGCTAGAGCAGAAAGGGATTCTCACAACTGGGAGGAACTGGGAGGTGACAGTCTTTGTAAGGAAGGAAGACAGATTTGGTCCTAAATCTTTACAGCCTAGAAAGGGGGGGTGGGGTGCCACTGTCAAAAGCTACATGGGGGAATACAGCCAACACTGATGTTCAAATGATGTTTCTGATGAACTGATAAATCCCCAGAAAAATTGAAGGCTCCTAGGACAAATAGGAAAAATAAGATAACATTATACACAAATTATGAATGCAACTATGTATAAATTTCAAAGCATAAACTGAGGAAACTCTAGAAGGAAACAAACCAAAATTATTGAGGCAGTAGGGGATTTTTTTTCCCCTTTACTTTTCTATCCTTGTACACTTTTCTATAATGAACTCTATAGAGCCATAAAGGTAAAATCTTTGTTTAACTTTTAAAAATCTGTCTTGAAAGCTCTTCCATAAGAGACAAAGCAACTATATCTTTCATTCCATGACTTTCAGCTGGAGAAAATATATATGGGAAACTGGAAAAGGGTGATTTAATGACTGGGGTTATTTTCTTTGGATGCTCTCTCAGATCTTACTGAAGTGTTTCAAAGTCCCTTCATGGGCAGAGTCAATAACAATAATGGACATTAATTTCAGAAAATTAAAGATGTGAAATTTACCTGTAAGAGATAATTGCAATAACCCCAAATTGTAAACAATAAAATGTTCAACACTCTGAAGTTTTTTAGGTAAACTGTGTGCTATCCATACTATGGGGCCTTCTGCAGCCATAGAGGACTGTGTTGAGTTACATACTGAGTAGAAAAGAAAGATGTTCATGACGTTGTTGTTGAGTGAAAAAGACAATGTTGTGTAATTCTGTTTTTTTTTTTTTAGGATTTCATGTATGTTTGTGTGTGTGTATATATAGTCGGAAAAGATAAACATCAAATAGTAATAACTATCTTGGGGGTAGTTGAATTGTAAATATTATTTATTTCATAATTTTTGCTTCTTTGCATTTTCGGATTGTCCTATAGTAAACAAGTATAGTCATACCTCATTTTACCGCACTTTGCATTACTGTACTTAGCAGGCATTGTATATTTTACAAATTGAAGTTTTGTGGTCAAGCCAGTCTGTTAGCACCATTTTTATAGCAGTATATGCTCACTTCATGTCTCTATGTCACATTTTGGTAATTCTTGAAATATTTCAAATTTTTCATTATTATTGTATTTTTGTAGTGATCTGTGATCATTGATCTTTGATGTTACTATTGCAAAAAGATTATGACTTGCTAAAGACTCAGATGATGGTTAACGTTTTTCAAGACTTTTTATTTTGTATTGGGGTATAGCCGATTAAAAATGTTGCAATAGTTTCAGGTAACAGTGAAGGGATTCAGCCATATATACATGTATCCATTCTCCACCAAACTCCCCTCCCATCCAGGCTGCCATACAACATTGAGCAGAATTCCATGTGCTATACAGTAAGTCTTTGTTGGTTATCCATTTTAAATATAGCAGTGTGCACATGGTTAGAATTTTTTAGCAATAAAGTATTATTAATAAATATGAATAGATTGTGGGTTTTTACATGATGCTGTTGCACACTTAATAGATTATAGTATACTGTAAACATAATTTTTTCTTCTTTAAATTTTAACCTTTAAATTTTTTAATTTAATTTTTTATTGAAGTATATTTGATTTACAATGTTATGTTAGTTTCAGGCAAAGTGATTCAGTTATATACACATCTGTTCTTCAGATTCTTTTCCCTTATAGATTATTACATGATATTGTATATCATGTGCTATATAGCAGGTCACTGTTGGTTACCTATTTTACCATAGTATTCTGTATATGTTAACCCCAAGTTCCTAACTTATCCCTCCCTTCCCTCCCCTTTGGTAACCATAAGTTTGTTTTCTAAGTCTTTGAGTCTATTTCTGTTTTATAAATAAGCTCATATGTATTATTTTTTTAGATTCCACATAAAAGTAATATCATATGGTATTTGTCTTTCTTTGTCTGACTTACTTCACTTAGGACGATGATCTCTAGGTCCGTCCATGTTGCTGCAAATGGCATTACTTCATTCTTTTTATGACTGAGTACATTCCAGGGTGTGTGTGTGTGTGTTTCATCTTCTTTATCCATTCATCTGTTGATGGACATGTAGGTTGCTTCCATGCCTTGGCTTTTGTAAATAATGCTCCTATGAACAATGAGGTGTGGTATCTTTTTGAAGTAAGATTTTTGTCTTTTCTGGGTATATTCCCAGAAGCTAGATTGCTGGATTATATAGTTTCTCTGTTTTTAGTTTTTTAAGGAAACTTCATACTGTTCTCCATACTGGCTGCACCAATTTGCATTCCCAAACAATGTGGTAGGATTCTCTTTTCTCCACACCCTCTCCAGCATTTATTATTTGCACCTTTTTTGATGATGGCCATTCTAATTGGTGTGAGGTGGTACCTCACTGTAGTTTTGATTTGCATTTTTCTAATAATAGTGATGTTGAGCATTTTTTCATTGTAAATATAATTTTTATTTGTTGTTCAGTCACTCAGTAATGTCCGATTCTTTGAGACCCCATGGACTGCAGTATGCCAAGGTTTCTTGTCCTTCACCATCTCCCAGAGTTTGCTGAAATTCATGGCCATTGAGTTGGTGATGCCATCCAGCCATCTCGCCCTCTGTCACCCCCTTCTCCTCCTGCCTTCAGTCTTTCCCAGCACTGGAGTCTTTTCCAGTGAGTTGGCTCTTTGCATCAGGTGGAGAAGTATTGGAGCTTCAGCTTCAGCATCAGACTTTCCAATGAATATTCAGGGTTGATTTCCTTTAGAATTTACTGATTTGGTCTCCTTACTATCCAAGGGACTCTCAAGAGTCTTCTCCAACACTATTCGAAAGCATCAATTCTTAAGTATTCAGCCATTTTTATTGTCTGGCTCTCACAACTGTACATGACTACTGGGAAAAACAGAGTTTTGACTAGACAGACCTTCGTTGGCAAAGTAATGTCTCTGCTTTTTAGTGTGCTATCTAGGTTTATTATAGTTTTTCTTCCAAGGAGCAAATGTCTTTTAATTTCATGGCTGCAGTTACCATCTGCAGTGATGTTGGAGCCCAAGAAAATAAAGCCTGTCACTGTTTCCATTGTTCCCCCATCTATTTGCCATGAAGTGATGGGATTGGAGGCCATGATCTTAGTTTTTTTGAATGCTGAGTTTTATGCCAGCTTTTTCACTCTTCTCTTTCAGCTTCCTCAAGAGCTCTTTAGTTCCTCTTCACTTTCTGCATATCTGAGGTTATTGATATTTCTCCCGGCAATCTCGATTCCAGCTTGTGCCTCATCCAGCTCAGCATTTCACACGATGTACTCTGCATATAAGTTAAATAAGCAGGGTGATGACATACAGCCTTCATGCACCAAACCAAAATATTCATGTGACTCACTTTATGGCAGTGTTCACTTTATTAAAGAGATCTGAGCCTGAGCCCACAGTATCTCCAAGTATGCCTGTATTCTTGCTTCTCCTCTTCAGAGGGTCTTTCTCCTGTGTTAATACAATCAGGCTAAGGTGTTAGGGAAACACCTAGCTACATACTGAGAACCTGCTACTTCTCACAAACCTCTAGAGAAGGAATATGTGTGAGATGATGCAATAGGACGTACATTCCCTCATTCTCTAACCTGGTCCCTGACTGCCAGTGTCCCTTACCCTCTCTGGCTCAGCAATTTGTATTTAAATGTAGTGTTGCCCTTCCCTTCAGACTCAGACCACCCACACCCTAGATCAGTAAGGACTTGAGGACAGCCGCTTAAGCAACCACTTTCCTCATCTCAATCCCTGATAGGTATCCTTGGTCATGGTGCCCTGCATTGACCACTGGGCTCTTGAGTTATTTTCTTACATTTTTTATCAACTCCAGCCCCACCAGGCAGAAGTCCCTTTTTATCCCAATGCCAAAATCTAACCTCTCCTGGCAACTCCTCTCCAAGCCATGCTCATGGAACCACTTTCCTGCCGTGGATATCATTCCAGGTTCCTGTTCCAATTATCTGACTTATCTATGATTCTCATGTGGGAACTGGACCCCTGATCCTGACCACTAGCTCTGATCTCTTTGACTGGGGTTCTGCTTTTGGAAGACAAATGTCCAAGATGCCAACTACAGGGACTTCTGAATAGTTTTCTCCTGGATGTTCCGCTGCCATGGTCCACCCACTTTTTAGAAAGCTTGTGACTTTATCCAGGACCTTGATAGTATATGGGTTGGTCTCCTGACAATTCATCTGTCAGACCAGAAAGAGTGAGACAACATATCAGGAGAGAGAATCCAGGTCAGAGTTTAGAGGGTAGCCAAAATTAGACTTAGGAAACAAGTATTGTGCATGCGAGTCTGAAAAGAAAGTGAGGCCATAAATAGGATGAGGGTAAAGGTACGCATGATATAGGTTTCAGAATGCTTATGGTAGGTGATTCAGGATTGTAATTGATGGAAAGTTTGGAAGCCTTAAAAAGTCATGCTAATGAAAGAGCATGAAAAGTTCCTAATATTTGAAAAGGCCTATTTGTGACAAAATACTCAATCATTTTTCCTCAATGATAGGTTGCCCAATATTCTGGATATTAAACCTTGTTCACCTGGCTAAATTTGGGTCTACTTTACCTGGCTACCTCACCTAATTGGCTGAGGACCAGTTGCGGGTCTCCCAGTTTCTCTCTCTTCTTACAGGGAGTCAGGCAGCCTACCTTACTTACAAATCTTTCCCAGGTAACTTTAACTTTACCGGGGAAGATTTATTTTAGCTTACATTTTTTTTAAAAAAGGAAACTTTACCCATTGAATGTGGTAATGAAGTGCCTTTAAAATTAGACACCTCTTCATTTAAAGCAATATATCACCATTTTAGAAAATGTAGAAATTACAAAAAGCATAAAAAGGAAGCAAGAATCACCTATAATACTACTATCAGACACAGCCACCCATTATAATATGTTTTCATTTTCTTATTTTAAGTACTCAGAAAAGAAGACACAGGTCAAAACAAGTGTTGAATCCTTTTTAAGTGACTGTCTTTTAGTTGGTGGCTAACAAAGTGGATCTTCTCTAGTCCAAGACAAATGAGGGAGATGTTTGGGAAGTGGGAAAAGGGATAAGAGTAAGTTCTGATAGACCCAAAGTTTGTTGGATAAAGCTGATATTTTCTGAAAAACAAACATCTTTGGGAGCATCCTCTGAATTGAAGGAAATAACTCCTTCTGTTCAATCCCAATAATCTCAACTACCATCTGGCAACTGACGCTGTAGTAAACCATCATATTTATCTAAGGTGACTTCCATGGCTTGGCAAACATTCTTCTTTGTTTCAGTTCTGGGCCAAGGATCTGAGTCTTATCCCCCACTGGGATATTTTCAGAGGTACAAGCTTTAGTTTCAGACATCTCTGAGTCAGAATCCAGACCAGATCACTCTGACTTTTATTTCCTTATCTATGTGAATAGTTATTCCCATCAAGGATTCAAAGATGTGACCATATTAAGTACCTGGCACATAGTAGGTACTAATTAAATTTTAGTTCCCTTTGGCTTTCCCAATATAGTCACCCAGAACCCTCTCAAGAAGTTTAAAGATTTAAGGTTAAAAGTACCTGGAAAATTTTCTCTGTAACCACCAGTAAAAGGGGTCTCAGGGAGATCAAGTGTGCAATTCTAAGATAATCTCAATGTGGGAATCTACACGTAAACCAACAAAGCTGCAGAAGGGAATCTAAATGCCTTTTAAGAAAATAAGCAGAATTACATTTACCAAGTACTTATGTATATGTGTTGGAGTGGAGTGTTTAGTTATTGTGGGCTGGTCCAGTATGGGTGGTTCCACAAGACCCAGCTTGGCTAGAGAGAAATCCTTGCTTCACATGACACTATTAGGAAGAACCTAACAGTGGTGTAGCGAAAAGCGCAAAGGCTTTAGAGCAGATGTGGCTGAGGGCAAACCCTGGCTCCACCACTGTGGGATTTGAAAAGGCTATTTAATCCATATGCATGACAGTAGTTTCCTCAAGAATAGGCTTCAGTCAGTCTAGTCACTTAGTCGTGTCCGACTCTACAACCCCATGGACTGCATTACACCAGTCTTCCCTGTCCATCACCAACCTCCAAAACTTGTTCAAACTCATGTCCATCAAGTCAGTGATGCCATCCAACCATCTCATCCTCTTTTGCCCCCTTCTCCTCCTGCCTTCAATCTTTCCCAGCATCAGAGTCTTTTCTAATGAGTCAGTTCTTTGCATCAGGTGGCCAAAGTATTGGAGCTTCAGCATCAGTACTTCCATGAATATTCAGAACAGACTTCCCTTAGGATTGATTGGTTGGATCATCTTGCAGTCCAAGGGACTCTCAGGAGTCTTCTCCAACACCACAGTTCAAAGGCATCAATTCTTTGGTGCTCAGCCTTCTTCACAGTCCAACTCTCACATCCATACATGACTACTGGAAAAACCATAGCTTTGACTCTACGGACCTTTGTTGGCAAAGTAATGTCTCTACTTTTTAATACTCTGTCTAGGTTGGTCATAGCTTTTCTTCCAAGGAGCAAGAATCTTTTAATTTCATGGCTGCAGTCACCATCTGCAGTGATTTTGGAGCCCAAGAAAATCAAGTATCACTGTTTCCCCATCTGTTTCCCATGAAGTGATGGGACTAGATGCCATGATCTTTATTTTTTGAATGCTGAATTTTAAGCCAGCTTTTTCATTCTCCTCTTTCACTTCCATCAGGAGACTCTCTAGTTCCTCTTCACTTTCTCCCATGAGAGTAGTGTCATTTGCATATCTGAAGTTATTGCTATTTCTCCCAGCAATCTTGATTAATAGTGCTTAATTATTGGAAGATGGTGGAAATCATATATGTAAAGTCCTTAGCTAATAGAAAGTGGTCAAAAATGCAAACTATTAATATTATCAAGGCTATTAGTAATCATCTAGAAAAACAAAATCTAAAGTCAGAAGGATATCCAGGGAAAAGATAGATACTGCAGCCAGGATGTAGAGCCATCCCACAATTTAAGGGAAGAGACAGAATACCTAGTTCTTCAGTGCACACCTCTTATGTATCAGGCGTGGTGCTAAGTGCTGAGGAAGCAGACAAAAACAAAAAGCCAGAGATATAATGCCTTCCCTCACGTAGCTTACAGATTATTAGAGAAGTAGATGTTAGTTAAGAACTCAAACAAATACTATCAAAATTAGAAGTGCTGAAGTGTCTGAAGGGAGAGGGATGATATATGAGAACACATAAGAGGAGAAATTGCCACCATGAAAGAGGACAGGGAAGATTTTTCCTTGAGATGGATGGTGAGCTGAGATAAAGGGATGAAGGAAATGGAGGAGGGGAGGGAAGAAGAAAGGAAAGAAGGGAAAAGTAACTGACCAGGCTTTTGCAAGAGAAATCTTAAGATGAGAATAGCCAAGTGCAGAAAGCAAGCAGGGAGATAGCACAGCATGAGGCTGGAGAGGTGTGAAGGCAAGGACTTGACTCTTAAGGATTTCGGTCTTGATTCTGGAAACAATGAAAAGCTGTTGAATTGTTCTAAGGAGGAAGATAATTGTGTTTTTAAAAGGTCACTCTGGCTTATAGTACAGAAAACAAATTGAAGAAAGGCAAGAGAAGATGTATGGAGACCAGTTAGGATAATTTTCTATTGAAAGTGAAATTGAAGTCACTCAGTCGTGTCTGACTCTTTGCGACCCCGTGGACTGTAACCTACCAGGCTCCTCAGTCCATGGAATTTTCCAGGCAAGAATACGGGAGTGGGTTGCCATTTCCTTCTCCAGGGGATCTTCCCAACCCAGGGATCGAACCTGGTCTCCTGCATTGCAGGCAGACACTTTACCATCTGAGCCACCAGGGAAGCCCTATTTTTTTTTTCCTAGTTCAGGTTAAAAATGATGTAACTTAGTCTGAAGTAGTAAGGATAGTAGTCTATGGTAGTAATGGGGATGGTAGTAGGAGTTCAAGAGACATTTGGAAGATAACATGGACAGCATTTGGATATGAAGGGTGAGACAGAGGGAAGAGCCAAGGGTGACACCCTGCGTTTCTGACTTGTACTCTTGGAGCAGGACCAGGTTAGAGGGAAGATAAACTCGTTGCCAAGGTGGATTTGAGGTATGTTTTAACCAAGAGGTAGTACAAGTAGGAGATAGAAGTTTGGGGATACATACTTGAGCTCAGAGAAGTGGCTAAGACTGGAAATATAAACATGTGAATCACCCCCACTTAGGTAGCAATGCTGAGTTGAATGAGGTCACCTACAGAGAAGGGCTAAAGTCAGAATAGGAGAGGGCTTAGGACTGAGCTTTGAGTAATTTCAAGTTAAAGGTCAGTAGAGGAGGATCAGCAGCCAAAGAAAGAAGAGACAGTGAATAGGAAAGTGGAGGTGGGGAAAGGGCAAGGGGGAGCTGACAGAGAAGCCAAGGGAGGAGAGTCAAGAAGGTCTATGCAGATCTAGTTGGTGAAGCACTGCAGAAACCACTGGTGGCCTTAGCTAGAGCTGTGTTAGTAGTATGATGTACCCCCAAACACCCCAGACTAGGATGAGAATGAATAGGAGGTAAAGACTGGAGGTATAGCCAATTCATTCAATTTACTTGACTGTGATGGAGAGAAGAGAAAAGACCATATCTGGAGGCAGAGGAAGAGTTAAGTGAAGGTATCTTGATTTTTCAACAGGAAAGACTCAAATGTGCTTACAGAATTAATGGGAATGATTCGGCTGGGGCGAAATTTGAATCTGGAGGAGAGAAACAGGGTAATTGTTAGAGTTAGGAAGATGGATGAGAGCAGAGATGAAAGAGAAGTAAGGTTCCTCTGTTAAACAAGAATAAAGAAGGACAGGGTGGATAGAGAAGGGAAAGTGAAGGACTTTAAATCTGATGACTTCTGTTTTTCTATCAAGTAAGAGGCAAGGTAATACAATAAGAGTGAAAGAAGAGATTTGGAGAGAGTGGAGATTTGAAATCATTGTTGTTGACAGTGGAAAGGTAATGGTTTACCAGATATATATAGCAGTGTAGCAGGGCAGACCTGAGGCTGGGAGTCAGATTAATATAGGAGACAATTGGTGTCATTACATGACTTTGTCCAGGAGCACTGAACTGCACAGGCATGAGTGGCTGGGATTTTATCACATCAGGAAGATAAAATGACAGAGAAGCAAAGGAGTTTTTAGTGTATTTATGCCATTTATGAAGAAATAAAGATGCACAAAGAGATTACACAGTGTTGATAATGAAGAACGAGGAATGAGGATATTAAAATATATTACCGTGCTTTGGGGAAGAGGAACCAGAGTAGACTGCTCAATAATAATGTCAGTATTTGGGAAGCTGGTATATTTTAAGTTGAACATATGCCCCATTTGCCTGGGAAAGTTCCAGTTTTGGCAGCTGTCACAACATAATTATCAATAACAAACTTTTTCATCCTTGTTTGGACAATAAATTTCATGGTCATTATGACAAAAGTAGCATCACAAAGTGGAGAAAAGATGGATTAAGTGGTGTTAAAAGTAGTTTACAGTATGGACTTTCAGCTTCTAGGCCCACATGTAAGGAGTTGAGAAGTCACTGGAAAAGGCAATGGCAACCCACTTCAGTACTCTTGCCTGGAAAATTCCATGGACGGAGGAGCCTGGTAGGCTGCAGTCCATGGGGTCGCTAGGAGTCCGACATGACTGAGCAACTTCACTTTCACTTTCCACTTTCTTGCATTGGAGAAGGAAATGGCAACCCACTCCAGTGTTCTTGCCTGGAGAATCCCAGGGACGGGGGAGCCTGGTGGGCTGCCGTCTATGGGGTCGCACAAAGTCGGACACAGCTGAAGCGACTTAGCAGCAGCAGCAGCTCCATCCTAACAAATAAAATGCTGATTAAACAGAAAACTCAAGAATTCTTTATAGATCCATGAGAGAAGTGCGGTCACAGGGAAAACTGCTGCCCTCGAATTGGAGAGGTAGATGGAGGATGTGGAGAATCAAAAGCTCCCAGAGCAGAAACCTGCACCTGTCAAGCAGGAAAGCCTGAATTATAACGGATGAATTGCTTGAAGCTCAATATAGACAAGTCTGAGAGTTAGAAATGCCAGAGATACCTAGTCATTGGTGGGGAGGGGGAATAACTTTTATGGGTTTCACCTACAGGAGCTCTAGTAAGTGCGTAAAGTGAATATCAGAGAAAAATTTCTTCATGCTTCTGGCAAGGGGAGGAGAAAAGGAACTATTTTTAAATACACCAGAGCATTCTGTTCTTCTTAACAAGTCCTTGCTCTCAGAAGATATTTTACCAGAGCCTATCTAGGGGACGGAAAATATACAACTCCAGCCCCCTCCAGCCATCCAGTCCCACCTAGGCAGTGGGGGGAGCTGAGAAGCACATGTGAAATTCACAGTCCAGGGGTACAAGTCACCAAAAGAGTCAGACCTAATTATGAGACCATAGCATACTTCCTCTCCCTGACACCTTAATACAAGCATCCTTCAAAGATATTATTGGTTCAGTTCCAGACCACTGCAATAAAGTAGAGATTGCCATAAATCTAATCACATGAAATTATTGGTTTCTCAGGGCATATAAAAGTTATGTTTGCATTATACTATAGTCTATTAAGTGTGCAATAGCATTATGTCTAAAAAAGACTTGCCTTTAATTTAAATTCTAAAAAATGATAACCATCATCTGACAATGCAGTGCTGCCACAAACCCTCAACTTATACAAAGTGCAGGGTCTGTGAAATGCAACAAAGGAGAACCACGAGAAAGCAAGGTTTATCTTATGGTGAGGGGAGAGCCAAGGGGGGGATATATATATGATTATGTCTGATTTACATTGATGTACAGCAGAGTCTACCACAATATTGTAAAGCAATTACCCTCTAATTTTTAAAAAAACACAAGGTGTGTCTAGAAGAAGAAAAGTTGCTCAGTTGTGTCCGACTCTTTGTGACCCTATGGACTGTAGCCCACCAGGCTCCTCTGTCCATGGGATTTTCCAGACAAGAATACTGGAGTGGGTTGCTCTTTCCTTCTCCACGGGATCTTCCCAACCCAGGGATCGAACCCGGGTCTCCTGCATTGTAGGCAGATGCTTTTACCGTCCAAGCTACCAGGGAAGGTGTGTCTATGTGTTGCTAAAAGCCTACTCACTTCAGTTCCTTTTACCCAGCACATCATGTGCACCTTGCAATAAAATATTAAAAGGCAAACCAAAAAGCAAAAAAAAAAAAAAAGCAACCAAAAAAACACCACTTTTGAAGAGATAGAGAATGCATCAGAAATGGACACAGCAGGGATGTTGGAATTATCAGACTGGGAATTTGAAACAACAATGATTAATATGCTAAGGGCTCTAATGGATAAAGTGGACAGCATGCAGAAACAGATAGTAATGTAAGCAGAGATGGAAATCCTAAGGAAAACCAAGAAGAAATGGTAGACATCAAAAAGTTTGTAACAGAAATGGAAAATGCCTCTGGTGGACTTACTAGTAGGCTGGACACAGCTGAGGAATCTGTGAGCTTGAGGATAGAGCAACAAAAAGTAATAAAATTGGAAAAAAAAGAGAACAAAGACTGAAAAAAACAGAACAGAATATATTAGGCTGGACAAAAAGTTAACTCAGCCTTTTCTGTAAGGTGAGCTGGAATGGCAAACAAACTTTTTGGCTAACCCAATACAAATACTATGAGAAAACTACAAAAGGCATAGCATATGCATAAGAGAAATACCAAGAGAAGAAAGGACAGAAAAAATATTTGAGACATTACTGACTGAGAATCTCCTCAAATTAGTATCAGACATAAAACCAGAGATCCAGGAAGCTCAGAGAATACCAAGAACAATAAATGCCAAAAAAAAAACCTAGATCCAAGCATATCATTTCAAACTATAGAAAATTAAAGATAAAGTATTGAAAGAAACCAGAAGGAAAAAACACCTTACCTACAGAGGAACAGAGATAACAATTATGTCCCACTTCTCAGAAACCATGCAAATAAGAAAAGAGTGGGGTGAAATATTCAATGTGTTGAGAAAAAAGCCACCAATTCAGAACTTAATACCTTGTGAAATTATTCTTCAAAAGTGAAAAGATATTCTTCTTCAGACAAAACAAAAACAAAAACAAAAAAAAACGGGGGAATTTGTCACCAGTAAGAAAGTTTAAAATTCTTTAGAGAGAAGAAAAATAACATAGGTCAGGAACTCAGATTTTTATAAAGAAAGGAAGAGCATTAAAGAAGGAATAAATGAAGGTAAAATAATTTTTTTTATTTTTCTTAATTGATCTAACAGATAATAATTTATTCAAAATAATAGCAATGATATATTTAATTATATATATTTATGTCTATATGTTCCTATATATGTTTTTGTGTAAGTGAAATGATTGGAAGCAATGATATAAGGGAAGAAGGAAGGAATTAGGAGTATTTTGTTATTACAGGGTACTTTTAATATCTTTGAAGCAGTTAGTGATATTTGAAAGTAAACTTGGATTAGTTGTAAATGTCTACTGAAAACTCCAGAACAACCATTTTTAAAAGAAAAAAAAGAAATATAACTGATATGCTAAGAAAGAAAAGATAGAATTATATAAAATTCTCAGTTAAAACCAGAAGTATAGAAAAAGTGTGGAAGACAAACAGGAACAAAAAAACAAAGCAACAAATATGGTAAATAGTAATCTGCCTATATCAATAGTCACATGAATCATTAGTGGTCTGAATATATGAATTAAAAGATTGTCAGTGGATCAAAATCAAGACCCTTATGACTCCAGTTAATAGTACTGTGTTGCATATTCAAAAGTTGTTAAGAGAGTAAATCTTAAAATTTCTTATCACAAGAAAAATTTTATAACTGTGGATGGTGACTGATGTTAACTAGACTCATGTGATTTTTTTGCCATGTATACCAATGTCGTATCATTACTTTGTACATCTGAAACTAATATGTCAGTTGTATTTCAATTAAAAAATAAAATTAAAAAATATTTAAAAACCAAGACCATTGTACATTGTATGTAAGAAACCCACTTATATCTTAAAGACCTATAAAGACTTATAGATTGAAAGCAGAATGATAAAACAAATACACAGCGCTAACACTAACCAAAAGAAAGCAGGAATAGCTATATTAATTTTAAGTGGAGTGGACTTCAAAGCAAGGAAAGTTATCAGGAATAAAGAGGGGCATTATATAATGGTAAATGGGTCAGTACTCCAAGAAGATGTAATAATCCTTAATATGTTTGCACCTAATGACACTGTGTCAAAATATGTGAGCTAGAAAGTGATAGAACTGCAAATATTATAGAAATAGATAAATTCACTGTCACAGCTGGAGATGTTGATCCCCCTCTATCCGAAATGGACAGATGTAGCAGACAGAAAATCAGTAAGGACATAGTTCAGCTAGACAGTGCCATCATCAGCTGGATCTAATTGACATCTATAGACTCCTTTATTCAATAACAGCAGATTACATATTGGTCTCAAGCTCACATGGAACATTCAACAAGATAGATCACATTTTGGGGTCATAAGACACACTTTGGCAAATTTTAAAAGGATAAAAATTGTACAATATCTGCTCTCAAACCACAATAGAATTAACTAGACATCAGTAACAGAAAGGTAACTGTAAAATCCTCAAATACTTGGAGATTAAACCACACATTTTTAACGGACACATGGGTCAAAGAAGAAATTTCAGAAGAAATTTTAAAATATTGTGAACTAAATGAAAATGATAATACAACTTAAAATCTGTACAATGCAATGAAAGCAGCACTTAGAAATTTGTATCATTGAATGTGCATATTAAAAAAGCAGCAGCTGCTGCTAAGTCACTTCAGTTGTGTCCAGCTCTGTGCGACCCCATAGATGTCAGCCCACCAGTCTTCCCTGCCCCTGGGTTTCTACAGGCAAGAGCACTGAAGTGGGTTGCCATTTCCTTCTCCAATGCATGAAAGTGAAAAGTGAAGGTGAAGTCGCTCAGTCATGTTAGACTCTTAGCGACCCCATGGACCACAGCCTACCAGACTCCTCCATCCATGGAATTTTCCAGGCAAGAGTACTGGAGTGGGGTGCCATTGCCTTCTCTGTAGAAAAGCAGAAAAACTTTAAATCAATAATCTAAGCTTCCACTTTAGGAAACTAAAGAAATAAAATAAAGAGGAAAAAATAATAAAATTAAAGCAGAAATCAGTGAAATTGAAAAAAAAAAAAAAACCAGAGAACATCAACAAAACCAAAAAGCTGGCTCTTGAAAAGATCAGTAAGATTGATAAGCCCCTAGACAGGCTAACTGAACAAAAACCAGAGAAGACACAAATTACTAATATTAGAAATGAAAGAAGGGACATCACTACAGATCCCATGGCCACTAAAAGAATAATAAAGGTGTTTTATGAATGTTCACAATTTTGATGACCTAGATGAAATGGATGTTTCCTTGAAAGACACAATTTGCCAAAACTCACAAAATAAGAAATAGAAAAATATAGAAAATAGACAAAAAATTTTTAAGAAATTGAATCAATAGTAAAATCCTTCTAAAACAGGTTCACTGATGAATTCCACAAACATTTAAGGAAGAAATTATACCAATTTTCTACTTCCTAACTCATTCTCTGAGGCCAGCACCACCCTAATACCAAAAGTAGACAAAGACATTGCAGAAAAAGGAAACCTGCAAACCTATATTTCTCATGTACCAAGATGCAAAATTCTTCAATAAAATATTAGGCAATCAAATGCAACAGTACGTGAAAAGAATAGACACCATAACCAAGTGGGATTTATCCCAGTCATACAAGGCTGGTTCAACACTTGAAAAATCAAGTAATATAATCTATCACATCAACAGGCAAAAGAAGAAATTTCACATCACATCAATAGATGCAGGAAAAACACTGAACAAAATCTAACACCCATTCATGATAAAAACTCAGCAAAATATGAATAGAGATAAAGGTCCTTAACATAACAAAGAGCATACAAATAACATACCTAATATCATACTTCTGGTAAGACACTTGAGACTTTGCTACAAAGGTCAAGAACAAGGCAAGGATGTCTCCCCTCACCGTTACTTTTCAACATCATACTGGATATCCTAGCTAATGTAACAAATAAGGAAATGAAAGATACAGATTTGAAAGGAAGAAATAAAACTGCTTTTGTTTGCAGATAACATTGTCTACAAACAAAATCTAAAAGATCCACAAAAAACCTCCTGAAACTAATAAAAATTACAACAAAAGTTTAATAATTGCCAGGGACTGGGGAAAGGAAGGGATGAACAGGCAGAGCACAGAGGACTTTTAAGGCAGTGAAATTAATCAATACTACAATGTATTGTAGTAGTATTATACATTATTATTATTATATATTATTATACATTTGTCAAAACCCATAGAATATACAAAACCAAGAGTGAACACTAATGTAAACTATGGACTTTGAGTGATATATATCAGTGTAGGTTTATGTAGGTTTATTAGTTGTAACAAATGTGCCACTCTGGTGCCTGATGTTGATAATGGGGAAAGTTAGGCATGTATGGGAATGGGGTATATGGGAACTCCCTGTACTTTTGCTGTGAACTTAAAACTGCTCTAAAAAATTAATTAACTTTTTAAAAAGTAGCTCACAATATGGAGAAAATAGATTTGGATCTCTATACCATGATATTAAAAAGCAAATTCTAAATGGATTGAAGACCTGTGTGAAAATGAAGTTATAAAGCTTATGAAAGAAAATACTAGAGAATGTCTTTCTGATCTCAGTTTTTTAGGCAAGACCAAAAAAGTATAAGCCATAGGAAAAGAATTGATAAATTTGACTAGATAAAAGTTATTAAAGAATTCCAAATAGAACATAAATATATGTGTGACACAAAGATATTTGTCAACGATGAGCAATTCATATTGAGAAAGTCCTACAAACTGACAAAAAGAGAAAAATCCATTGGTAAAGATTCTGAGCTGGCAATTCCCAGAAGAACCCTGATAAATTTATAACTTCAGTTCAGTTCAGTCGCTCAGTCGTGTCTGACTCTTTCCGACCCCATGAATCGCAGCATGCCAGGCCTTCCTGTCCATCACCAACTCCCAGAGTTCACTCAGACTCACGCCCATCGAGTCCGTGATGCCATCCAGCCATCTCATCCTCTGTCATCCCCTTCTCCTCCTGCCCCCAATCCCTCCCAGCATCAAAGTCTTTTCTAATGAGTCAACTCTTCGCATGAGGTGGCCAAAGTACTGGAGTTTCAGCTTCAGCATCATTCCCTCCAAAGAAATCCCAGGGTTGATCTCCTTTAAGCAATGCTCAAACTGGCTAGTATTAAATGAAAACATGGTACTATTTTATATCATATTGGAAACAATTAGAAAGTCCAGTAATCACATGTACTAGTGAGGATAGGGGGAAATGGGAACAGGTGTGCATAGCTTGTAAAATAAAAATAGGTATACCCATTTTGCAGAACAATTGGTACCACTTGTAAAATTAATATTACTAGACCCACAACCTCAAATCAACAGTTCCATTACATGGTTTATATTACTGAGAAACTCTCATGTAGATTCAAAAGCAGAGCAACTTGAGGATTTACATTACAGTAATGTTTATGGAGGAAAAGAGCTGGAAGTCAGCTCAGTGCCCCTCAGTGGGATAATGGTAAGTAAAATGTAGTCTATGCTTTCGGTGGAGTACTGGGCAGCAGGCAGTATCAGTGTTACATTCACATATAGTAAAACTGACATAACAAGATTAAGTGAACTGTATGGCACACGGAACTCTGCTCAATGTTATGTGGCAGCCTGGATGGAAGGGGAGTTTGGGGGAAAATGGATATCTGTTTATGTGTGGTTGAGTCCCTTCTTCCCTTCGCTGTTCACCTGAAACTATCACAACATTGCTTGTTAATTGGCTATAATACAATACAAAATAAAAAGTTTGGGGGAAAAAAGATTATGTGACAGAAATATTAAAATACAAAACAACTCTATGTAATTTTAAGTAAATTATATATACACAACTTATACACAGAGTACATCATGAGAAATGCTGGGCTGGAAGAAGCATAAACTGGAATCAAGATTGCTGGGAGAAATATCAATAACATCAGATATGCACAGATATGCATCAGATACCACACTTATGGCAGAAAGTGAAGAGGAACTAAAAAGCCTCTTGATGAAAGTGAAAGAGGAGAGTGAAAAAGTTGGCTTAAAGCTCAACAGTCAGAAAACTAAGATCAAGCATCTGGTCCCATCAATTCATAGCAAATAGATGGGGAAACAGTGGCAGACTTTACTTTTTTGGGCTCCAAAATCACTGTAGATGGTGATTGCAGCCATGAAATTAAAAGACGCTTAGTCCTTGGAAGAAAAGTTACGACCAACCTAGATAGCTTATTCAAAAGCAGAGACATACTTTGCCAACAAAGGTCCGTCTAGTCAAGGCTATGGTTTTTCCAGTAGTCATGTATGGATGTGAGAGTTGGACTGTGAAGAAGACTGAGCGCCGAAGAATTGATGCTTTTGAACTGTGGTGTTGGAGAAGACTCTTGAGTGTCCCTTGGACTGCAAGGAGATCCAACCAGTCCATTCTAAAGGAGATCAGTTCTGGATGTTCACTGGAAGGACTGATGCTGAAGCTGAAGCTCCAGTACTTTGGCCACCTCATGTGAAGAGCTGACTCATTGGAAAAGACCCTGATGCTGAGAGGGATTGGGGCAGGAGGAGAAGGGGACGACAGAGGATGAGATGGCTGGATGGCATCACTGACTCGATGGACATGGGTTTGGGTAAACTCTGGGAGTTGGTGATGGACAGGGAGGCCTGGCATGCTGCAATTCATGAGGTCACAAAGAGTCGGACATGACTGAGTGACTGAACTGAACTGAATATGTATTTATATATTCAAAAGAACATATATTAAATTCTTATGCTGCTGCTGCTAAGTCGCTTCAGTCGTGTCTGACTCTGCGACCCCAGAGATGGCAGCCCACCAGGCTCCCTCGTCCCTGGGATTCTCCAGGCAAGAACACTGGAATGGGTTGCCATATCCTTCTCCAGGCTACTACCAATCAATTGGAGTTGGCACTTAAGACCTGTTGGACTTAGATGATTTCCCCCAAAAGACCCTTCCAGGTCTAATAGTCTATGGTTTTATGAGAAGGATAGGCAAGTCCTGGCAGCAGACCCAGAAGCAAGCAGGAGAGATGGTGAAAACAGCTTTGAGGGATGGGGATGACTACCAACTTTTCTGCAATGTCATGGAAAACCTTGAAGGCTAACTTGAGAGAACACCAACAAAAGGCACAAATAAAGATAGGAAATGCTGCAGAAGTGCATAAAACTGGTTGACTTTATGTACTTTCGGATACTTCCTCCAAGATGGGGGAGTTTCTTTTAACATTTTAATTTCAGGTTATAAGACTGAATAGTAAAATCTAGGTATATAGTGTTTGCTTTGGATTCTCTCTTCCCCATCCTCCACCTTAGTTATTGTAATCAATGAGCAAGATCATCACCTAGTGGCCTGTCCCTCAAAGTGCTCACGTAAGATCCTGGTCCCAGAGAGAAGAGAACCTGAGCTATATTCTTGTCTTTATAGTGAAGAAACATTGAGTGGGACTCTGTGCCAGGCAGTATTCTGATGTCCTGGGGATATAGAACTGCTAACAGAAAATGACAGATTTAAAACTAAAATTAAGGAATTGTCAACACGACAACTTCCCAAAGTGACATTGCCTTTTAACGTGTTTATTTTCCACTGGTTCTCCACAGATCATAGATGAAGAAGAAACACAGTTTATGAGTAATTGCCCCGTTGCCGTCACAGAAAGCACCCCACGGAGGCGGACGCGGATCCAGGTGTTCTGGATAGCGCCCCCTGCAGGAACTGGCTGCGTAATTCTAAAGTAAGCGAACGTGGAATCCTCAGAACTCTTCATTCCCCTTCCCTTTGTGGCTCGTAGTGTGGTTGCGAAAGGAAAAGTAACTTTCTTGGGGCCTCAGACAAGTTGTAGCATCTCTCTGCCCTCCATTATCTTGACTATAAACAGGATTATGGGCCATCTTTCCTAAAGTGCTATAAAAGGTATCAGTTACCTGAATCTCCATGCTCCTCTCATACAGTGATCTTCTGATCACTATCTTCCTGGAGATGTTGATCCAATGGGTGGTTAAGAAAATTTACAACCCTGCTGAGGGTAATTTTTGGCTTCCTCCATCTTGAATTTAATGCTCTATATCCTTAAACTGTGCTAAGCGGACTGAGACCTGAATATAACTTCCATTGGCCCCAGGCTCAGCTTTAGAATCCTATCTTCTTCCTTCTCCCATCAAAAATACCCTCTTGCACCACTTCTCTGGGGCCTCTTGATCCTCCTTTAGGCGAGTCACAATAGGCAATGAGAAGTATTAACCAGTCAATTGTTTTCCTCTGAAAGGCAGCATTGTCTCAAACCTGTGTTTCCAAAATTGTATGTCATAGAATGATGTTCAGGGAGATGTAAACAGGTGGGCAGGAAATCAATTTCTATGGTTAAATAAGTTTGGAGAATTCTGTATGCTATATATCCCTTCTTGCCAATTCACAACATATATTAACATATTGAAGGTTTTGCAATGTCCTGCCAAAAAGAAATCTGTTTAACTTGATTTCACCCAACATTTCCCAAACTTGACTGCAAAGTTCCTTTTTTGCTGAGACATCTATTAACATTCAGCAGTTTGAGAAATACAGTTATCACCTATTTTAAATACCATATTTTAAATATATTTAAAGGCTCTATAGAGTGATGCTGGGGAGTTTAGGATTTCAGAAGGCCAATAGTCATGGGTAGATGGGCAAGGCTCCAATGCCAACATCTAAGAAACACTTTTTTTCTGGAGTTAGGAGCTGGGAACTTCCCAACCATCTTCCACTTCTTTAGATCCCCCAAGGCATTATGTATGTATTTGGTTCACTTGTTTGAACCTCTGGCAGGAGAACATTTCTGAAGACTTGCAAGTCCAGCCTGGTCCTGAGAAGAGACTGATAAGAAGGGATTTTACCTAGGCTCTCTAGTCATTGAAGTTTCTTGATCCAACTGTGCCTGGATTAGGGAGGGGGGAAAAAAAAAACAAAACCACAGAGATATGGAGCCATTGTCCATTGTCCAGACTCAGCCCTGGATTTGGCCTGGCTTTGCTACCATGTATATGGATATCATTGTTTTCTTTAACTTAATGCAAGCTGAGCATCTTTTCTCACATTCCTTGAGAAGTTTGACTTTTGGCATTAATCTACATTGGTGATTTTTTTAATTTAGCAGTAGAATTTATATATAACTATAAACTCCATATATAACATGAATCTAGTATCTAGCTGCAATGTGGGAGAAGGCCTTGTAGAAATAAATGAAGGCCACTGAAATGAGAACAGAAGCTATTTATTCAGAGGTTGCTCTATAGCAAGGGAGTTCAGCTGCCATCACTAGAATCTGGCAGAGACTCAAAGACACGTGAGCAGAGGGAAAGCTTTATAGTGAAAAAAAAAAAAAACAAAACAGAAAAGATTTAGGTACTTTCCGACTGGAGATATCTGGTGTGGGGAAGTTGAGAGCAGGCTAACTAGAAATGAAGCATCTAACATGGTTGGTTTGGAGAACATATTTGGCTTTCTCTGACTGGTCCTGAGCTGGAAATAGAGGAGGCAGTGGGGGCAAGAATTCGAGAGCTGGCATCACTGACCAAGTCCTAACCATGCTGGACTAATGGCTGCATAGGTTGTGGTTTGGCTTCCTAGACCATTTGCTGCAGAGGCTGGGGATCAGAGTTCTTTTGTCACAGCCTGGCCTTTGTCCATTAGTGTATTCACTCAGCCTCTTAGGCTGGATACCGGGTTCTCAACCTGGCTTTCCTATACCCATACCCCTATCCATGGCAGCCCTATGACACCACCTAGACTGGGGCTCGCCAACAGTAGATCTATCTGATGAATCTTCTTGCTCAAAGGGCTTCCCTGGTAGCTTTGCTGGTAAAGAATCTGCCTGCAATATAGGAGACCTGGGTCCGATTTCTGGGTTGGGAAAATCCACTGGAAAAGGAATAGGCTACCCACTCCAGTATTCTTGGGCTTCCCTGGTGGCTCAGCTGGTAAAGACTCTGCCTGCAATGTGGGAGACCTGAGTTTGATCCCTGGGTTGGGAAGATACCCTGGAGAAAGGAAAGGCTACCCACTCCAGTATTATGGTCTGGAGAATTCCATGCATGGACTGTATAGTCCATGGAATTGCAAAGAGTCGGACATGACTGAGCAACTTTCACTTTCACTTTCTCTAAAACTCTATCCCTTTGGCATAGATGTCTGGTTTTCTTTGATTTATTGTTCTCACAAACCAAATGTATTTGATCTTCCTGTTGGAAGCCAGAAAGGCAGCTCCTTGTTCACATTAAAAATGAACATATGTGAACATATGTCTATAAATTAACATTGAACAAATGTGGCTTGTTCAGTCACTCGTTCTTTCAGTAAATGTAACTGAACTTCTGTTTGCACAGGTGTCAATATACAGGCAACTGAGATTAAGATCTTGGCCCTCAAGGTTCTCAGAGGCCAATGGAAGAGAGAGAAAGAGGCAACCAATACTTTCTGTCTACTGTGAACTCAGCTACACATCTAGCAGTTTTTGTCTAACTTAATCTTCACAACAGACTTCCTCTTTTCATGCAGGAGGTCACAAGTCCCAGTGAATTAGGCAGTTTCTTAAAGGTGCATGTCCATTTAATACTAAAGCCCCGTGTTCTTCCTTTCATCTTTTTCTGAAGGAATTAAATATAACCTACAACCACTCATTAAAGAAGTAATGATTTTATAGGTGAAATGTAAATACATTCACATTGAAAAATGTCACGTGGTATAGAAAATAGTGAAATACGGAAAAACAGAGAATACAGAAAAAGTGAAAAATCCCTGACATTTCTCCCAATAAATCCCACAGTCTCCTACCCAAAAGTAGCAAAGATATCAATTTGGTGTGTATTTGTTAGACTTGAATGTGGGCATTTATATGTATTAATATATAAATAAACATATAAGTACCCTTTATATAAATGGTATCATGGTCTGCATGATGTCCTGAAATTGAATGGATTTTAACTAAATAAAATGTATCAGAGATATTTCCAGGTCAGAACATATGGGTTTATCTATCTCTCTTTTTAAACTGTTGCATATAATCTACTGTGAAAATGTGTTAATTATTCCATAGTTGATGGACATTGAGATTGTTTCCAGTCTTTTACAATTACAAATAATGCTATAATAAACATCCTCATATATGCCTGCTTGAGCAGATATGCAAGTTTTTGTCCATGGTAGCTGCCAAGAAGTAGAATCATAAGGGATACACATTTATAATTTTAATAGACACTGCCAGATTTTCTTCTAAAAAGCTTGCCAACTTAAACACTCTCCCTGACTGTGAACAAGAGCATTTGTTTCCTTACTTGCTTAACAACTCTTGATGTTTATCATTCTTTAAAGTTCTGCCGATCTGATAGTTAAAAGTGACATTTTCTGGTAATTTTTATTTTCCCAATTAGTAATATTATAGTAATATTAGAGTATCTAGTATTATTAGAATATTTTCAAATATTTATTCCATTTCTCTTTTCTGCAAATGGCCATTCACATCCTTGTCCACTTTTCTGATAGTTTATTTTTAAAATTGATGTTTATATATAAATCTGGTGGCTCAGTTGGTAAAGAATCACCTGCAATGCGAGAGACCTGGGTTTGCTCCCTGGGTTGGGAAGATCCCCTGGAGGAGGGCATGCCAACTGACGCCAATGTTCTTGCCTGGAGAATCCCCAAGGACAGAGGAGCCTGGCAGACTGCAGTACATGGATTTGCAAAGAGTCAGACATGACTGAGCAACTAAGCACACAGCACATATATTTCTGTATATTTATATATAAAATATATTTGTATATTATGTATAAAATATATTTTATATTACATATTTTATATAAAATGTATATAATGTTATATATAAATTATAAATATATAATTTTATACATTTATGTTTAAAATTGATCCTCATACAGTACAGATAATAACAATTTGTTATAAATTTCAAATATTTCTACCTTTCTTTGCTTTCATCATCATAATTAACTTTGCTTTCATCATCCAGAAATTTGAAATTTTGATTTTAATCAAATATGTCTATTCTTTCACTTATGAATCTTGATTTGTATCCTATCTAAAAATAATCATCCTACTCAGCCAAGGTTATAAATATATCCCCATATTATTACTATTTTTATAGGTTTAAAAATAAATTTAGTTCTTTAATCTTCTTGGAATTTACTTTTGTGAATAACATGGTATCAGTAGGCCTCAACAGAAGGTAAATGGCACACTCAGCAGAAGTGCCAAAAGGTCAGTTGAATCAGGGGTCCATTTATGATGAAAGTGTTAGTTGCTCAGTCATGTCCAAATCTTTTTGACCCCATGGACTGTAGCCTGCCAAGCTCCTCTGTCCATGGAATTCTCCAGGCAAGAATACTGGAGTGGGTTGCCATTCCCTTCTCCAGGGGATCTCCTGACCCAGGGATCAAACCCGGGTCTCCTGTTGCAGGCAGATTCTTTACCATCTGAGCCATCTGGGAAGCCAGTGATGTGGCCAAAAAGAAGTGGGAAGAGCCTTCAGCACCCAGGCCTAAAGGGATAAGGGGAGGACACAGAGGATAAACAGAAAAGACCACCACCTCCCAGGAGCTGAAACCTTTGAATAAGGGAAGCTACTAGCCTGAGGTGACCCCACAGGGACCCCAACCTTGATTCCCTATCAGTTTTCCCTTTTGACCTTGGCTTCAACTATGAGGACAACAGAGCCCATTGCTAGAGTCCATGCAGATTCTCCTCTCCAGCAAAGGTCAGGGTGTGGAAGGATGCAGAAGGTGGCTGAAGGGGCAGACCAAAGCTTGCCAGCACAGATGAGAAATCCAAGTCTGCTTGCTTTTCTCAGAATGGCTTGGTCCTTGTTACACATTCATTTGCAAATAGTTTGTCCTTTCCTCAAGTGTTTGAAGTGCTACTTTATCAAATATGAAATTTTTATACAGATCTGTTCTGTTCTGTTGATCTTTTTATCTATTCCTGCACAAAACCCATACCATTTCATAGCACAATTTTATTTGATGTTTTGATAGCAAGTCATTGCTCATTAATCTTCTGGTTCAAAATGTTCATGACTATTCAAGCAGATTCATAATTCCAGACAAATTGTAAAATGAGTTTATTGTGTTAAATAGAAACTTATATTGGGATTTTGAATGGTATTGCAAACCCTACAATGTTTCCATATATATAGCATCCTTACAATGTTTTCCCAGTTAGAAATATGGAATATCTCCTATTCAGGTCTTTTATGTCCTTCAGGAAACTAATGTAATTTTTCTTCACTTAGATGCACATTTTTGTGAGTCTTCCTACCCCCAGGCATAGATATTTTATAGTTTTATTGCTTTTGCACATGGGCTCTTTTTTCCTATTAAAATTTCTAATCATTGCTTGCTTATGTTTAGGAAAGCTATTGATTCTTGTACCTTGATTCTGAGTTTAGGCAGTGCTGAACTCTCTTGATAGTTCTAATGGCTCCTTTTTTCATTCTTTTGGGAAATAATAAATATACCTTTGTTCCTTTTTCATGTTTTAGTTGATTATCTGTCACCTCTAGTACAACATTAAATAGTGGCATTCATGCTTATTCCTGATTTTAATGGGAATACTATTATAGTTCCCTTTCAGTATAATAGGAAGTACAGGTTTCAAACTGATGCCTTGACTCAAGTTGAGAAACACCCAAGTTGTCTAGCTGAGAAAGTTTCCTTCTTTTTCGTGTGGAAGGTGGTGTTGGGAAAACCAGTCAGCCAATCAGTATCCAATGTACATATACTATGTACCCTGAGTTGACCAGCGCTGAGAAAGTCTCAGAGTATAAACAAGGCTCCTGACTTTGAAGACACTTTGCTGAAATCTAGCTGTGGTATAAATAAAAATATGTATGCAAAAGTTAGTGATCTAAGACAGACATGAACTGGGGACAAATTAAACATGGTTAGTCAGAAAGTAGAAACATGAAGATTGTAATAATGGGAGCACCAGAAGTCCTTAGAAAGGTTAGTTGATATGTTGGAGAAAGTAGTAGGGTTTGGATAAATGGACAGAAGGGAAGAGGTCATTCCAAGTGAGGGGGGTAGACAGGGAGAAAACTGCTGTGAGAAGTTGGAGGTGAGAGTAAATACGGTAGTTCTGGGTGACAGTATACAGACAGACTTGGTGAAATTAGAAGGTCTTTGGGGGCCAAGATCCATTGCTAAATCTTAGAAGTTCTTCAGTATCAAGATGAAGAGGTTGATCTTGATTCAAGAGGAATAAAAGCCATTAGTGAGTATTAAACTCTGGACTGACATGCTGGGAGGAAAGTTCACTAAAAAAATTAGTGAGGATGCTTAAATCTGGCAGCAAAATTCAGGAAATATGAAAGTGGAGATGCTAACTTTGTTGCAGAGCCCTCACTTGGAAAAATGGGCATTTGCATTACTCTGTTTGGGTAATATTTCTGGGAGAAGGCGGCTCAGTTTTTTTAGATGACAGTTCTGAAGCCCACTTAGCTGATTATGTTCCGTTGCCCAGGAGGGCTGGGAAGGGAAGCACCGAGTAATTATGACTTTCCTTTTGGCACAAACCTGACACCGCTTCTTTTCTATTTGGATGCAAAGATTTGAACATTTCTAAATTACAGGCTTTCCAGGCAGTCTTCTTACTAGCTTTCTCCCTGCAAATGAATGACCCAGCACTTAGTTTCCCTGGCATGCTACAGTGCTGCAAATTGTTATATTAAAGTAGTGACTGACTGAAAGAAAAAGCCTCTGAATAGAATAGATGTTTACAGACCCCATCAGAGGGAAGTCCTATGCCCTCAAGTCTGATAAAAGTTTTGTCCCTTGAAGTGATCCTCTCTTTCCATAGCGTTATTACTAGATTTATGACACTCACTTGTCACCTCCTGGGAGGGTCTGAGATGTGGGTTGCCTTACTTGAAGGAGACAGTCACTTGGTAAACCATTTGGGGAGTTCAACTTCATAAAACAATGATTGGTGGTAGGCAGTAATAACAGCCCAGCACCAAGCCCTGCTCTGGGTACATTACAAATACTTATTTAATCCTCAGAGCAACCCCATGAACTGGATACTAAGGAGGATACCAAGGTACCAAGAGGTTAAGTAACTTGCTCAAGGGCACAGGGTAAGTGACAGAGCTGGAATTTAAACAGAAGCATCTGTGATCTGAGTACTGCACTCCACCATCTCAGGTGGGCCAAGTTCAGCTGCAGCTTCCTCTCCAACATCATCATCATCGGCGAAGTCTGTCTCTTCTTTCCCTCACTAGCTTTACATTGACTGCCTTATTCACAGACACTTCTTGTCTCGCAGTTGCAGGAACCTTGTACTGTTCCCCTAGCTCCTGCCTGTGATCTTCCTCACACTGGTGTAAGAATTGCTGTCCTCATTCACACAGCTGAGCAACACCACTTACATATCAAACTTGAAGGGGGCCCTCCACCACCTTCCAGATCGAGTCCAGAATTCTGATCAGAGCACTAAAGTCTCCCTCTGTCCCTTACCAGAGTCCCTGACCAGCCTCTTCTTCCCCTGAATCCCTCCATGAACACTGTTCTCCTGCCATTCTTGTCTGCTCACTCTCTAACATTTATTGAGCACCTCCTGCATGCAGTCAATGAGGACACAAAGGCTATCTCTGAGGGTGTCACAGTCAGGGGTGAAAACACATACCAAGTCCATAGTCCTTCATCTGCATTTCTGAAATCCAAAAAATTCTAAAATAAGAAGATATTTTCCTAACTCTTTTAGGGCTCAAGCCTGCCTTGAGCTGACTTCAAGTTACTTATAGCTTTTCACTGTAAATGTTAATATATTTGCTGCTGCCCCAGACCCTGATGAGGATGTTACGAAATATATGAAAAATTTTATCTTTCTGAAATCCAAAAATATTTTGGATTCCGAGACATGTCTGGTCTCAAGGGTATGAGATAAGGGAATTAGCTGTCTGATGGGAAGTTTGCTCATGGAAGTATCACTTAGGGTGCTGGAGGAGCAGAGGAGGCAGCCCTCTGGCAGGACAGAGTTTCACAGAAATGTTAAAAACAAGCACTTCATTGCTTACCAGTGAAATAACCTGTTCCCAGATGCAGCTGCTATAAGATCTGAGAACATCTTCAGTGTTCCCATCACCAAAGTATAAAGCCAAAATTCCTTAGCATGGGTCCAAGGCACCTAGTGACGTTTCCAAACACCTTTGCAGTCCATTTCTAGGTGTTCCTCCTCTCACCCAAGGCTGTGAGCTTCACAGAGGAGGGGGTCAATTGTACTTATCTTCGTGGCCCTAATACAGGAGTTGGCAAACCACAGTGTGGGCCAGAAAGGAAGACTTATTGGAGCATAACCAGGTTCATTCATTTGTGTATTGTTTAGGGCCGCTTTCATCCTACAGCAGCTGTATCAGGAAGTTGCAATAGAGACCTTATAGCCTACAAAGGCTAAAATAATTTTTAAATGGAGCCTTCTAGAAAACAGCATACTGACCCCTGCTTTAATGTATACCCAGTGGTAGGAATGCAAGCAATAACTGCTGATTCCTGGCCTGGGCTCTCCTAAAAGCCCAGCTGGGACAAAGTCTTATGTTCAGGCAGTTAAGTGATTCTGGGGAAGAGGAGGGGCAGAGGGTTGTGGGTTTATTTGATCAAGTGTTGTTAACCTGTCCTAGATGATACTTGATCCTCTAGGACTTTTTGAAAAGCCTTATGACATGTATCTCAGAACTGTGTGCCCTGGAATGAAGGGGAAAGTCATTATCCTCCACTCATCAAGGGTAGCCCCACAAGCATTAAAGCCTTGCAATTCTGGACTGCACTTAGGTGAATATTCATCAGATTCTGAACATGCACTGCAGCATCAGAGAAGCTCTGGGACAGGAAGCAAGAGGTATACCACACGGACAAAGTGTCTACCATCCAATGACATGGACAGAGCTACTCACTGCAACAGTGGATGGAGTCAGAGTGGGATGAGAGTATGTGAAGAGGTGTATAGCGATGCTCAATGCATCAGTTAGTGTGAATAATAGTGTAAGTAGCTTACATTTATGCCAAGAACTATGCTAGGTGCATTGCATGCCTTATCTTACTTAATCTTCATAAAAGCCCTGTGGGGTCTTCATAATACTATTCCCATTTTCTTGATGGGAAAACTAAGGTTTAGAGAGTTTGTATTCAGGGTAATAAAGCAGTTAAGTGATGGGGCTGGGTTTTTAACCCACTTCCACCAACTCCAAAGTCCTTATTGTTAACTAATCACCACCAAGTTACATTGACCCCCACAGCCCTGACTTCTACCTCAGTTGGCCTGTGAAGGCTGGAGGGAAACAGTCCCTCCTGTAAACCAGGGGCAGAGGACTGTCTGTCTGGTTGCAGGGGCAGGGGGAGGGGGGGCGGAGTAGGTGCGGATACTGTTTCCAATGTGAAGAAACTAAATGTCATTTAGAAAATGGAAAACAAACCCAGGGACCTGGCAAGAGAGAATCTTGTTAGTGGGAAGAGAGGATAAGTATTAGGAGGAAATAGCCAGAGCTCATAATACTTTGTAACTTCATGTAACTTCAGCTTCACCAACTCTTTTTATTTTGGAAGGAAATATCACAAAACCCACATGTGATGACTCTGTATGATTTAGAGGCAGATGGCAGAGTTAGAAGGACCTGATGTGGCTGAAGTGCACCTTACCCTACAGTTTTTTGGTTTTTTTTTTTTTTTTGGCATTAGGTATTGAGAAGAACCATGGGCTCTTTTGTCATAAAACAGAGTGACTCTCCCTTGAGGCTGACTAGGAAGGACCTCAGCAATGCTAACTAGGAGTGGAAGCAAAGAATCAACAGAAAATGGGGTGGGAAAATCCAGACCCATGGAAGTGTTGGTTCTTGGGAGAACAGTTAGAGACCAAAGCTGTGGTTAAAAGGCAGTATGTGCTTGGTTCAGGAAAGCCTAGATACTCCAAGACTACCACCCAACAGGTGGAGTCCAGATGCCAGGCTTGCTGGGAGGCTGGTGGTGGCATGGTTGCAGGGAAGCACTCCAATGGTGGCAGAATTTCATTCAGTAGCTGGAGTCCCGAGTGTAGGCTCCAGCTCCTAGGGAGGAAACTGGGAAGAATTAAACAGGAAGTATATGCTGTAGAGCCACTCCAGGCACAGCAGGAAAGTGAGGCTCAGATGGATCCCTGAAACTCACACTGCAGGGGGAGCTGGAGTGGCCGCAACTCGCGGGGCATGCATGAGCACAGGAGCACCAGGCCCAGAGCCCTGGCAGCAAGGCCAGTCCCACTCCTCTCTCACTGGTGGAGCAGGGCTCGCCAAGCTACTTTGGACCCTGATCACAGTGAGATCAAAACATGACATTTAGACCTTGTGGACATTTAAAAAATTGAAATTAAATTCATGTCGCAAAATTAACCACTTTGAAGTCATCAATTTGATAGCATGTGGTACCTGCCCAGTGCTGTCCAACCACCACCTCTATCTAGCTCCAAAATAGTTCCGGTTCTCCACAGTAAAACCCTTTACCCACAAGCAGTGAATGTCATTCTCTTCTTAGCCCCTGGCAACCACCAATCTGCATGCTGTCTCTATGGATTTGCCTATCTCAGTGAATTCCACTCATATAAATGGAATCATGCAGTACGTGATCTTTTACCTCTGATTTTTTTCACTTACATAATGTTTTTGAGGCTCATGTATATTATAATGTGTTGGTACTTCATTCCTTTATATATCTGTATAACATTCCATTACATGTATATGCCACAATTTGTTTGTCCCTGTGAACATTTTTGACATGAAATGGTCACAAAATAAAGATGGAAACATTTATGCAACTGTGAAAAATCACCAGTTATAAGACCTACATTAACCTTTCAATCCACATATATATTTTTTTAACCAGGGAATATACAACAGATGTGTTGCTCCACTCCTGAGCCTCACCCCATACCTGGGAAGGACAGTGATGACTCTGGGACAAGGGTAGAAGAGGACAAAGAGATGGTTCCAAACCACTTTGTCTCTTGGGGTCATAAAGTAAGTGTATTGGCCTGCTGGTGGGGAGGACAGCAGCCCAGACCTCCCAGGGGAAAGTCTGGCCTGCTATAGGCTGGGTCCACAGACTCCACTGCAGGATTGTGGTTTTCTGGTGTCTGCCACTTGGTGGATGAGGCTAGTCTAGAGGCTAACGCAAGCTTCCTGAGGGCAGGGCCAGGGGCCAGAGGATTCTGGGACTGGTTCCTCCGGTGGCTGGAGCTAGGTCCTGGGCTTTCTGTAGGGCTATGCTGTGTTCAGAGACAGCTGTGTGCTCTGGAGATCTTTAGGCAGCCTGTCTACTGATGGGTGGGGATGTGTCTCTCCTTTCACCCAGTTAATTGCTTGACTTGAGGCATCTCAGCACCTGCAGACTGTTGGGCTAATAATGAGCTGGAGGGAGATTTCAAAAAGGCACCACCAGCATCAACCAGCACCCCAACAAGCACCCACTTGCACATGATAGAAGTAGCTCCCAAGAATGGCTGCTGCCAGTGTCTCTGTCCTTAAGGTGAGCCACAGTTCCCTCCACCCCTTGTAGGAGACACTCCAAAACCAGCAGGTAGGTCTGACCCAGGCTCCTATCAAATGACTTGCTTTTGCCCTGGGACCTGGAGCTTGTGGGATTTTGTGTGTGCACTTAAGGACTGGAGTCTGTTTCACCCAGTCGCTGGGGCTCCTGAAATCAAGCCCCACTGTCTTTCAGGGCCAGATGCTCTGGGGGCTCATCTCAGTGCAGGAACCCTGGGGTGGGTAGTGTGCTGCGGGGCTCAGAACTCTCATGAGACAGTGGAGGTGGAAATGGTGGGAGAAGGTCTGCATTGTCATTATTCTCCAGTATAATTATCTGCCTCTCCAGGGGTACAGGGCTTTGTCATGAGTTTGCCCCTCCTACCCATCTGCTTGGGGCTCCTTCTTCATGTGTTTAATTGTAGCAGTTCTTTTTTGGTATGTTCCGGTCTTTTTCATTGCTAGTTGTTCTGCAAATAGTTATGATTTGGGGTGCCCGTGTGAGAATGTGATCTCAGGCTCTTTCTACTCTGCCGTCTTGGCAGAGCTCATGAAGTAAGTGTAAAACAGGGTGGTGTATTTTATCCTGTCACAAAAATGGCTTGAATAGATCTTTTAAACCCAGCATGTAACCACAGGGTAACAAAGTCATATACCTAGTCATACATTACTTCATCTGGAAGAAGCGTGGGCTGAAGTCCACTGAAGACACACACAGCTCTAGAAAAATGGGCTTCGGGTCCTCTGAGCTGTAGAAGATGACATTTCTCCATAGATCCATCACCATTCATTTGCAACCACTAATCAAAGAATTCTCCTTGAACTGTTTGCCTTCCTGCAAGCCTGATTGCTACAGAGAACACCCAAACTAAAGCCAGTGAAGAAATGAGATTAAGTAAGAAGAAAGAAGGGCTTTCCTGATGGCTCAGTGGTAAAGAATTTGCTTGCAAGGCAGGAGACGTGGATTCAACAACTGGGTCAAGATGATCCCCTGGAGAGGATACGGCAACCCACTCCAATATTCTTGCCTAGGAAATCCCATGAACAGAGAAGCCTGGCGGGCTACAGTCCGTGGGAAGTCAGAAGAGTCAGACACGACTTAGCAACTAAACAGCAAGAACACCCCCTCTGCTTCCATGATTAATTATTGTAGGCTGATTTCAGCTACATTTTTCCTTGGGTATTTCCCTAACATTTTGCATTTAACAGCCCCTGTAAGCCAGGAAAATAGAGGAGAAAAAGCTCTATAATATCTTAGTTCTGTGCTGTTCGTAAATGAAAATCATCGTTAATTTAGGGTTTGACAGCTGTGGTACATTGTAAGTCCAGGGCAGCTGTCATCAGCACTAGGGCTTATTTTTCAAACAGATGTTTAATTTGACTTTAGTGTTATTGCCAATTTTTGAGGAGAAAGAGAAGGGAAAGCAGAAACAGAAATAATCATTTTATTCATCATTTGGTTTCTTTTCAAAACATAAATCGATATGATTACCGATGACATCAGAATTGCTCTGTTGCAGTTTGGGGTGCAGGACTGGTTAACTGTCATCTCCTAATGTGGTCCAGAGTTCTTTTTTTTTCTTTCTTTCCTAAAGTCAGAGGCTGTCTTGCGGTAATTACACCTAGACTCTGAACAACAATCCCAGCTACCCAGAAAAGCCTTCCAGAGTGCAAGAAAAAATTGAGGAGTGGTGGTGATTGGTCACTGGGCTGCAACCCCAGATGAAAGGTGCGAGGCTGAGGCTTGTCCTGTGGCCGTGGAACCAGGAAGCTGGCAAGAGCGGAGCCCCAGGAATGGCAGCTAGGGTCTCCCTCTCACTCTCCCATCCCTACCATGCTTATGGGGCTCAGGCAGCTGGATTCATGCATCCTCACAGTGTGCAAATCGGTCTCAGTGTATAAAATTAAATACATCTGTGGCTCCACGTAGAAATCTGATGAGTCAGAATGTCCTTGAAAAGGCCCCACTGTTTCAGTCCACATTGCTGGGAAGAATCTTCCTTCACACCAGCTGTGTCACTATGCAAACCCACTTCCCAGATCTGATTCCTCTATCCTCGCTTTTTTTGAGTTTGGGTCCTACTCTGTATCATCTATCACGTGTCCAGTCACAGGCCCCCGGTCCCTAATCAATGAGGCCTCTGTTGCTGGGACTCTAGATGCAATAACACACTCACTGCATTTTTTCATATGTGAAGAGGAAAGACTCACCTTGCTTGCTTCCTCAGTCAACAGCTGTGATGTGTGCTATACAAAAGAGGAGCCCACCCCAACGATAAAGTTGGCAGATATCCTGGATCCCAGCTCTTAAGTCATGGTTGGATAGAGGAATGATCCACAGCCTAACCCAGTACTGCTCAAAATAGCAGGATGCTCTCAACAGAATCAGAGATATGCTCCCTGAGGGCCAAGTCTGACTCCTCAAAGGGTGACCCCCTATTTCTTTAAGTGCAAAATACTGTTTGCAAATTATTAATCAGGAACTAATCCCTGGTGGCTCAGATGGTAAAGAATCTGCCTGCAATGCAAGAGACCCGGCTAAATCTCTGGTCAGGAAGATCCTCTGGAGAAGGGAATGGCAACCCACTCCCATATTCTTCCCTGGAGAATCCCATAGGCAGAGGAGCCTGGTGGGCTACAGTCCGTGGGGCCACAAAGAGTCAGACACGACTGAGTGACTAACACACACGCACACACATAGAAAGATTAGGTTTCTGCCAGGTTGACCACCCAAGAATTTGAAGGAATCCTAGAACAATTATTGGGCTTCCCTGATAGCTCAGTTGGTAAAGAATCCACCTGCAATGCAGGAGACCCCAGTTCGATTCCTAGGTCAGGAAGATCCGCTGGAGAAGAGATAGGCTACCCACTCTAGTATTCTTGGGCTTCCCTTGTGGCTCAGCTGGTAAAGAATCTGTCTGCAATGAGAGAGACCTGGGTTTGATCCCTGGGTTGGGAAGATCCCCCGGAGAAGGAAAAGGCTACCAATGCCAATATTCTGGCCTGGAGAATTCCTTGGACTGTATAGTCCACGGGGTTGCAAAGAGTCAGGCACAACTAAGCAACTGTCACTTTCTTTAGGACAATTATTATGGTATCAAAAGCTCTGACCTGTTGCTTGCCACTTGGTTACCTGAGTCTAGACTCCTCCAGCCACTGCTTCCTTGCCTTGCCTTCACTCATGGAGCCCATCCCTCAATACCTCACATTACAGCTAAGGCTAAGCAACAGTGGTAGTAAGATGTTGTTAAAAGCTTGGGGAGTCAGAGAAGAGAATCATAACAGAGGCCCTATGTCACTAGCCTATAGATTTAGCTATTCTCAGGGCCCAGAAACCCAAGATCATCCTTGGGGTTTCACTGCTCTAACTCTTGGTGGGCATTAGGCTCTCTTCCCAACATCAAGGGCCAGTTTAGTTCCCCCTCAAGAGAGTGCCCCATATGAGTCCCACTTGACCCAAATCCAGACCCAGTTTCCCTTGGTTTAGTTTGTTTGATATTGTAGTTATGAGGATGGTTTCAGGTCAGACAGGCTAAGACTGAGTTCTGACTCCACCTCTGGAAATGACATCAGGCAAGTCGTTAAACTCTGGATACTCCAGATGCCTCTCCTGTCCAGTGGGGATAATAATAGTACCTACTTTATAGGGTTGCTTGAAGGTTAGATAACTTAATATATGTGAAGTGTTTAGAACAGTGTCTGGTCCAGAAGCAACGCTGTACAAGGCTATATTACTATCATTATCATTATTATGGCTTTACATTTGTAATACAGTGAAGATTATCACAAAATGTCTCTAAGACAAAAGAAGTGGTTCACCCCTAGAAGTGAATTCCAATTTCTGGCACTTAGGACAAAAATTATAAATGGTTTTTTGAACTTAAAAACTGTTAAGTTTCAGTCTCACTGAATCTTGTTTCCCTTTGCTTGCTTGCTTCTTGCCAATTTCCATAAAGACTAAGAAGTAGTGTTAAGGAAAACATAAAACAAAATAGTCATGTTAAATTTTTAAAAAATCAAGATCTGGAAAAATAAAAATGAAAATATAACATTGAGACAAGAGGAAGACCAAGCTCAAATACACAGTAGCCTAGTTCCGATAGAGTTGTGGTAGTAACAGATTACAACCCATTAAATAAACTGAGAAATTAGAGGTCAATTGAGATAAATAAATACCTATGCTAGCTAAATAAATGATAACCCTATATGCAAGACAGCAAAAGAGACACAGATGTATAGAATAGTCTTTTGGACTCTGTGGGAGAGGGAGAGGGTGGGATGATTTGGGAAAATGGCATTGAAATATGTGTAATATCATATATGAAACGAATTGCCAGTCCAGGTTCGATGCAGGATACTGGATGCTTGGGGCTAGTGCACTGGGACGGCCCAGAGGGATGGTATGGGGAGGGACGAGGGAGGGGGCTTCAGGATGGGGAACACGTGTATACCTGTGGCAGACTCATGTTGATGTATGGCAAAACCAATACAATATTGTAAAGTAATTAATCTCCAATTAAAATAAATAAATTTATATTAAAAAATAGTTATAACACAGCCTGTTAAGTACTATGAGAGAATAGACATTCTCTTTTAACCTTTCTGATCCTGACTTTCTATAAATTCACACAATAAAGGCTTAAAAGACAAAAATAAATAAATGCATAATTGGAAAGTTTGATAAAGAACAGGATGTTTATATAATATCAAAATACCTGCCCTCAAAATATTAACTTACAAAGAGAAAGCCAGGAGTGTTAGAATGGAGAAGTTCAGCAGATACCTGTAATGGGACAAATCTGAATTTAAATTTCGTGCCCCCGACAGGATGCAGTGAGAAGAACACAGCATCATTTCTGTGATTCCTGCTCAAGGCACATAACCTTTACTGACCTGTAATCTTCAGAACTTTCAAAGTCAAGGAAGTCAAGGAAAGCCTGAGGAACTGCTCCAGATTGAAGAAGGCATATTAAATATAATCTAAGGGCAATGCTGTGATTCTAAATAAGACCTTCTGGGCAAAAAAGAACAATTGTCAAAATTTGAATAGGGTTTGGGGATTAGATGTATTAATGTTAACTTCCTGAGTCTTACTGTTACACTGTGGTTACATAAGAGAATATCTGTTTGCAGGGAAAACATGAAAGTGCTCAAGGTGACTGGATATCATGTCAACCACTTACTTTCAAATGCTTCAGGGGAGAAAAGTTCTTTGTACTGTTCTGGATTTTTTTTTTAAGGTTGAAATAGTTTTGAATTAAACAGCTCAAAGGCAGGAGGGGTTAAAGGAAAGAGAACTGCCTTTGTGCCTTTCCTTCTCGTCTTTCTTCTTTTTCCATTTTCTTCCTGGTTTCTTCCTCCCAGAAGGTTGGACTAAGGAGAGGGTGAGATGTTGTTGTTCAGTCGCTCAGTTGTGTCCAATTCTTTGTGACCTCGTGGGCTGCAGCACGCCAGGCTTCCCTGTTCCTTCACTGTCTCCCAGAGTTTGCTCAGACTTATGTCCATTGAGTCAGTGATGCCATCCAACCATCTCATCCTCCGTCGCTGGATGTCATGATCTTAGTTTTTTGAATGTTGAGTTTTAAGCCAGCTTTTTTCACTCCCTCTTTCACCTTTTATCAAGAGGCTCTTCAGTTTTTCTTCGCTTTCTGCCATTAGGGTGGTGTCATCTGCGTGTCTGAGAAGACATTGATTGGGTTCAGTCAAGAAGACAGGCCAGGACTTGTTAGGTCTGAGAGGCTGGGGTGTCCTTTTACTCCGTGACTTCTTCGCAGCAGCGGCACAGATTCCTCGGAGGAACCATGCCAGGCACCAAGGATGCAGAGCGAAGCTTTGCTTGTGGGAGTGGGTGGACCGGCCACTGGGCAGCACACATGGGAAGAGCATAGGGCTGAAAGGGGGAGAAGCCAGCCTAGCCTGAGGTGGTGCAGAAGGTCCAAGAGATCAGCTTGTGAGCTGACAGAAGACCGCAGCAGGGGAGACTCGTGTGGGAGTGTCCTGAGGCCAGAGCAAGGGGCGTTTGAGAACCTGAATGTGGTCCTGATGGCGGAGTAGGAAGAAGTGTGCCTGGGTCAGAGGTGGCTGGCACTCAAGAAATGTGATTCTTTGTTTTTCTTCTTTTCTTTATCCTGCTTGTCTTTCTTTCTTTTTCTCCTTCCTTCCTTTCTTTTTCCCAAAACATCCCTTCTTTGAGCATTCAGCTGAGTGTTGCTCTAATTTTTTTAATGGCAATAATAATAATAGCCGAAATGTATGCCAGAAACCCTATATACAAAGAAAATACCACTCTCCCATTTTATGGTGAGGAAGCTAAGGCTCAACTTGCCCAACACCATAAGTAGTGACACTGGCGTTTGAATCCCAGACAGTCTAACTCTGCAGCCCAAGCTTTTATTTTCCTTTGTAAAATTTTTTATTTATTTTTTAATTGGTAGGAAGCTGCTTAGAATTTTGTATTGGTTTCTGCTGCAGAACAACACACATCTGTCATAATTATATAAATATATATATATGTCCCTTCCCTCCTGCATCTCCCACTTCTGCCCCACTCCTCTAGGTCATCAGAGTGCCAGGCTACATCCCTGGCTTATTAGCAACTTCCCACTGTCTATTTTACATATGATATGTACTATGTCAGCGCTACTTTCTCAGTTCACCCCACCCTCACCTTCCCCGGCTGTGTCTACAAGTCCTTTCCCTACTAGGTTCATCAGTACCGTTTTTCTAGATTCTCTATATATGTGTTAATATCCGATGCTTGTCTTCTCTTTCTGACTTACCTCACTCTGTATCAGAGGCTCTAGGTTTATCCACCTCATTACAACTGACTCAAAAATTTGTTCATTTTATGGCTGAGAAATAGTCCATTGTAGAAATGTACCAAACTTCTTTATCCATTCATCTGTCAATGGGCATCTATGTTGCTTTCATGTCCTGGCTATTAAATATTACTGCAGTGAACACTGGGGTACATGTGTCTTTTACAATTGTGGTTTTCTCAGGGTATATGCCAAGCAGTGGGAATGCTGGGTCACGTGATAGATTTTTTTTCCCAGATTTCTTTTTTTTTAAGGAATATCCATACTGTTTTCCAGTTTATTAATACATTATATATAATATATATATTGTATATAATATAATATATATGGCTATATCAGTTTATTAATACATCCCCACCAACAGTGCAGGAGGGTTTCCTTTTCCCCATGTTCTCTCCAGCATTTATTATTTTTAGATTTTTGATGATGACCATTCTGACTAGCATGAGGTAATCACTCTTAGTAGTTTTGATTTCCATTTCTCTAATAACAAGTGATGTTGAGCATCTTTTCATGTGTTCATTGTCATTTATAGGTCTTCTTTGGAGAAATGTATGTTTCAGTCTTCTGCCCACTTTTTGATTGGGTGGTTTGTTTTCTGATATTGAGCTGTATGAACTGCTTATATATTTTGAAGATTAACCCTTTGTCAGTTGCTTCATTTGCAATTATTTTCTCCTATTCTGAGGCTTGTCTTTTCATCTTGTTTATAATTTCCTTTGCTGTGCACAAGCTAGGTCCCATTTGTTTATTTTTGTTTTTATTTCCATTAATCTAGGTGGTGAGTCAGAGTCTTGCTGTGGTTTATATCAAAACGTATACTGCCTAGTTTTCCTGTAAGAGCTTTATAGTTTCTGGCCTTACATATAAGTCTCTGCCACAGTGTGTGAGTAGCTCTTTTCTGAGGCTGAGATCTTGTGAGGACTGTCTTTTATTATGGAGACTTGTGAGCCTTATTAGTTTTCTAACTGGGGAGGGTGAACAGGGGAGAGGCTTATGAACTTTGGTCTGTGGATGCATCTTACCCACTCGGGTCCGCTCCCCTCTCACCCCACTCGCTGCCTTCCCATGCCTGTACGGTCAGCAGCCTTGTGAGACCTACAATGGGGCCAGGTAAACCTGGAACCTGGGCTGCACCAGCTGATGGTTGTACCCTGCATGGCAGCAAAGCCAGAGCAGCTCATAGTAGAGGAGGGCAGGAGGGGTCAAATAAAAAAAAGGAGGGGGGCTGCTGAGGATCAGGCCAAAGGTCCCCACTGGAAAAGGCAGGCACAAGGGAAGAAACAAGACAAAGAGGAGTCAAGATCAGTGGTTTAGGATGGAAACCGTGATTGAGTGAGACAAAGGTATAAAAGGCCCGTTTGCATGTGATGCTGTAGTTGGCACTTGGCCTCAGAGGGAAGGAGTGTCAGTGTATCTTTCATTGCCCTCCACCTCCCACTACTGCACCCCACCCCCCGCCAGGGATCAATCATTCAATGGACAAACATTTCGTGAGCACCTACTATGTGCTAGGCTTGTGCCAGGTATGGGGGAGGAAAGAAGAGAGACAAACACTTAGGGACTGGTTTGTGGATTTTACCTGAAAACCTTCAATGCCAAGCTGTCTTTGGAACACGCTGCATTTCTATGTTCACCTGAGCCCCGGAACACAGCCAAGACTTACTGGCTGAGGCTGGTGAGGTGAGGGGGTTAGTGTGGGAGGGGAGAAGAACTCACCCCCCAGCAGCCGCTGCCATGGCCATCTCAAAACTAGCTCTTTATGGAAAAACCTAACTTCCATATATCTCCACAATCCCCACAGATTCTGTTGCTAATATCATTTTTCAAGCTGGTTCTCAACTGATTACTTATATTAGGCAGTTTGCCTGTTGCAGAGGGGCTCTGGGGTCAGACAGGTCAAGGTTGGAGTCTTGGCTCTACCCAATCTGAACCTGGTGTCTTTCCTATAAAATGAGAGTAAGGAGCTAGGGTGTGGGAAGTATCTCTTTTCAATTTTAAAATAGTTTAGGGTTTACAGAGCATCTTCTCAGTACTCTTGGAAGGGTAACATCCTTGTCACTGTGGGAGGTTAAGGCTCACAGAGGTAATGTGATTTGAACTGGGTCACAGAGACTCAGTGTAAAAGTCAAGATAGGAACCTGTTCTCCACTTTTGAAATAGAAAAGATTTTCTGTGTTTACACCCATTTTTAACCCATTCTGATGATCAGAATCACCATATAACACTTAGGATGCTTATGTATTCTATCTTTGCCCCATAGTTTTAGCTTGAGATTTCCTTGTAAATGGGAGTTGGGAGAGAGCTATGGGTTGTGGAGTCAACCTCACTGGGTTCCCAATCCTGACTCCACTGCTTAAGAGTTGTATAAACATGTGCAAGTACTTGGTCCCTCTCTACCTTGGCTTTTTACTGCAAAGGAGATAATAATAGTACCTACCCCATAGGTGGGAGAATTAAACCAGATAATGTATCGGTGATTCTCAACCCTGGCTGCAAAATGGAGTTGTCATCTGAGCAGCTTTGTAAAATCACCTGTGTTCTGCACCCTCCCTCTCCTCTGGAAATCTGGTCTCCTTGGACTAGGATGGAATCAGGGTGTCAACACTTTTTAAAAGCTTCCCCGAATGACTTTTAAAGAGTAGCCAGGGCTGAGAACACTTGAAGTCTCTAAAGTGCTTACCGTGGAGATCCTGGCACACAGTGAGCACTCGGCAGATGTTAGTCATTGTTAAACATGCTGATAAAAATCTAGGCTTGTGCACTAACATTGGAGAACAGGCACCAGCAACCAGTGGGCCCTAGTCACTACGCAGCGCCCTGTGGGTAGTTTCAGGGGTGAGCAAGAAAAGGGCTCTACGTAATAAGGATTCATTAACTCTCCAGTTGGGTAGAAAAGGAACAAGTACATGAGAAGTTAAATAGCAACATAAGGTTTAAAGCAGAAGAAAGAAAGACCATATTTTTCAAGCTTTTACGTCATGCCAGAAACTTTCCCTACTGGCTGAACTCATTAATTCTCACAAGGGCAGATATTACCCCTAATTTGAAGGGCAGAAAACTGGATCTCAGCGCTGTAATTCACCTGGGTCACAGTAAAGAGACAGATCCAGAAAAAAACCTGACCTGTTTGACTACAAAGGTCTTTCTGTTATACTGTGTCTTTATCATGCTGATTATAATGAAAATAAATGAATAAGTGGGATTAGCATTTAGAAGGTTTAAACCTGGTTCCTTATGTATGGGTGTGTCCGTTATTCTATGTCTGTATCACTCTATTCTATCCATTTAGTCTTCCTTCTCTCCTTCCATCATCCATCAATCTATCCTTCCATCTATCCTTAAATGGCTATGAAACAAGACTTTCAGTTCAAGCAAATATCTTATTCAACAAGCCAACCTTTGGGGTAAGATTTAATGAATTCTTAATTTTTCCTCATAAAGTTAAAAACTAGCATTAAGCTAAACAACATAACACTTCTAGTAAATCATACAAGATTAGGATAGCTGAGGTTATGCTTTAAAGCATGCTAATGGTATTAGAATTTTTAATGTACATGAAATAAGAGGCCTAAACAGTAATACAAATAGAGGAAAACAAAATTAACATGATTAAATACATTCAGAGACTATTTATTCTGTTAATTGTTAAAATTTAGGCAATAGTCAGATTGCAAAAAAGACTTGCAGCTGCAGCTCCAAAATAGCTGGTCCTCCCCTCAGCTGTTGCTAATTAATGCAATTTTCCTAATAACAGTTTTCTGATAGAGGAGAGACAGTAGCAAATCAAAACAACTTCATGTTTATGCTGATGAGCCCTGACAACAACCAAAAGAACCCTACGGGATCCAAATGGAAACGTTGCTTACTGCAGGTTTCTATGCAGTGTTCTTCGGCATAGCTGACCTTCAGTTTAATCACAAAATCCAGGGGTGTGGGGGAATAGCATGGCAAGTCAGGTCATCATATCGGCCACAGCCCTGCTGGGCCACAATGGGATTAAGCCACAGGCTCCAGAGAGGAGCAGAAAAATGCTCCGAACAGTTGTCCATTGCTCTGTACCTAGACCTGTGAAAGTGACCCATCATCTCTTAATTTGTCTGACTGGTTTTTGTTCAAAAGACAATTCAATGAGGCCAGTTTGCACTATTTTATATACATATTGAATGTGCATATTGAACTGCTTGGCAGAATTAGCAGGACAGCAACTCAGAAGCAGCCAGCATCCTTCATGTCCAGTGCATCTATGCTTGCCTTTGACCCCTGTGTTGATCCCCAGTCCAATCAGTTGCAGTTTGTTGGTTTCAGAAAAATACGTTGCACAAATCATAACAATTTATGGATCAAAGGACTGGTTTGGCCTTCCTAAGGATGGTACCAGACACATGGAAGGCCAGGATTTATTAGCTTTTTCCAATACAGTTGACATTGACAATACAATACAATGTCATCCTAAACTGGGCTAATCAATGACCTTAGGCCACAAGGGACTCCTGGTCATCTCTAGGGCAGCTTGAACAGAGATGAATCCAAGTCAGGAGCAAGTTGAATTACAGATTTTCAAGACTATCTATGTCAATCAAAAGAAACTCTGTGCATGTTGATACATTCGGATGCAGAGGGTGGGTGGTGGGAGAGTAATAAATACAATGCAAAATATCATTTCCAAAAGATCATTACCAAATATCCTCCCAGGATAAGGATTCTGTCAAGGAAGGGAACTTCCCTGACGTGTATCTTCGTTACCAGAAACATCCTTGACACACAGCCATCCAGAAAGGTAGGAGAGTGTACATTCCAACCTGATGGCACAAACTCACCTAGCTGCAAACTCACCAGTGACCGTCTGGTTTTACTCTTGTTCCTTTCTAGAGATGAAGAAATGGAAGTTTTCCTCCACCTTCCTCTCTTTCCGCCCATGTCCACAGTGACTTCTGTCCCTAACTTGTGAAGGTCTAAGCATGTACTAGGAACACAAGCTCTCAAGTCCAAGTTCCTCATCTCTCCAAGACACACAGCATATAAATGTGATTGCGCTATCACCTTTGTTGTTGTTTAGTTGTTCCCCTTTAGGATAGACATTTTTATTAACTCATTGAGTCTTAATGACTCCTTGCCTGCTTGAAGGAAAAAAGGTTTTCAGTACTTTGTTTAACAAGGATAAAGATGCTCCGTGATCACTCCTAAGTCTCCCACATCAAGCACTGGTAGACTTTTGTTTTGTCTGTGCCATGTGACATGTAGTATCTTAGTTTCCTGGCTAGACGTTAATCCTGTGCCCCTGCCTTGGAATTGTGGAGCCTTAACCACTGGATTTCTAGGGAAGTTTCAGTAGAATTTTTTTTTTTTTTGCCATGTTGAAAAAAAACAAAACAAAATTGGTCACTTGTATTCTACTCTGCATTAAAACGAGGTGCCGTAACTTCTCTTTCACATTTTCTTTTACTCAAAAAGTTAAAACTCTTGTGTCTTTCTTCCTTTCTTTCTGTCACTTTCTCCCTCCCTTCCTTTCTTCCTTTAACTTATCTCTGAAAATATTTTCCAGGAGAAAGGCTAGGAAACAGGACAAATCGAGCCCAGATTCTGTGGCTTCCTGTGGTCTCATGTTGTTCCCCTCAAGCTCTGTGGGGGTCCAGATGATCAGGGTTTACCTCTGATGAGCTCATGTGACATAAGAATGAGGTCAGATGCTACAACAGGGGTGCAGATGTTGAAAAGAAATACCGTGGGACAAATCTGGAGTGAGTCAAAATGTAAGGCCTACGGGTGACTTTCTTTTAAAGAGTCAACTCACGGAATGAGCAAAGAGTGGTGCATCGTGTAATCAGCAACTGTCTTTTCCATAAAGAAAGTGCTGTCCTGGGCTTAACCTCCTCCTGGCAGACATACCATCTTCCTGTTGATTCCCAGCCTTGTGAAGGGATTTTGGATTCAACTCAATGGTTCTCTCTGAGAACAGCAGTTGCCATCAGCCCAGCTTGGATAAAGCGAAGCAGAGTTAACTGGTCTTTATGCAATAGGAAATGTGTCATGACTCAGACCAGTCATTGCTGCTCACCCAGAACATTGGGTGGCTCTGCTAGTACAGAGGAGTCTGTGCTTCTTGCCAGATTATGGCCATAGGGTATTAAATTACAGGTCAAGTCGGTCCATGAAAACACATCAGAACAGCACATCTTCAGTGTGTCCTGCATGAAAGGCCCTGTGCTAAGTACTCGAGGGGCCTCAAGGGTGCAGCAAGACCCTTTCCCTGAAAAAGCTCAGAATTTAGTCAGAAGTCCAAAATGTAAACTCACAATACGTTAAATGGCAATGCAAGATATTAAAGTTCAAGCAAACATCAAGAGTACCCAGTGCCTGAACACCAAGTGAATGGCAAAGATCAGTGGTGTTCAAGGAACCCAGAGGAGGTCACTCTGCAGGTTCTGGCCAATGAGGCTCTCAGAGGGCCATGAGATGGTGTGACTGGGCAGAGCAGAGGCGGAAGTATAGTCCTGGTCTGAGTAGCATGGCCAGAAGCTGGGAGGGGTTGTGTGACAAACAGTGAAAAGGCAAGGCTGAGTTCAGGTGGTTGGCAAAAGTGTTGGGGGAGGGGGAGGGGTGTCAGACTTAGAAGGCAGCCTGTGTCCTGGTGCTCAGGATTGTGGATGTTTAGCCAAGAGCTCAGACTGTGAGCTATAAGTGAGAGGGGAACCTTTGTTTAGAGAGGATCTACTATGTGTCAGACCCTGTGCTGGCGTGGGGTGGGGTGGGGCTGATATGGAGATGGGGTAATTAGGACTATGGTCCCACCACTACCTAGTAATGAGCTGGAGATGGTGATTCATCTTCTAGCTGAGTGCAGGTAAATGGGTGGGTTGGCAAGAAGAGGAAACTTGTTACATGGTTGCTGTAGTAATTGTACAGGGAATCCTTCATTTGATCTTCCATGTATGTCCTTCCGGTGGGGGCAGCAGGGGCCCGGAAAGTAAACTTAACAGGCATGAAGGTCATGGCGGCTACCTTAGAGCAGTGGCTCTTATACCATCTCTCCCCTCAAGCAATGCACGTGCTTACAGTTTACATACACTTTTTCCCTAGGGGTTCAAGAATCCTTTGCAACCCCCTCATGAACCATGAATCCCTAGCTGAGAATCATAACCACCCTCCACACCCTCCCTAACCCTGTCAAGAGGAGGGATCTTTCCATAAAAGATGTGGGAAAAAATTGGTAGTTTGATATCAAACAATTAAGGATGAAAAATGGTCCTGGTCATTACCCAGAATGGCCTGAAAGAGCTTCCACAACTGGGACTACATTCTGCAGTCTATCTGACCTATGATTTTTCCAACAGCTGAAAAATCTCTAGCCACTGATCCAGCAGGTACCCCTAAAGGCTTCTACCGTTGCCTCAGCCACAGCTTATAGGTGTAGGAACACTCCCTCCAGAGAAAAAGGAATATTTCCCTTGCCTGTGTTGTCCTGTCAAACTCCCACCCATGCTGCCTATCCCCCCAACTCTTCCCATTTGAAGCCATGTCTCTCTTCAGACTGGAGTGTCCTGGCAAGCCTGCTGCTTTCTTCCTAGTCACTGTGTGGTGTCTGTCCTCTGCACCCCATGCAAAGTTCTAGCAAAGGGCAGCATAACCTCGCACCCACCAAATCCAAGCCCTCTTTTAAAGCCTTATCTGGAGTGTTCTTCTCCCAGACTCTGACCAAAACATCCCTGACCCCAATCCTACCTAATCTCCTCCATGGTTCCCCAGTGCAGCCTCCAGCATCTCTGAATTTTCTTGGTCTTTTCCTATTAACCACAAAATGGCTGCCTTGTTTCATGTATTGTTTGTGATTAACACTGGACAAAGAAAGGACAGTGGGTCTTTAATTTCTTTTATGCAAATTTAAGCAAAACTTTCTCAGAAGTTCTCCTCCCACCCCCTCCAACCCTGTGCTGATGACCCTCCCTTATGTTACTGAGGCTACATATGAATCAACATGAGGGTCTGCAAGTATGGCAGATGAAAGGAGTAGATATCAGGCAGGCTCTACCGCTTGCTATGCAGCGGTTTCCGATTCATATCTCTCAGGCTGTCCACTATTTGGTGTCATCCGTACTATGTCCTGTTCATCTTTGCACCTCCAATTCCTAACACAGCTTCATGGCCTCTACTCTGTCAAATAAAAATGTGAGTCGATGAATGCCTGTCTGGTTTCAATGACTCTCACATCTAAATTAGTTTCTCTAAAAACATAATTAGTTTTATTCTTTTTACATCTCTCGTATGGTATGAAAATCAATTCCTCATTATTACTTTTCCATTGGCTTTTTAGGGGTAAAATTTAAAGTGCTAGAGGAATAATACTGACAAGATATATGATAAAGATGAGGTCTAAAACTGGACGATAATAGAAAATGGGGTCCTAATAAGTTTGTTATCCTCTGGGTCATTCTAAGAAGAAATAAACTAGTGCTAACACTAGTTTTCCTCTGATTTTTGTTGAAATCAGAACCAGGATTTTGTAGATGCAACTTTGTCCAGTAATGTGCATCAAGAAACTCTAGAAATCCAATGGCTATACAAGGTTGGGAATGGATTATAGTCTTGTTAAGAACCTAACTGACCTCTTAACCAGATTCTGGTCATGACCTAAGCTTAGGTGTACATGCAGCATGGTGTGGAGCAGATTCCCCTGATTCAGGTGAAGAAGTCTGCCCAGAGCAGATAGCAGCGTTGCTTCAAAACACATGGGTGGTGGACCTGCTGAGGAACTCGTTTAGGTGAACTCATCCCTGGTCATAGAATGAGCCTCTGGGACTTCAAGGCCAGTTCTAGTGCTATCTTTCCAAGTTATTCCTACAAATAATTCCCCCAACTCCACCTCTACCATCATCTTGTCCCAGCCAGAAATGGCCCCCTGCCTGGTCATCAGAGCACCTGGAGATGATTCTCCAGTTAGGGTTCTAACATACAATGTGTCCTGAGAGTCATTTGGGAATATTGTCTTAGCGTGTGCCAGTTTGCCTAGGCATAGTTTCTTTAGAATGGCATGATCTGGTCCTCATCTAATCCTGTGGCACCAATTTTATGTCCAGTCTCAAACGTGGTCAATATCCTAGTTGTAATATCATACTGAAGTTTTGCTAAATATTACGATCAGGGACCACTAGGCAAAGTATGTAACCTCTCTATTATTTCTTTTAGGTACATGTAAAGCTACAATTAGCTTAATAGAAATTCCAAAAATTAAAAGAAAACATTCTTCCTTGCCCTTTCTGTCTCTTGTTTCAGTCACTGGCATCACCAATCCTCCATCTGGTCATTGGGGTTTGTCTATGGGGAGTCAGTTAACTTACCTTCCTCTCTGTTTTCTCTTCTATAAAATAGGGATAATATTAGTGCCTACTTCATGGAGTTTGGGGGAATGCTAAAAGAATTTATATTTTTGAAGCACTTGGAAGCATGTTTAACTGTTAAATAAAGAAAATATAAATAAAACATCTTGTACTCAACCTTCTCTTTCTGTCCCAGATCCAGTAAGTTACTTAGTGCTTATAAATTTTTCCATGGTGTGTCTCTCAGATTCTCTGTTTTCACTGTCCCTCTGGCAATTCAGACCTTCAGAGTCATTGACTCCTCTTACAGCTTGGCCAAGGTGAAGTTAGTTACAGCTCTTCTGCATGCTGTGGCTTCTCCTTTATTGTGCTCAGCACTGATTTCCTGTTTCCTTTTTCTGTCTCTTTTCCCCTACTGGACTAGAAGGTCCATACTGGAAGGCACCATCTCTCATTTTTCTTTGAAATTTCAGCTCCTAGAAAAATTCCTGATACAAAATAAGTGCTCAGTGAGTGTTTCATGAATGAATGCTAATTATGCAGGAATAAAACTGTGGAAAATTCTGAAAGAGATGGGAATACCAGACCACCTGACCTGCCTCTTGAGAAACCTGTATGCAGGTCAGGAAGCAACAGTTAGAACTGGACATGAAACAACAGATTGGTTCAAATAAGAAAAGGAGTATGTCAAGGCTGTATATTGTCACCCTGCTGTTTAACTTGTATGCAGAGTACATCACGAGAAACGCTGGGCTGGAAGAAGCACAAGCTGGAATCAAGATTGCTGGGAGAAATATCAATCACCTCAGATATGCAGATGACACCACCCTTATGGCAGAAAGTGAAGAACTAAAGACCCTCCTGATGAAAGTGAAAGAGGAGAGTGAAAAGTTGGCTTAAAGCTCAACATTCAGAAAATGAAGATCATGGCAGCTGGTCCCATCACTTCATGGCAAATAGATGGGGAAACAGTGGAAACAGTGGCTGACTTTATTTTGGGGGGCTCCAAAATCACTGCAGATGGTGACTGCAGCCATGAAATTAACAGACGCTTACTCCTTGGAAGGAAAGTTATGACCAACCTAGAAAGCATATTAAAAAGCAGAGACATTACTTTGCCTACAAAGATCCGTCTAGTCAAGGCTATGATTTTTCCAGTAGTCATGTATGGATGTGGGAGTTGAACTATAAAGAAAGCTGAGCACAGAAAAAAATGATGCTTTTGAACTGTGGTGTTGGAGAAGACTCTTGAGAGTCTCTTGGACTGCAAGGAGATCCAACCAGTCCATCCTAAAGGAGATTGGTTCTGGGTGTTCATTGGGAAAGACTGATGGTGAAGCTGAAACTCCAGTACTTTGGCCACCTGATGTGAAGAGTTGACTCATTTGAAAAGACCCTGATGCTGGGAAAAAATGAGGGCAGGAGGAGAAGGGGACGAAAAGGATGAGATGGTTGGATGGCATCACCGACTCAATGGACATGAGTTTGGGTAGGCTCTAGGAGTTGATGATGGACAGGGAGGCCTGACGTGCTGCGGTTCATGGGGTCACAAAGAATCAGACACGACTGAGCAACTAAACTGAAACTGAATCTCCTGGCAGCTAGCTCTTTTTATAATTTACTAGATTTGGTCATTTGCAGTCAAATTATAACAGTCTCCGAGTCTATAGCTTTGTGACCTTAGTGTTGGACAACCATGGAGTCCTTGTGTGTGCCATAGATAAAGCCCTACAGTAACCTTTCACTTTTCTTCTCCCATGAGCATATTGCCATGAGCTGCCAGGAAGCCTGTTAACTCCTGGACACAGCTCCATTCCCTGCAAGCCACATAAAGCCATATAAAAGTTTGGTAATGGTCTGGATCATGGAATGCACCCAGCTTCTGTAAATATTTGCTGAGTAACATGAGACCATGATCAGATTAGCACTTGCATCCTTGCAAAGTAAAATAAGACTGTTACCCTCAGTTCCTGATGATGTTACCAATGCTATGCTTCAATATTTTATTCCTACATCCTCCCACAGAGTTGTTCAGTCATTGGTAAAAGGAAGTCGATGTTGTGTGTTATAAGCTGGATCACTTCTATGGAAAATATCCCTGAGATCAGAGGCAAATTTTGTAAAGTATTCCAAGAAATGTTCAGTAACAGGGATTTTACTGGAACTGGGAAGAGGGTTGGCAAAAGTTGCGGTCTGGAGACTGCAAACCTGAACTTCCTTGGAGTCATTCATTATCTCTGCCTGAAGCTGTTGACCAAGATAATACTCTCCTTCTTCTCTGCACAAGCAAAGGAGATGGGCCTGACATGAATCATCATAATAGCTTCTGTTTATTAAGTACTTTTATGTGTCAGGCACTTTGTTAGAGGCTGGTGATTTAACAGCAACAATGATAACAGCTACCACAACTGAATATTTACTTTGTGCAACATGCATGTCGTAAGGACCTTACATAAATTACATTTACATGGCAGTGACCCAGCCACTGAGGGTCCATGTGTATTTTTCATTCATTTCGTGGCCTGAACTCACCCACATCCTTCAGTTTTTGAGGTCTCCCTGTCCTTTTCAGTGAGAACAGGGACCCCAGGCCTTTTCAGTACTAAGCAGCAAACCTCCAACTTAGCCAACTCCAACTTCACTCCAGCAGGCCAGTTCCCCAACAGCAAATGAAGAAACTCTTCAGACAGAAAAAGAACCGAGCACCGAGCATTCAGAATGGGATTTCTGGGAAGGTTCCACTTTAGGTTTAAAGGAAACTTTGGAAATGATTAGTAAGTTATTTGGAACCTCAATATTTTAAAGTTTGAGAAGCTAACATACTGAGAAATTTAATTTAGATTTCCTTAACACGCTCTTTCATGATAAGAGAGCATTCAGTATATCAGTATATAAATGCTATGCAACAGGACTGCCAAATTGCAACACAGAATGGGAGAAATTTGTCATTTTGAAATGCTAAGGGAATTCTTACCAACGGCATTCTCATCTTGTGAAGCTATTATTTTTCTGAACTACAATATGATTTATAAATCTCTGCTGAGTTTTATACTTCTGATGGGAACAGGCTTGAAATGAAATGTATTTTCTCAGAATATAAAATTCTCCCAGGAGTTGACCAAATGAGGAATAAAAAGAAACATCTCCTGCAACCACGTTTTCCAATGTCTTGGTCTCTGCTGGCATATCTGTGGGTGATTGTTGGCCTTCAGAGTTCTGAACTCAGCTAGACTCTCTTCTCACTCCCCACACTTTCTTCCTGGGTGACGTCAGCCACTCTAAAAACTTTGACCCTGACTTCTGCCCCAGTGATTCCCATATCCATCCTCTTCACCCTCCTCATATCTTTCCTGAGATACACGCCCCTGTGTCTACCCACTGAGACCTTCATCAGGCTCTCCAGACAGTTCAACCTCAAGCTCTTTCCTTTTTAAACATCATTCCTTCTATTTGAATCCCAGGGTTGCAATAGCACTAGCATCTATAGAGATAAGATACAGTTCCTGCTCCTGGGAAGCTTATACTAGCACAGGAGATAGAAAAGTGAACAGGCAATTATAATAGGTCAGTAAGTGCTGGGGTAGGATTAGCCCAAGGGGTTTTGGCTCTCATAGGAAGAGCTTGCAGTCCAGACATCACTCTAAGTAACATCTTGGTTGAGTATGTTAGGTAATTGAGGGTGTGTGTGTGTGTGTGTGTGTGTGGTTTATATTAAAGAATTGTGAGGAAGGACAGAGGAGTCTCATGGACAGGGGCCCAGAATGTGAGATCATGAAGAAGATTTGGGATATGGTTTGGGTAGGGTGCTCAGGAGGCACTGGACAGAGATAAGGCTAGACCACCTGGGCCCGATCAGAAGAAGCCTTGTATCCCTCACTGGATCTGCACAGAGTTTGAAATCCAAAGTGCATGCTCCAGAGGGTTGGCTCAGTTTGGGAATGGGGATGTATGCTTGCATTTTTATGGAGAGCTTCGTGTTATCATGACCCAGGCTCCGTGGAGGCCCACTGAAGTCTCAGATCTCCACTGTGTGCGCCATGAGATCCTAAAATACATCCCCCCAAAATCAATCTGAGGTTACGTTTTATAAGAGTACTTTCCTCACAGTGCAGTTATACTCTTTATTCGTAATCATCTTTAATCCTTATAAGAACTCTGAGTCTCAGACAGACCGTGGGCTTTGGCAGTAGATGAAAGACTTCAAAACCTTGAGAATGTTACTTAACCTCCCTGCATCTCAGTCATCCTTGCCCATAAGATTAGGATGAAAGTAGCACAAACCCTCATCTTAGTCCCTCTGAAAATAAATGCATTTTGATAAGTTTGCTGAACTTGACTTAAACTGATATGAAACTGTTTATAGATTTTATTCACTCTCTTAGAATGAGTATTCAAATATCTTGCTGCAGAAGATGGATGTGTTTGGTCATGGGATTTTTAATGGCATATTGCCATCTTCACTTTCTAATATCTGAAAAACTCTGAACTCAGGAACACATCTAGCCCAAGTGTTTTGATAAAGAATTTGAGGACCTGTAGTATATGTAAAGCATAAATAATGTACATGAAGGACCTCCCTAGCACAATGAGTGGCACAAAACAAGGGCTCAGAAGTTACAGCTGTTATCAAAAAGAGAGCCACCTTGACTTTATAAAACAAGGTAAAAGAAACAGAAATATCTTAAAGAAAATATATTTTTCTATTTCTGGCCCCTCAACTATTTATAATGATAATTGTGGAAAATCTGCGAGTGGTGTAATTTTTCTAAGCATCATTTTTTCTGACATTAAATTGTTGTTTTGCTCAGTCATGTCCAACTCTTTTGTGACCCCATGCCCTGTAGCCTGCCAAGCTCCCCTGTCCATGGGATTTCCCAGGCAAGAACACTAGAATGGATTGCCATTTCTGTCTCCAGGGGTTCTTCCTGACTAAGGAATCAAACCTGTGTCTCCTGCATTACAGGTGGATTCTTTACCACTGAGCCACCAGGGAAACCTCACCTTTGAATCGTAGGGAGGAAGACAATTCAGAGTGTCTGTTACAGACTCTCGCAAAGACAGGTGGTGGGAGATTCTGGGAGAGGAAACAGCACAGGTAAGGGAGTGTGGAGTGAAAGAAATGTTCAGAGAAGGAGGGATAAACCTCTCACAGTCTGGCACCCAGGGAGCGTGGCACAAAATGCCAACAAGTAAAGCTAGGAGGTGGAGTTTTTTATGAAAAGCCTTGAATACCATGGTAGGTTAATATTTTATCCTGTAGATCAGGTGTTTTCAAATCATTTTATCAAGAGATAAACGAAACGAAAGAGATATTGAAACAAAATTTTATTTGCATGGGAGCTCTGTATACTGCAACCCCACACAAATCTGTTTTTACTTTTTGGCTCAAATGCCCTTTTAAAAGGGCAAACCGGATCATCTCACTCCTCAGGGCACATTCCTCAAAGACTTCTCGTCAAGCTTGGAGTAAAATGCCATCTCCCTTCACGGCTCTGGGTGATTGGCCCTGCCCACCTTCACAGCTCATCTCACACCTCCCTGGCTCACCAGTGAGCCACAGCCCTCCCCACGTCAAGGATCTTACAAAGGATGCCCTCATCTTTGCTCCTCCATCCCACTTGTCTAATTAGCTTCTACTCATTGAAATATAAGTGCAGCCACCTTTTCTGGGAGGAGCCTTTCCTGGCTTGGTCAGGATCCCCTGTGTTACACTTTCTCATACCCTGTGGATTTGCTTGTTTGATACTTTCTCCCCACTATTCTGCCAACTCTGAGAATGGGAAGTGGCCCCATATGTCTTGTTTATGACAGTGTCCCTGTCCATGCCTGTTCGTTAAGCACACCTCTAGAAACTATCTGCTATATGCTGGCCAAAAGCGAGTCATTTTTCAACCTCAAAATATTCTTCCCAGATTCTAACTGTTGAAAATACACCAGCAGATACAACAGGAAGACAAATGGGAGAGGAGGCAGCTTTGGGTTGAAGTGAGGTTGGTTAAGTTGAAATGGTTGCAGCAAGAATGTGGGGTCTGGGGTATTTCCCACTAGGCATACGCCTTGCCCACCACAGGGCTCCCTGAGGCATTGTCTCTGTGGTAGGATGCTCCAGTTAACAGAAGGCTTTTTTTTTATTTGACTTTGGGGTGAATGTTCTCCAGAGTGTTTTCTTGGCCTGAAGAAACTTTCTGCTTGATGGCCAACAGAATGGATAAATATTCACAGTAGATTTATATCAACAGGAAGTATATTTCATTCATTTATTTCAACATCTCTTCTCTCTTGGGGTGGGACAGACTGTAAAAGACCTCAGTAGGCTGGCCTCAATTTTATTCTTTTGTGTAAGACTGGGGGTAGAGTAGATATTTCTTTGGAAAGCCATTTGGCATAGGCCCAGACCATTGAGAAAACTGACTCTGCTCAGCAGATCCATGCATACGTGGGCCCTTCCTGGGTTTGAAATCATGTGACATGAGGCAGCTTGTGTGACTTTCCCTGGTTCAGTGTGGTCAGCTGTGATGGAGTCAAGAGCTCCCTTCCTCTGTTAAATAGGGCAAATCAAAGTGAAAATTGCCTTTTGATTGAGTAGCATGGCTGAATAAAATCAATAGAAATGGTCCGAGATCCACTGGCGCCGTCTCAATGTTGTGCTGTAGACTTTTCAAATTGCTGGAACACTGGGTTTCAGGCCTCTTCAAGGGCAGATGAAAATCAACAGTTGAGTGGGTAAAAGGAGACGTAGTATGTCTGTGCAATCCTAGATTAGAGAGAAAATATATGCTGGCCAAATCAAGTCATTTTTCAACCTCAGAATATCTTTCCAAATTCTAAGATACTGTGTTCGAGTTGACATGTTTAAGAGAGATGTAACAGCTGAAGTTGTCTTTGTTCAGAATGTAAGAGACAGTTTCGTCTAGACTTTCAGGAAAGATATAGAATGACATTTTCAGAACAAATCAAAATATATTTTTAAGGTTTTTTCCCCCTTCAGGAAGAGAATTTGACATGCTTCCCTGATTTGAATTTGGTTGATCTATAAATGGGCTCAGTAGTTTGATATAAAACTAGAGTAAATGAACCATTGAGAAAAGTTACTGAAAATGCTGTTAGTTCACTTTCCTGCCTTAATATGAGTACCACCAATATCACCACAATAACTAATGTTTATTGAGTGGTCTCTAAGTGTGTGCTGAACTCTTGACATAGGAGTTCTTTCCTTAATTCTCATAGCAATCTTAGGAGGTAGCTATTATTATTAATACCAGTTTTCCACTGAAGAAGCCAAGCCACATGGAGTTGAGGGCACTCCCTCAAAGCCACACAGCTTTGTGGACCAGCAGACCACAGTGGACCAGGTGGGCCAGCGGAAATCTGACATCCCCCAGACTTGCCCTCCTCACCACGTGCTGTGTCTTCTTTCCCCACAGGGCTAGCATCGTTCAGAAACGCATCATTTATTTTCAAGATGAAGGCTCTCTGACCAAGAAACTTTGTGAACAAGGTAAGGAGGTCTGGATGTGTGGACCGGAGAGGACCAGATAAATGGAAGGTAGCTCAATCAGTCCCAGCATTTGGCCACAGGAATTAAGGCAGTTGGATTTTCTGAGTTCCTCCGGGTTCTGCTTCCTCACGTAGTTCCAATTTTTAATCTAGCTGTGTGCTGTGGATAATTGGATCTGCCTTAAACTCTAATTACTCAGCTTGATTCCCTGGGTAGGAGATAATATACCTTATATTGGTGTCTTCGTCTCATTATTTTTGTGAAACAGTGATTATTCTGAAGAGATTCCTTGGAATAATTCACAGGACTTAATTAAGGAGCACACAATTGTGTACCTCTAAAAAGTCTGTAATGGTTTTCTGGAATAACACTAGCAGGAACTTTTGGTTCACCCAGGCAGGATGAGTGGATTTTCTCTAGGGAACAGGAATACCAAGGGGGCTTTGATTTTGTGACCCTCACCTCATCTAGGGATCTGGTCCTTGGATGTGCAGGCATCCTTAGCATACAGGTATGCACGCAATCAGTGGTTACCTTCGGTCCTACATGACACTGTAACATATAGTACCATGCCTCCTAGTACATGGTAAACACATGTACATGTGTGTATATACACAGGTACATACATACATATATGCTCATACATACAATTATTTATTATATATGTGTGTATGTTTGCTAATGTTATCAACATCCCAGGTCTTATTTATTAATTTACCATGAAAAATTAAGATTTTTAAACACCTAAATGTGTTAGAAGTCATTAAAGAACTAAATAAAAGTGGAAAATGTGCTGAAATTGTACATCTTCATGCTCTCTTCTCTATTAATTTGTGCAGACTTTTTATTTACCTTTAGAGCAATTCATGGTTTGAGAAGAAATCAGTCTATCATGGTTTGAGAAGAAATCATTCTATTTCTAGCAAATCATAAGCTACTAAGAAAAAGAGAAGTTGGTAAATATCCTCTAGGAAAATAATAATAGCTAATTTATTTGTGCTTGTTGTATGCCAGGCACCATTCTAAGTACTTCACAGGCCTTAATCATGTCATCAGCACAACAATCCTATGTGGATTACATCATCCCTATTTTACAGATGAGAAGCCTGAGCCATGAAAAGTTTAAATAGCTCACTCAGCATCAGACAGCTCACGAGGAGGTCACAGTTTGAACCTAGAAGCCAGTGCCCTAACCATTGCATTTCTATCAAAGTGCTATCTCCCAGTTCAGTAGCTTGGGTTGTTGCTTTGGGTAGATCAAAACCCAGGTCTCCCTATGGGCGAACTGGGGCAGAAAATAGGTCGTATGTGGAGGACTGCTTGGAGAGCATGGAAGGAGCTAAAGGGGAAGAGTTGGCTGCCCTGCATCAGGTCATGCCTGTCAAAGGGGGAGAGAGCTGAACCTGTGGGCCAGCGGCCTGGGCAGCTTCCAGGTGGGCATCACTATGCATGGATATCGGGGTTTTCCTTCCCTGTGTTTCATAGTCCACAGATTTGCTTAACCTTCACCCAAACCCAGAACATCTCAGCTCTTGAGGCTCTTGGTTTCTAATGGACAATCCAGTCCCTGCCCGGCTTGCATGTGATGACATCCAGGTCCCGGGCCATAGAGCTGCGGCTATTCTAGTTCACCTCTTGGTTGGCTAACCATGGCCACCATGGTGCAGTTTTGTTAGTTTGACTTTCACAGGACAGCCTTATTTCCCAGATTTGAGGATTCCTAGAATACACTGCACTGTCAGCCTCGTGTATTGACAGCAACCAACAGCGAAAGTGCACTTTCCAAAGCCTCAGCCCTGATGTTGTGAAAGCCTTGTCTAAGCTACGAATATGCTACCATTGTGCAGATAAGCATCAATGAAAAGGCACTGCAAATCTCTACTGGTTACCACTTCTGAAGCAGAGAGCCTACCAAAATGACTAAGCATAAGTCTGTATAAAAAGACCTCTTTCCCACAGCAACTTTGTGGACAAAAAATGACCCAGGAAGACCTGGGCTATAGGATCGTGAGTTGCAGTTGTAGATGATTCCTGGAGACAGCAGACTCATGAGGTAATCCATCAGTTAGCAAAGCAGATCCCACATAGAAAGTCTTTTTAAGATACAACCATAGAGCAAAGGGATTCTCTCCAACTCTTTCATTAAAGTATTCAAATTTTTGTTGAGTCAAATCAAATCTATCAAGGAAAAAGAGAAACTAGTGTCTGTTTCTTTTCCCCAGTTAAAGTTATTAATCCATAGGGGAAATCTAAGAATTGCACAGATTAAAAGCAATGGGAGTTATTTTTCAAAAGAGGCATGAAACATTAAGTTACTTACAATTAAAAGCAGAAACATAAAATATTCCAAAAGGTGACCTATAATAAACAAATGTGCACATATGCTCACTTTAAGACCATGTCACAGACAAGGAGAAAGAGGAAAAGGTGAAGGGAAAAGCAGAGATGAGAGAAAAATGTAGATAGAGAAGGGATAATCAGCAAGAGAAGAGAAACAAAAATAAGACCAGAGAGACTTGCCTGGTGGTCCAGTTAAGACTCCATGTTGCCAGTGCTAGAGGTTCCCAGGTTCCCTCCCTGGTCAGGGAACAAGATCCTATGTGCCTCAAATAAGACCCAGTGCAGCCCTCCCCAACCCCCTCTCCACCCCCGCCAAAAAAAAGAATAAGGTAAGAGTAGAAAAGGAAGCTGGTATTAAGAGTAGAAATGAGAGATGCTGCAGGGTTTCAAGTTACCAACTTCAAGTTTCAAGTTACCAAGGGTATTGGGCAGGCCCTGCAAGGTTAGGAGAAGACGGGTAAGTTGACACTTGATATCACTGCCCTTTGAAACCCTGATGCATTTTCAGTGGGCTTTTCCTCTTTAGGAAACAGCATGTCTGTTTTTATTTTCAAACTTAGAAATTTATTTTTTTAATGGAAGCTTCTTTCTCTTTGGAATTCCAAAGTGTTTATTATAAGTGCTTTCCCTTGAACCCCTGGATGTATCTTTAAGTTCACTGCTTATATCAGAAAGTCCTTTTGATAAGGTGGAGCTACCAGTTTGTGTTATTTTGGTTCTTTGAGAGATTATTGCTACTTCATTTAACAGTGCCTAGTAGTTACAACTGAAACCCCAGCATGTATCTCTTAGTTCTGAACCCCTTTTTCAAAACTAATTTAGTCTTTTTAAAACATAGGTGATCATAATGGAAATGTGAAAAGGAAAAACCTTTAGGAGTTACTCATTTATGCCAACTTTCCTGAAATATATTCAATAGCACTTGTCCCTTAAGTATCAAAGGGGCTCACACAGCAATCAGACCTGGACGTCATGTACATAGGGAAGCGGGAAGTTTGCTTCTAACACACACAATGCTCTTGCCTCTTCCTACTGTACAAAAAGTAGCCAAACAATGATTTCTATCTGGGGTGGTTTCAGATCTCTTCTTTAGGCTATTTAGAGATCCTGGAGCTCTGTAGATAAGTATTTTTTTAAATGCACCATTCTTTGTTTGAAAAAGTTAAATGAGAAACACACAGATTTCTCCCACTGTTGTTTATGCAAACCTATCCAGCAGAAGGTCTTTCCTACAGTGATATGTATACAAGTTAAGAGTGAGCATGGGCCGTAGATTCAAAAAAGACCTGGGTTCCAGTTCTGCCTGCACCACCCATCAACTCAGTGACTTTGGGCTGGTTAACTAATGTGCCTTAATTTTATGATCTATAAAATGGGGTTAACCAAAGTCCTGATGTCCTAGGATTGCCAGGATTAAATGAGACAGTATATGGAAAAGAATCAACACATATGAGGACTCTATGCAATGCGGTGATTTATTACAGTATCCCATACTTTTGTCTCCATCCTCGAACCCAGAATTCACTTCTTTCACCTATCACTGATTTTGCATATTCAAAACAAAAGAACTCAGTGAATTCCATAAGGAAGACTTGTAAAATGCTCTTCCTAACTCTCAAAAAGATTTTTAAACTCTCTTTGGCTGCTCTTTATATAATAGTTAAGATTAAATGTCCAAATTGCAAAAAAAAAAAAAAGAGGGAGGGAGAACATTCATGTTAATATCTCCTGAGGAACCAAAGGAAAAGCAGCTGAAGCAAGTTGCATCTGTAGACATTCTTTTTGTCTTGCAGGAAGCAGAACAGACTAAAAGCCAACAATGCAGTTAGGGATGTGGGCCTGACAATCAAAAATACTGAATTTATTCATGTAATCTCTTTTTTTTCCACTTATCAGCTATTCACAGCTGAAAGTGGGGGCAGAGAGGGAATCTCGAGTTTTTCCTGGCTGTTTCTATGCTCAGAAGTAAACCTGAACTTATGAACATATTCCCAAACCCCCAACCCTCCCAGTAGAGTCTCTGAAAGCTTGATAAGAAGTGATGTGACTACATATGCATAATTTTTAGAAATAATTTTCAGCATTCCTTATGTCTCTCTACTTGTTCTTATTGCTCCCGTCAAAGCTTTTCCTTCTTGTACTGGCAGTTTGGCCCCAGAGAATATTCCTTAGGAAACACACACACACATGCATATTCCTCTTGAAATCTGGTGGAGAAATCCTATTGTGGGAGGGATGGGAAAGGAGATTCGGGTCCAGAAAGGATAACAATAAACTTTACCAAGGTAGCCTCCATCCCAAATATTCTATGTTATTGGTCCCATTGGTCTCCTCACATTATTAGAGCAAAAGTTATGATTTATTTTTAATTTGAAAAATATAATGATCATCCTTAGAGTTAAATAAAATCTGTTATAGCTGGACCTGGTTCTGATTATTAACCAGTAAAAACTGCACTTTGATTCCCAGGTGAGTCAGTGTTAAAGCATCTGCCTGCCAATGCAGGAGATGCGCGTTCAATCCCTGGTTCAGGAAGATCCTCTAGAGAAGGAAATAGCAACCCGCTCCTGTATTCTTGCTGGGAAATCCCATGGACAGAGGAGCCTGGCGGGCTGCAGTTCATGGGGTCACAGAGTTCGACATGACCTAGTAGTGACTGAGTGCACACAGACTGCGTTTCACATTCTTTTCCTAAGCATTAAGGACAGGATGAGACCAAGATGTCACTGCCTTATAAATGACTCCCAGTTGCTTCCTAACTTGGTGACTTTCCTGACTCTTTCAGATTCCACATTTGATGGGGTGACTGACAAACCAATCCTAGACTGCTGCGCCTGTGGAACTGCCAAGTACAGGCTCACATTTTATGGGAACTGGTCTGAGAAGACACACCCAAAGGATTACCCTCGTGAGTAGAACAGCTATTCTGTGGGCTGGGGGAGAGGGTCTTACAAAGTTCTGTCTGATTGTGGGGTACACGAGCTGATGCTGCTTACTTACTCATTCATGAAACATATTCCAAATAAGTGAATTCATTGAGACAGGCAGATATCACAGTGGTAGGCATTCAGCTTCTTTGCATAGTATTATTCTAAGTGTTTTCTTATCTGTGATTTAAAAAAATATTCCTGAGGTCATCTACTTACCTTCAGGCCAGATACTTGATCACCTCAATTCTCTTAAAGTGACTATATTCATACAACTGGCCTATTTGTGCTGGAAGAGCTGGCAAAAAAAAACCTTGACTTCATAAACCAAGGTCAACAAATATTCAACATCCTCAACCAGAGTGTGCATCAGGTGATATATCAGATACCACCTTAGAATCCTTATGGCACCATGCTCCAGGTAGCCAATACCAATCCATGAGAGTTGTCAGGCAACCCCAAACTTGTTTTAGAGTAGACACTTAACCAGGACCCTACCAACTCCCTTTTATCAAACAATTGTCTCATCAAATGCCTGCTGCTACTGCTAAGTCGTTTCAGTCGTGTCCGACTCTGTGCAACCTCATAGACGGCAGCCCACCAGGTTCTCCCGTCCCTGGGATTCTCCAGGCAAGAACACTGGAGTGGGTTGCCATTTCCTTCTCCAATGCATGAAAGGGAAAAGTGAAAGTGAAGTCGCTCAGTCGTGTCCGACTCTTAGCGACCCCATGGACTGCAGCCTATTAGGCTTCTCCGTCCATGGGATTTTCCAGGCAAAAGTACTGGAATGGGGTGCCATTGCCTTCTCCTCATCAAATGCCTAACATGTGTCAAATACTGTGCTAAACTTTAGATATATTTATAACAGTGAATAAAACAAGACACAGCCCTTCTTTAATAGGGAGAGAGACGTTAATTAACCACACAAGTGATATGAAAATTATAACCATGAATAGTGAACTTATGTGGTGAGCATTCTCATGTATGTGTCATTTCATCATCAAAATAACTTGTGGATGAATTTACTGGAGATCACAGAGCCATGATGATTTACTCCTAGTCCAATGGAAGTACAATCCTCCCTCGGTATTCAAGAGAGACTGGTTCCAGGAACCCCAGGGATGTTGAAATCCATGAATGCTCAGTCCCTTCAATAAAATGACATGTGCAAATCCTCCCATATACTTTAAATCATCTCTAAATTACTTACAATACCCAATACAATGTAAATAGTGTAAATACATTGTAAATGCTGGGTCAATAGCTATTGTGTGGCAAATTCAAGTTTTGTTTTTTAAGACTTTCTGGAATTTTTTTCCCAAATGTTTATGACCCATGGTTGGTTGAATCAGCAGTTGTAGAACCCTCAGAATAAATGGTTAGTGGTAGTGGATCCAAGCTGCAGAAGAGTTTTGTCAGGCTCCTTGTCCTGCCTTTTGTTTGGATTGCCTTTGAGATGCAGTGTCCTCCATTCTCTCTGTGGGTGGCAGGATGTCCGTGTGTGGTACTGAGCAGGCTTTTTCTGCTCATTGTATGTTTCATTCTTGTTCACTTCACTCTGGAGTTGCCACAGCTGGGAAAGAACAGGGACGCTGCAGAAGGGACTAAAAAGGGGGATTTAGGTCAGCCTCAAAGGAAGTGGTGGGGGCAAAGGGTACATGAATAGGACTTAAGAAGACCCAGTCCAGACCAGAACCTCCACAGTCCCCAAACAGCCCACCCAGAGGGGACCCCAGCATTTCTTGGCAGATCAAGAGCCTTATTGTTTAATTTTACCCACATGTAATCAAGGCTTGTGATCTTAGAAGCTTCATACTAGTTCATTCTTCTGACTCTTGATCTGATTCAGCTGGTGTGAGAGACCTGTGTGAACAATCTTGGACTCTGCCTGAGGAGGGAAAAATCCACTCAACAAGTATGATGGAAAAAATTTCCTCTAGTGTCTCCCATCCACTAACCTAGAGGAAATAAAATGTTAGAGGCTTATTACCCATCTTTTGTAATCCTATGGCACTTCTTGCCTTTTCTATTCTGACACTAGTTATTTCCCAGAATTTTTTTTAAAGGGTACAAACCATTGTTTCTGGGTCTTTGGGCGAAATTAAGTACAAATCTATACAGAATTTCTGTGGAGTTTTGTTGGGAGTTTCTTAATACATGTATAAGCAGACATGTGTTCCACATCCCTGAGGATGCTTCCATAGTCAGAGGTCAGAGTGTGTCCTAATTTTTGACTGGAAGAAAATGTGGTCACTTGTTCAGAAAAGCATTTGTCACATCATACCATAATTACTCCTTCAGGAGCTTTTCTTCTCCACCGCACTGAGAAGTCCTCTAAGACAAGAGCCACAGCACGCTCATCTTCCATTCTTAGTGCCTGCAAGTGCTTTGGCCTTCCCAAGTCCTGGGTGCTGATTGGTGGACTCAGAGTGGCATGCACCATGACCCGGGAGGCAGACTTGTAGCCCACATTAGTCCTGGTGGTCAGTACTGAGCAGGGAAAGAGCCAGACCTTCCCTGGAGGGAAAGGGGTGAGCTTGGACACTAAGGGAACTGGAGCAAATCAGAAGGGCATGGAGAGGTGCCCTTGAGAATAACTGGGTCTAACTGGGAACCTCAGAATTCAATCAATATGCACAGACGTGATTTCAGCCAGTCTTAAGTCATAGATGACTTTCATTTTACCCCTCCAGGGACGATTCTGTCTTCATAACCAACCCTGGCTGTTAAGCCCAATTTAGTCATGACACTTTTCAGCAATATTGCAAACTGATACATGACAGGTTCTCCTCTTTTCACTAATTACTCATCCCAAATTCCACTTTCTCTGCAAGCATCTCAGAGCAGCAGTTCTCAAGCTTTTTAATTTCAGAATGTCTTATACAGGCTTAAAAATTATTGAGAACTTCAACATGCTTTTGTTTAGATGGATTGTGTCTCAATATTCACCATCTCAAAAATTAAAACAGATATTTTAAAATATCACTTATTAGTTAACTTTAAAAAGTAACATATAATGAACAAACAATGATTAGCTTATTACATGTTGACATATTTTATGAAAATAGCTGTATTGTCCAAACAAAAGAAATTTAGTGAAAAAGATGTCATTGTTTTACATTTTTGCAAGTCTCTTTAATACCTGGTTTAATGGAAGACACCTGCATCCTCATATTTGCCTCTGCATTTAACCTGTTGTGTCATCTTTTTTTTTTTTTTTGGCTTAAGTATATGAAGAAAATTCTATCTCACACAGATATGTAATTGGAAATGAGAACATATTTAAATAACCTTTTCAGATAATTACAGATAATCTTATTTGATGCTATACCCAAACTCTGAAAATGGTAATTTCTTAAAGGAGAATTACAATGTGGAACGAGAAACCGTATCAGTGAACTTGTACTCTGTTACATTAAAATGTGTTGCTTTCCCTTGTACTTTCAATGAATCTTTCACAAATGAATGATTTTATAACATCATCTATTGGTCATTTGAAAAATATTGGTTTACTGAGTTGTGCAGATAATCCAGATACTGAAACATTCCTTTATGCCACATCAAAAATCACATTTGTTAAGATCATTTCCAATCTCATCAGTAAAGTGTTAATGTATCAGAAAGCTATCAAATTTATGGCAGTGGATACAAGTTTCCCAAGATCCCAAGCTTTGCTTGAAACCTCAGATTTTATCATTGGCAACAAATACTGTCAGGTCTTTTTCTTTCTTGAAGTGACAGACTCATTTCATTTTTTAAGAAAATGTATGCCAAATTCTCAAGTCTGGATAACCAGACTTGGTTGATGAAAGAATGAATTTGTCATTCATTCTTTCAAGTAAAAATGATGTTTTATGACAATGAAAGTATCCAACTTGCACCTCAAGCAATTGTACAAGTGCCTTTATTTAATATATAGCAAAAAGCCTTCATGTGTTTTTCCCAATTAGTCATGCAGAATAATAAAAATATGTGTACTTAAAGATAGAGAGTTAATAACATTAATAATGTATATTGTTTCTTCAAGGCTATTCCTTAGTGAAACTGACTTTTGGGGTTGTTGTTTAGGGCTAGTCCCTGGTGGTAAGGAACACATTTATGATTAATATAGTTCAAGGCCACTGCCTTGACCCTCACTGAGTGTCAGGAGTTTTACTTGCAATTGCTTTTGCCACATCAGTGTTAATGTTGACACATGGCAAAAAAGAAAATTTTGTCTAAGTCTTATTATGAAAGTAGTTTTCACCTCATAGATCCCTCTGAAAGGGCTGGAGGTGGGGGGTGGTCTCAGGGGTCTGTATCGTGCTTGAGAATGTCTGCAATAGGATTAGATAGCAGCCTAAGAGGGCTGTCCTTCAGTTGTCTTTGGGAACTTGTCCACTGTGGCTTTCAGCCATCTGTTGTGGTGGGCCGCATCTGCAGGTAGCTCTTCTCAATCATTATTCAAAATGGTTTGTTCCAAATGCTGTTTCTGGGGGTTCCCTCTCTGGGAGGACAGAGTATTCTCGGTGTCTATGATGTCTCTGTCTCATAGAGGAACTAAGCCTGAAATGAGAAAGGCAGGAAGCTGGTATAAATGATCTCTGGCATTCTCTCCAATTGCAATGCCATAGATCACTGCTGGCCATCTGGAAATAGTAAAATCTTTTTTTTTTTTTAATTCATTCAATCATTAGTTCATTTATTTGACTAACTGAAATCTTTTTAAAACACTCCCAAGTGGATAGTTTCTAGAAATCCATTTGAAACCTGGATTAGGCAAGTTTTACCTTCTAATTTTATTAGTGGAAAAAAAATCCAAACACACCCACACACGCACACACACACAATTAAGGGCTCAGATCACATAGCCAGAGAGAGTTCAGAAGTGAAATCAAAGCTCAGATCTTCTGATTCCCTTTTGCCTTCCTCTGGGGCTATCACAAGGCGGTCTTCTCTCCTCTGGAGTAAAATTACATATCTCATTCACAAAGCATCTTTTAATAAGGCCCTGCTATACCACTGTGGTCTCAACTGCTACCAAATTCTGAACAACTTGGTCCCACTGTACAAGACCTGGGCTGCAGATATCCTAGTTTAGAAGTCAGAGCTCTGGATTCAATGTTAGGAGAATGGCGTGCCCCCAGAGTCTATCCTCGGTACTGCAAGCCTGCAGTGTTCCAGGAGCATTTGTTCTTTACAGGAACCTGGGGAATAGGCAGCGTTACCGTGTAGGGATGTCTCAGGGGCTGGAGATATGCCCACTCTTCATCAGGGAATTGGGAGTTGCCTAACAGGTGCTGAGTCTCTTTGCTGTCTTGCTCTGAGCACAGTATCTGGGTTTTGACAAATGCTTGTACCCCACAGAGACTCTGTAATCTCCCTTGACAATGTCAACTGCATAACTTCCCTCACTTTTGATGTAACATTGATTTTAATACTGTTTGACAAATAAATGTTGACAAAAGGAACATTTTTTCCAAGAGCCAACTTTTTTTCATATGGCATCAGATTGCCTAGAATATAAACATGGCCACTGGAATACTTTATGGAATCAAAGTTAATTTCCGCATGAAACTCAGCCATCTTTTCCACTGGCCACTTAATTTTTAAAAATTATTAATTCTTAAATCCAGTCACATGAATCACCACCACTCTTAAACTTGGCAACTTCTTTCATTTCTTCATATAGTCAAGTGTATGCAGAGTTTCTACATCACATTTGAACACATCATGTCCTACTCTTTGCATTTGATTTGGTTTCCATAGTCATAATTTATAACAGCTTGTTCTAAGTCACTTATCCAACTGTTCTTTTATTGAACATTTAAGTGATGTTAGGTCTTTTGCTAATATGGAAAGTTCTACAATAAAATACTTTCTTCTTAACTCTTCCTTCATCCTTCCAACTTTCTTTGAATTATTTCCTTGAAATAATTTCCAAAGAGTAAGACTGCTGGATTAAAGGATATGGACATTTTTTGGCTCTTGAAACTTTTTGCCAGATGCCTCTCCAAAACATTTGTATCAGTTCACCATGTTAATAGTAATGAATAAATATATCTGTTTCTCCCAGCCTCTTCAGCATCCAGTTTCAGTTTCTCCACTGGGTTTGGTCAATTAATGGTTATAAAAGATTAATCTTATTTTAAACTGGCATTGATTTAATTACACATTTGAATTTTTTCATATTTATTGTCCTTTGTCTTTAAAGTCAGCCACTGGTGACTGGGGTGTTGGCAGAAATCAAGCCTGATTTTGCTTATTACCTTCCCAGGGCTGAGGTCATTATCTGGCACATTGAAAGCCTCTCAATAAATAGTGCTGATGAATGGATGAATGATGAGTAGCGGTTATGAAATGACAAGGAAGAAAGTGGAGGGAGATGAACAATGAATAATCACTGATGAGGTTGTGGCAGGAGAGAGAAGGGGTAGTTTATATTGCTGCTGAGGGGTGAGCACATTGAAAGGGGCAGGAGGTATAAGGGAAGATGGGTAAGGAAGATACTGCAATGATGATGGTAGCTTGGGCTAAGGCAGTGTATGTGCTGATGGAGAGAATGAATAGGTTTGAGTTCCCTTTTAGGAGACTCTGCCATGGATTAATGTGGAGAAGTGGGAGGGAAAAGCATCAGAACTCACAAGCCAGTCACTGGCTTGGAGATGGAGGTAACTCTTCCATCTTAAAATATTCCTCAATATTGTCTTTCCATTTTTATAAATGATTGTGAAATCATTTTTATCATGTTCTGTAAAGGATCCTGTCAGAATTTTAAGTGGGATTGTATTAAATCACCAAATTACTTTGGGAAGAATTGTCAGCTTTATAACATTTAGCTTGCAGAGTTCCTTCCCACTTAAAAATAAGACCATTTGTGGATTTCCTTAGCCCAGTGCCTGTAGCAACAATGAGCCCCACGTAGACCACAGCCCCCTTCTCTTGCTCTAACTTCAGAAATAATTCAACATTCAATAAACAATAATTCTACTTCCCATCATCCCTGGGAAATCTCTTTCTGAGCTGAGTAACGGTGCCCATCAGAGCTTCCCAGCTGTGCCACCACCAGGCTGAGTCACGAACAGAGTATGTCGCCAGGAAATAGAATTTGGTACCAAGCACATGTGTCATGATACACTGTTTCAGTAAAGAAGGAGCAGAGAGAATAGATTAAATAGCTTTTTCTCTCTCTTCTCCTCCCTTCCCTCCCTCTTTGGGGAGTCTTACAGCAACAGCTCACTGGAGTATGCTTTGAGAGAAGAGAAGAAAAAACACTCTCATCTTCCCATAAACAAGCAGGTTGAATGCACATATTCATCTTTGATCTTTCCTCAAATTCCATAAAAATAACACTAGGTGAATATATATATATATATCCAAAAAGATAGATAAGAGGGCCATACCATGCAAGAAATATCACTAAAATCTGGGAAAATAAAAGACCATAGACAAATGGCAACTGCCAAGCAGAGCAGGGAAAGATGAATCCTAAGTATTGAGTTGGCCAAAACATTCCTTTGGGTTTTTCCATAGCATCTTAACAGAAAAACTTGAATGAATGTTTTGGCCAACCCAGTACCTGCACAGCAGATAGTGCAGAAGGCCCAAGCCCATTCATAGTATGGAACATAGGAGCAGAACCACTTGCTCAGCACAATGAATGAAAAAGTGCTCAACACAACATCATGAAAGTTTAGAATAACTGGGATAGGGACAACCCTGAAGAGCAATGGGCATTCAGAGAAATGGGTAACAAAAGATCAGACCTCTTTAGAGCAACACAAGAACTACACAGCAATGGAACACCCTCAGACTGCAAGCTCGTGCTTCTAAATTCTCAGGGGAGGAACTTTTGTTCAGCCCAGAGTCCTGGTCGGGATAGAGATCCCCTCTTGTCATCTCCATGTCCTAGTTAAGTTTCTTTCTGGATCACCTTTTTGTTGAAAGTTTTTTTGTTTTGTTTTGATCAGAGAGTGTGTAATAGGTAATCTCTACTTTTCTCTATTTACAGAGTTTTGTATTTTTTTAGTAACCTCATACGTATTTACTCTAGAAATCTTTATTTTAGCTTATTCCATCCCAGGTGCCAGGGGATATGTTCATTTACGGCACATGAGCACCTCTGGTCCATGCGAGGTCCCTCTGGCTTTATTTGTTTTGTTTCATCGCATCTATCCCACAGTTATTGTGATTACAGTCACATTAAAATTTTTTCTGCTATCTTATTTTATATTTTCTGAAATGACTTCTTTCTGCTCCCTGAGTCAAGTTTTTTGCCGATGGCTTAAAAGTTATTTGACTCATTTTTTTGGTTCTTATGGTGGTTGCCTTTAATTTAAGACACATGCTTATGTCTATTACCTCTATTGACTTCATAAACATTTTTATACTTTTATCTTCCCTGAACAAAACAACATTAGCATGCTCTCATTCCTCTGGTCTCCATGATCCCTGTACCCAAATATACACTTCATACTGATTATTTTCTAGAACTTTATTTCTGAATTATTACAGATATTTTCTTTTTTTACTGAAGTGAGTTGATTTACAATGTTATGTTACTTTCTGCTGTACAACAAAATGTTTCAGTTATTCATATGTACATTCTGTTTTCATATTCTTTCCCATTAGAATTTATCAGAGGATATTGAATATAGTTCTCCATGCTATACAGTGAGACCTTGTTGTTTATCTGTTTTGTATATAAAAGCTTACCTCTGCCAGTCCATCCCTCCCTCAACTCCAGTCTACTCTATCTGTGATTCTTTTTCTTTTTCATAGACAGGTTCATTTGTATCAGACTTTAAATTCCACTTATAAGTAATATTATATGGATTTTTTCTTTTAGTCATTGCTTTTTTATACAAACATAAGCTTCACAAAAGTTTTGATCGCTGTGGCTTTTTCCCATTTTTCATATTGAGTATTTCTTACAAGAGTTTTTCCATAGCAGGTCTTTGCAAGGCAAGCACCCTAAGGTTTTTGATGTACCTGAGAATATTTTTATCATGCTCTCACATTTAAATAGCATATGGCTCAATCTGTGAACTAAGTTCAAAAACCTTTTCTTTCATACTGTGAAACACTGGATTCTTATATTCCACTGTTAAGTCCAATGTCAACCTGACTTTTTATTTATCCAAGTGATTTACTCTTTGTGCATTTCAATTTTTTTAAATGTATCTTTGATAATCTTAATACTAAATTCCTTAATTTTCACTATGGACATGCCTAAGTGTGGATTTTTTTTCTTTTTGAAAAATGCTTTACCATTCTGAGTTCTTTATATATGACATCTTTCCTCTTCCTTTAATTCTGGGAGATTTATTTTTCTCCGAATATTGCCTCTCCTATTTTCTCACTTTCTGAGCCTCCGGTGACCAAGATGTTGTCACTTTGACTCATCCCCATGTCACCTAGGTTTTACTTTAATGTTCTCTCTCTTCATACTTTCTGCCACCTTGTGGGAGCATGTTTCTCACTCTCCTTCCCCACATCTTTCTTCAGTGCTAACCACCCTTCTTTTCATCCCTGTTACTGTACTGCTTATTTTAACAATCATGTGGGAGTGGTTTTTGTAATTTCAAATGGATATAAAAGTTGCAAAGATGGTGCACAGAACCCCTTATCTTTCACTCAGATTCTGTAATTGCCAACATTTTACATTTGCTTTATCATTCTCTCTCCATAAATATATATTCATTTTATGTCTTTCTAAACTTTTGAGAATAAGCGGCAGACAGCATGCTTGCTCCTTTACCTCTAAATACTTCAGTGTGTATTTCTTAAGAATAAGGACCTTCTCTTACAAAATTACAGTACATTTATTTTTAGTATTTATAAAAATACTATTTTCTAATCTTCATACCTTGTTCAAAGTACACTAATTGTATTTTTACTGTTCTTTATGGCAGTACTATGTGATATCAATATTATGCAAGACATAAAAATGAGCTAGAAATGTAATTTAAATGTTCTAGTATCTACATTAAAAAGTAAAAAGCAAATGAAATTAATCTGAATAATAAGTTGTATTTAAGCCAGTATAGCCAAAATAATATTCCAACATGTAATTAATATAAAAATTATAATCAAGATAGTTTACTTCCTTCTTTCATACTAAAACCCAGTGTGTATTTTTTAATTATAGCACTTCTCAACTCAGACTAGCCTCATTTAAATTATTCAGTAGCTGCATGTGGCCAGTGGCACCCACAGTGGACAATACTGCTCTGTAGCAAAGGAAAAATATTAATACAACGTCTGGTCCTGGATTCGAGCCAGGATCACACATTGCATTTACCTGTCAGGTGTCTTTAGCCTCTTTTAATTTGGAACAGTTCCTTAGTCCTTTTAATTTTATGACAGTGACATTTTTTGAGTACCAGGCAGTTCTTTTATAGACTCTCTCAATTTGGTGTTGTCTGATGTTTCCTCACAACTAGGTTCGGGCCTGCATCTTTGGCAGGGATACCAACAAATATTTGTTGTAAATATCTGTTTAGCACTCAATTTACATTTGATTCTTTTTCTTTACTTCTTGAGTTTGCCTTCTATTACAATATCCCCACTATGCTTTTGAGGGTAGGTATTATGCTTACGTTAAATATTTGGTCCAGCTGTTGCAGTTAGCTGCTTCATGTTCAGTTTGCTTTTGCTTTTGCTAGTTGTACCCTTTGATGTGTAGTTTTTGTGGCAGATGGTCTTATGTTTCTCTGGTGACTTAACCATTAGGCTTATTAGTATTTGATGGGAAAGGGCCAAATCCTAGGTGGTATCTCTTCAGATGTGTTTAAGGGAAAGAAAAAGAATGAGACCAGGGAAGAAAGATTAAGTACCACATCACTGCTATCAGTTCCTCCCTTTGCTTGCATTCCACTCCGTAAGTTAGTAAGTAAGTGAAGTCGCTCAGTTGTGTCTGACTCTTTGTGACCCCATGGACTGTAGCCTGCCAGGCTCCTCCGTCCGTGGGATTCTCCAGGCAAGAATACTGGAGTGGGTTGCCATTTCCTCCTCCAGGGGAACTTCCCAACCAGGGATCAAACCCAGGTCTCCTGCTTTGCAGGCAGACTCTACCACCAATCTTCATTTGGACGCTCCACAAAAAGCAGAAATAGAAAGACAGGATCTCTTTATGTTCTAATTCCCAGCTCTGTGAATCTGGAGAGGGAGGGGATGGAGAAGCCCCCTTCACCTCTTCTTCCCTCATGTACACTCATGGCTAATTCATGTCAATGTGTAACAAAACGAATACAGTATTGTAAAGCAAAACAAACTAAAAAATAAAAATTAATTTAAAAAAAAAAAAAAAAACTTTCTGCTGCCCTGAGAGTATTGTGACTGGGGACAGGAAGAGAGCTGGCATGGTGCTGCAAACATCTGGATTGCAGGACAAGTAATGGCCCTCTCTTGGCAATGTCAGAAGGGGTGGAATAAGAGTACTCCAATAGCACCCCCCAATCCATCCCCCGACCGTGAGTCAGAGGAAGGAAGAGGACTCCTTACTCCTCCATCCTCTTACTCCTGGGTCAGGTCACCTCCCACCCCATCCCCACCTTCTGTCGGGACAGCCTTTGATCTCTCCTTTATTTCAGTGCTCTGTTAGTTCCCTGAATCTGTGCTTCCCTCTGTTTCTGAAGTTTCCCAGGGTTGAATTAAGAGGAATGGAGAGTATGTATGCTAATCTGCCATCTCATCAGGAACTAGCAATAAACTTCCAGACTCTGTTGTTGTTGTTTTGTTGTTCATTCCATTTAATTCTTGGCAACATCTATTCTTAACGCTATACTGTGGTAAATTTACCTATGTTTTTCAGATTCTTTATTCTATTATCATTTTCTTCTCAATTTTTTATATTCTGGTAATGGGGTGTTGATCCCTTGATTTTCAATTGTGTACTTACAATTTCTCTTTGAATTTAACAGTCTTTGTTTTCTGTTGCTATCTTCTTTGGGCCCTACAAACATAATATCGTGATATCATAGGTCTCATTATTAACTCTGACTTCCACCATCACATAATTAACACAGTTAGCTTCCCTGAAAAACCTTTGCCTTAAACCATATCTGACATCCTACCTGCTTTTCCTTCACTTTATCTTTTTAGTGTCTTTTTAATTTTTTTTTTTTTTTTTTACTTTTAGCCTTCCTAAGTCTTTTTAAAAGTTTCCTGGTAAATCATCTCATTAATCCAATTGGAAGTGTTTTGTTGTTTAGGCCAAGAGAGGTGTTTGCTTCTTTGTTTGTTTGCTTCTCATACAATTGTTTAAACTTACAATTATTTTAGTCTTATTCAGTTGATGTTCTGCCATTCTAACTTTCTACCTCTCAGTTTTTTATTTTTATTTTTTAATTGAAGGATAATTGCTTTACAGAATTTTGTTGTTTTTTTGCCAAATATCAACATGAATCAGCCATAGGCATACATATGTCCCTTCCCTCTTGAACATCCCTCCCATCTCTCTCCCCACCCCACCCCTCTAGGTTGATACAGAGCCCTGTTTGAATTCCCTGAGTCATACAACAAATTCCCACTGGCTGTCTATTTTACATATGGTGATGTAAGTTTCCATGTTACTCTCTCCATACATCTCACCCTCAATTTTTACAAATAAATTTTTTTTTAGATTTCCTTGGTGTTATATAGACAATGCACATCCTTGGTTTTACTTTTGTTTATTTTTATTCCCTCTGGCAACAATCTTTTTTATTCAATTAACTATCAACTTAATATAAACAACAAGATATTCTGTTTTATCACTACATCCATTTCTTAATAGAATAGTATATTTTTGATTCACTTTTATGGGAAACCTTTGCAGTTTTTTGTGTTTTTCAACTCTTTTCTCACTTGCATTTTCCATTTATTTAACTTACTACTCATTTAACTTATTTATTTTAATTTACATTTATTTAAACAATTCTCCTAATTCCCAAAACCTATCACAAACAATTCTTCCCAATTATTGTTCTTATTTATTTATCTCATCAATACTTACTTAAATAATTCAGGATTTCTTATATTTTTAACAGCATCATTTTTTTTATGTCTGTCTTCTAAGATCAGATATCTTTTGGAAGTAACTTTTAAAGCCAAAATTGTTCATCAGTTGGTGATTAAACTCCTTAAGACTCAAAAACCTATGGAATCTTTGCCTTTGGATAACAACTTACTTGGATAAAAACCCAAAGTATACCGTTTTTAATGCTGTGGTTTACACCTGATTTTTCATTACAATGAACGAAAGATACTTATTCACTTATGAATTCTATTCCCTTACATGAAATCTGCGGTCCAGCTCCTTACAGAGTGCTTTCTTTTTTTTCTTAGAGATAAAATATTAAATGATGCATGTTGATCTCATTTTTAAAATGAGATCTGAAATAGGGCTGTATTTATACCTTCAACTATTCTGTTTGTGGTAATATATTTCTTCTAGTAGATTTTTTTTAATCTTTGATTTTTTGTGGTTGTTATTGTTCTTTGTTGTATGCCCATTCATTCCACAAGTCGATTCAATCATCTGTTGTATACAGGCATATCCTCAGTTTACTCCTATTTCTTTCTTACCTTGCGTTAGGAACTCCTGTCTTTCCCAGAGTGCTCCATGCTCTCAGTCCATCCTCTTCATCTTTTTGTATCTTTCATGCTCTGCATATTTGCTCCTAGTTCACTTTCTGTTTAGTTTTCAACAGCATTCAGTTCTTCCTTTACCTATGTATTACTGTTGACTTCTCTCCTCTCCCTCCCATAATAAGCTTTCCTGAAATAAGTGTAATATCATTCTCCCACATTTAAAAAATAGATTGCAACTGTTCGCTAAATCCTGTTTTGATTTTCATTTCATTTCATTTCATGGTTTACTGATTCCACAGCCCCTAGTCCCACTTCCCCTTACATCCAGGTTCTTAATTCACACATCTCCTTTCATACTACCAAATATTCTTAATAGCTGAAAATAACTTTTTCCCCCTTTTACTCATTTTTCTTTATGTTTCTTGTGATTATTATGACTCTGTCTGTGCTCAAACGTATCTGACTCTGTGCGACCCTTTGGACTGTGGCCCGCCAGGCTCCTTTGTCCATGGGATTCTCCAAGCAAGAATACTGGAGAGGGTTGCCATGTCCTCCTCCAGGGGACCTTCCTGACCCAGGGATCAAACCTGCATCTCTTATGTCTCCTGCATTGGCAGGTGGGTTCTTTACCACTAGTGCCACCTGGATAGACCTAAAATCAGGTTCACAGCCTCTTATTCTTCCTCTTCCTGAAAGTTCACAAACTATATTTCTTGGGCATATCCTTTTGTAAATAAGGCACACCCATATTGGGCTGACCATTCAAAATTATGTATTATATAAAGTATTGCTTTGTTTTTATCTTTCAAGGTAAAGTCCCATTACCACTGAAAAGATAAGTTAATTTATTGATAACTTGCTTGCCATTTATACCTGCTGGATGGTGTTTTAAAAAGCACATGGTTCCTGCATCTCATTCATGTAGCTTACATAGTCACCTGTTTTGAACTGATTTGAGGAGGAAGAAGATTGGACTCATTGGCAAGTCATGGATCAATTATTATGTAAGCTCTAATGCTACCAGTTTCCCTGGCAAAATGGATATGATTAACATTTAAGCTTGACACGAACCCATGCATTTTTCATTTAATATTTCCTTCAAACCTGTTTGCCAGTTCCTGTGTCGTGATTCTAAGAAAAGCATATTTTGATAATAAAGATTTAATTTTCCCTTTGCATGAAAATATTCTGAACTCCATAAAGCTTTATGAAATTGTGGGAGAGTGGATAGACAAAGTTCATTAAACAATAGCATTATGTATGGTTACCCAGGAATTTGCACACAAAACCCTGCTAAAGCTAATGGCCTTTATGTACTTAAGTTTTCCAAACAACAAGAGTTGAAAAATATACCCACAAGAATTGTTTATGCCAAGAAAGGCCAACTATTTATAATCACAAGTGAAGTTTCTGCAAAGGTCTGTGCCAGGCACTACAGTCCTGGCACACATCCCTCCCAATTTGCAAGAACTCTACTGTTCGGGGCTAGAAGTGAAGCATGAATACAAAGAAATACTTGCAGCTTTTCCCTAGACTCAGTTAAATTCAGAGTGAAAGCACAAACATATGAGGACAAAGGGTGTAGGACATCACACTGCCTTATTTGAGTGAAAAGGATTAGTATGGGTGGCCCGGCAGTAAAGCCAGTCATCTGCGATCAGGACAGAGGATAGTTATAATCCCTTTACTGTACCACCGAGTTGATTGATTAAAGTTATCAGTCAAATGCTCCCAGAACCTCTTGGAAACTTCCAGAGTCTGTGCATAATCATAGGGTCCTAATGACCTTCTGCTGGAAGAAGAAACGTGTGTGCTACCTGCAGAGAACACTTAAAGAAAGGCCTGGGAGGAAGCTAACCTTTTTCACAACCGCCAGCAAGAGTTTAATTAAACTCTCTCCAACATAATAAGCTTGGTTCAATTTAAGAGCAAAATGTGCCATGTGTTCCCCGCACATGGCGCTTCCCAGGGTCTTGCAGCTCAAGTGAAAGAACAATGGCAAGCAGAAGGCTTTCTCTTCACATCTGGCTCCTTGAAATGGGGCTAAGGGGCTTTCTGGAGGGTGTTGCTGCCTGGGACCCGTAGTGTTTACAGATGTGAGTGGCTTTCAGTCATTGAATGCAAATTGCATTTGCTTTGTTGCACTTACCCTGGGAAAACCAAGAGGAAGAGGAGGAATAATGTTCCTTTATCCGCCCACCCACATTGAGATGCAGGACACAGTCTTTGCAGGGTTATTAGGTCCCTAAGCAACCTTTGAAGAGAGCTGTACATCTGTCCGGCTGTCTCTACTACGGCCGACATGGATTCATTTGACTCTGCTTTTTAAGTCTCTGCTTCCCTCTTTGCTCCACTGACTGAATTTTTTAGATATAGGTTTCTTGCCTGCAGACCTGAGTGGCTACCTAGCTCCTGGACTAATTCTGCCTCCCTCTTAAACTTTTATCTGTATCCTGAAGGTGAGCTCAGTAGATAAAAAATGAAAGATGGTCAGCTTTTAAAGTAGAATCTAAAAGCCAGAAAAATATGCTAAAGCAAGGAGGTGGGGAAAATGGGTTCTTACTGGAATACCAAATCTCAACACCAAATATCAGAGCAGTTTGAGAGTGGGGAAAGAGAGCATTTGTGAGGTGAGAGAAACATAATACTCCAGGTTCTCTTGCCCCAAGAAAAAAAATAGTGACCAGTGGTCAGCACTCTACAGAAAGCTAAAACCTACATGTACAGTCTGAATGATCGTAGCCTTGGAAGTTAGATCCAACTTGAAGTATGGAATCTGAGCCTTGTTATAGGACCTTAGAAAACTTGCTTAGCCTCTGCACCTCAGTCTCCTTACCTGAAAACCTGGGATAATCAAAGCATCTACTTAGTGAAGCTGCTTTGAAGATGGCCAGGGTTCAAAGCTAAGCTCCTTTATACAGTAGACATAAGACCTTGGGAAAGATAGCAACTGACCTCTAAGCTCTGATTTTGCATTGTTGCTATTGTTCAGTTGCTGACTCATGTCCACTCTTTGTGACCCCATAGACATCAGCATACCAGGCTTCCCTGTCCTTCACTATCTCCCAGAATTTGCTCAAACTCATATCTATTGAGTTGGTGATGCCATCCAACCATCACATAGTAAAACCAAAATCTACATGTCTGAGTTATTATAGGGTTAGATGAGTTAATATTCTTACAGTTCTTGAAACAGGCTTGGCATATAGTGAGGGTTCACAAAGTGTTAATCATTTTTTTCTCTACAATGAGATTTTAAAAGGCCCTAGCTCAATATCCGGAGAAGACAATGGCACCCCACTCCAGTACTCTTGCCTGGAAAATCCCGTGGATGGAGGAGCCTGGTAGGCTGCAGTCCATGGGGTCGCTAAGAGTTGGACACGACTGAACGACCTCACTTTCACTTTTCACTTTCAAGCATTGGAGAAGGAAATGGCAACCCACTCCAGTGTTCTTGCCTGGAGAATCCCAGGGATGGGGAAGCCTGGTGGGCTGCTGTCTATGGGGTCACAGAGTTGGATACAACTGAAGTGACTTAGCAGCAGCAGCAGCAGCAGCAGCTCAATATCACAGCAAATGTTGTTAGCTGTGACTATAATGCACTTATTGCTAGACTTGTCACACCCGCACAAATTCTCAATCTTTAAGGATTTAGCTCTGATCTTGGGTTGCCATCTTAGATGAGTCCTCTCATTGGATTGGCTTCCATAATGCAGTGAGAATTTGCTGAAGTTCTGACCTAGCACCTGAATTTCCTTCTTGTCCCAAATGGATGGAGGGCTGATTTTCAGGTATGTAACTATTTTATCATTTCTAACTTTACAGACACCACTGAAGATGCATGGCCCTAATTTTAAAAAGACATTTTACAAAAGATGTCATTTTGTGTACAGCCTCACCAGCAATGAGGAATTAGAGTTTGCATTTGTGACATTTCGCCCTCTGAAAGGAATTTAATAACAAATGCAACACACATTTCACAATCAGCCAGGCAAGCACATGGAACTAGTCAGCTAATTTTAATGACAGGTAGTATTTACTGACTTATATGTTTGTAAATCAGCTAAGGGAAGTAAACAGACTTTGAGATTTATGTGCTCTGTGATTTCTGTTGGCTAAGACCAGTTTTTCTTGGTTTCTCTCCTGTTTCTCTCTCCCCTTCCCACCTCCCCAGATATGCATAAGCAATTCTTAGGTAGACTCTGCCTCAAATTATTCTAGGGCCTGAGCAACAAACAGAGAAGCAAAGTTGGGATGAGATGACGAAACCAGCCGAATTGTTGAGCTGAGTCCTCTTCACTTCTCTCTTTGCAAGCCAGGTCTTACTCAGCCTTCTTACTTCAGCCTAGACCATCACTTCTTCAAGGAGGTCTTTCCTGATAACCCACAGCAGACTGGATCTGGTTCTCAAAGGCCCTGTACAACACTTTGTACCCTTCTATTTATTGTTTAGTGGGATTGCTACAGGTTTCCCTAGAGTTATGTTCTTCTCGATATCCATATAATTTAAAGTTCTACAGAATTCAAGATGCATCCTCACAAAGGATTAAGACTGCTTTTTAAATCCAGCTCTGCAGTGGTACAGCTGTGCGCCAGTCACAGAAACACAGTTTAAAACTCAGTCAGTCACCAACTCTGAAATTATGATTCTTGATATTCTTTTGTTTTTTTGGTTTGGTTTATTGTTTTGTATTGTTTTTTGGGAGACCTAGTGATTTATTCTCGGAGAAGGCAATGGCACTCCACTCCAGTACTCTTGCCTGGAAAATCCCATGGACGGAGGAGCCTGGTAGGCTGCAGTCCATGGGGTCGCTAAGGGTCGGACACGACTGAGTGACTTCACTTTCACTTTTCACTTTCATGCATTGGAGAAGGAAATGGCAACCCACTCCAGTGTTCCCGCCTGGAGAATCCCAGGGATGGGGGAGCCTGGTGGGCTGCCGTCTATGGGGCCGCACAGAGTCAGACACGACTAAAGCAACTTAGCAGCAGTAGCAGCAGTAGAGATTTATTCTAATGTTGGGCATTCTCTTAACTTTTTTTAATAGGAGGAAATTGCTTTACAATGTTATTAGTTTCTGCTGTACAATAACATTAGTCAGGTGTAAGTATACATCTGTTCCCTCCCTCGTGAGCCTCCGTCCCACCCCTCTAGGGTATCACAGAGCACTGAGCTGAATTCCCTGTGCCTTGCAGCAGCTTCCCCCTAGCTATCTATTCCCACTAGCTATTCACACATGGTAGGTAGTATATAAAAGTCAATGCTACTCTCTCAATTTGTCCCCCCCTCCTTCCTCCACTGTGTCCACAAGTCCCTTCTCTGCATCTGCAACTCCATTCCTGCCCTGAGAGCAGGTTCATCAGGACCATTTTTCTAGATTCCATGTATAAGCATTAATATAGGATATTTGCCTTTCTCTTTCTGAATTATATCACTCTGTATAATAGGCTCTAGGTTCATCTACCTCACTACAACTGACTCAAATTCACTCATTTTTGTGGCTGAGTAATATTCCAGGCAATTCTTTTTAATTGTGGAGAGGGGGAATTTGCATGAACAATTTATATATATGGGATTTTATTCCTATTTTTATATGGTTTTATTAATATGTATATGTATATCTATGCTCTGTGATTCACATTCACATAACATGAGGCTGCTCCATAATTGTTTAATTAAATTTGCTTTCTTTCCTTCTAGAGGATAGCTTATAGGAACTGTCACTACCCACTGCTCATTACTGTACATCCAGTGCCCAGCAAAATGCCTGGCACATGGTAGACAGTCAACAAAAAACCCGAGAGGGGCTGAGGAGGGTTGAAACTGACCTCCTCTGAGCATCTAAAAATAGGAATAATTTTCTTTTTTCTGTGGGCAGGAAGGACAGTCATGTCTTTCATCTCAAAGACAGAGGAAAGAATTATCTCTTCCTCTGGGCTCCAACAGCATTCTGTTCACTCCTACATCAGGAATAAGATCCTAACTGGCAAAAATTATTTTTCAGTCTGTCTCCTGTTCTAGACTCTCAGTTCCCTGAAGGCAAGGATCATGTCTGGTTCAGAACTATGCTATGACTCCCAGCCTATACAAAACAGAGTGGACTTTTATCAGTATCAGATGGATGAACTGGACTCCTGGGGTCCACTCCATCCCTTGTAATGAATGTCACATAGGACAGAGTCTAAACACTCTCTAAAATCTAAGTTAAATGCATTCTGCTTCCTTTATAAGATCTGGGAAAATATCTTTCATTATCTTCAACCATGGGGCATACAACTAGCATCTTTGACATACTATAAATAATAGAAATAACACTGGACAAATTTCCTATATGATTCTTTTCCTCTATTTCCTGTGTCCTCCTTGCTTTTTCCTCATCTTTTATAATGGTTTTATGATAGACTTTGGAGAAACACATTAGAATTAACTGAGACCACCATTTTATCCCTAGACCAACCTAGATAGTATATTCAAAAGCAGAGACATTACTTTGCTGACTAAGGTTCGTCTAGTCAAGGCTATGGTTTTTCCTGTGGTCATGTATGGATGTGAGAGTTGGACTGTGAAGAAGGCTGAGTGCAGAAGAATTGATGCTTTTGAACTGTGGTGTTGGAGAAGACTCTTGAGAGTCCCTTGGACTGCAAGGAGATCCAACCAGTCCATTCTGAAGGAGATCAGCCCTGGGATTTCTTTGGAAGGAATGATGCTAAAACTGAAGCTCCAGTACTTTGGCCACCTCATGTGAAGAGTTGACTCATTGGAAAAGACCCTGATGCTGGGAGGGATTGGGGGCAGGAGGAGAAGGGGACGACCGAGGATGAGATGGCTGGATGGCTTCACGGACTCAATGGACGTGAGTCTGAGTGAACTCCAGGAGTTGGTGATGGACAGGGAGGCCTGGCGTGCTGTGATTCATGGGGTCACAAAGAGTCGGACACGACTGAGCGACTGAAGTGAACTGAACTCAGCATAATATCTGATATGTGATTAGTGCTCAAGACACATTGCCAGTGGGCTTGCTGCATGAAGTTCTCATTTTTAAGAGAACTTTCTAACTACTTTGAACAATCAAAAGAAAAGGGAATGTCTATGTTCTAAAAGTCTTTATAAATTTATCAGAATTGTACACATGAAACTCCACTGAAGCTAATAGCATTTATGTGCTTAAGTTTTCCAAACAATGAGTTGAAAATATACCCTGAAGAATTGTTTACGCCCAATAAGGCTAACTATTCATGATCATGACTGGGATTGCTGTGTGTTTTGTGCCAGCCACTGCATTCCTGCCAAACATCCTCCCAAACAATTTGCAAGGATTCTTGGGTTTCATGTTGGAAATGAAGCAATAAAATATCTCTTCCACCCAACTTCTAAGGATCTTCTTCCTCATTACTACTTACTGAGGCTACACGGGTTAGAGCAACATCTCAACTCTGTCTTGAAACGCTTGTTTTGGCTGACAAAGCGGCATGGATTTTCAACCAAAGGACGTGGAAACTAGTTAATAGTATTGTGATGTCAGTTTGACTTCTGAACATACAACCCTGGGAAAATGGCTCACACTCCTTCTATGCCAGAGGCACAAACTGAGAGATTGTCAGTCAGATATTTCTATCAGCCACAGTGAGAAATCAGTTCCCTATCCTGGTGGCTTTGGGGCCAAAACTTGCAGAAGAAAGCAAAAATCTGGCAGGCCAAGGTCTTAGATTTGCTAGAAAGTATATGCTTGGAGAATAATTCACACAAAAAATAAAACTTACAGACCAAAAGTGCTCCTGAAAATTGAGCTTACTGAGGAACTTTAAGACTCAGTCCAACCCTTGGATTCTGGTACCAGAGATTTTCCCTATTGGAAGAATTTTAGAAGTGCTTAGCACCCCATCATTGTCCCAGTTCTAACAAAGCCGTCGCATCTAATGGCAAGTGTGTGGACTCTGAAGCCATACTGAATCTTGCACTTAATTAATCTCTCTGTGTCTCACTTTTCTCATCTGTAAAGTGGGAATGATAACAAGGCCAATGTCTCAGGACTTGTGAGGACGAAATGAATTAATATATGTAAAGAATAGTCTTTATAAATTTATCAGAATTGTACACATGAAACTCCACTGAAGCTAATAGCATTTATGTGCTTAAGTTTTCCAAACAATGAGTTGAAAATATACCCTGAAGAATTGTTTACGCCCAATAAGGCTAACTATTCATGATCATGACTGGGATTGCTGTGTGTTTTGTGCCAGCCACTGCATTCCTGCCAAACATCCTCCCAAACAATTTGCAAGGATTCTTGGGTTTCATGTTGGAAATGAAGCAATAAAATATCTCTTCCACCCAACTTCTAAGGATCTTCTTCCTCATTACTACTTACTGAGGCTACACGGGTTAGAGCAACATCTCAACTCTGTCTTGAAACGCTTGTTTTGGCTGACAAAGCGGCATGGATTTTCAACCAAAGGACGTGGAAACTAGTTAATAGTATTGTGATGTCAGTTTGACTTCTGAACATACAACCCTGGGAAAATGGCTCACACTCCTTCTATGCCAGAGGCACAAACTGAGAGATTGTCAGTCAGATATTTCTATCAGCCACAGTGAGAAATCAGTTCCCTATCCTGGTGGCTTTGGGGCCAAAACTTGCAGAAGAAAGCAAAAATCTGGCAGGCCAAGGTCTTAGATTTGCTAGAAAGTATATGCTTGGAGAATAATTCACACAAAAAATAAAACTTACAGACCAAAAGTGCTCCTGAAAATTGAGCTTACTGAGGACCTTTAAGACTCAGTCCAACCCTTGGATTCTGGTACCAGAGATTTTCCCTATTGGAAGAATTTTAGAAGTGCTTAGCACCCCATCATTGTCCCAGTTCTAACAAAGCCGTCGCATCTAATGGCAAGTGTGTGGACTCTGAAGCCATACTGAATCTTGCACTTAATTAATCTCTCTGTGTCTCACTTTTCTCATCTGTAAAGTGGGAATGATAACAAGGCCAATGTCTCAGGACTTGTGAGGACGAATGAATTAATATATGTAAAGAACTTAGAAGAGTGCCTGGTGCACACTGTGTTATATAATTGCTAGCTGTTGTTATAATTCATTTCTTGTGATCCAGTTCTTGCCTTGACCCCAGGTCTCATAGTTGAGTCTCAGTCATCAGGAATTCATTGACTCCATAGGTATCTAAGGACCAACTACTATCCAGTTGACCTTGCCCTTAATGTTGCCCTGCTCCCCAATGAGACACTATCTTTGCTCCTCCAACCCTTGCTTCTACCAATCCTTCCAAACCCTAGAATCCTGTGTCTTAGACATGCCAGACCTGCCCAATGCCCAGTGTCCCTGGTCTCTCCTATTACCAGGAGATCCTTGGTCTTCTGGCTCACCTCCCCTAACAGTCTCTCTGTCTTGTCTTTAAGCTCATCTGCCTGCTCTGGTTTTGATTCTGACAGCACCCTTGAAATTTAGTCAAGCAATAAATAAGTTGTTCAGCCCTTATTCCCTCCAAGGGACAACTAGTAAGCCAGACTTTATCAAGTCAAAGAATTCCTGCTACCTCTTACTGTAATAATTTAATCTCTAGTAAGTTTTAAAAAAGAAAAAATCACCACCACCACTAAAGAAATATCCCTCTAATCATAAACTATCCCTCTTCATCAAGAAAAAACAGACGTCTCCTGTTTAGAATTGCACAAACAGAATTCTTCCATTTCACCAGAGCGCCAGGGAATAATAGTCTCCCAGCTGCCACCTTAGGCTGCAGGTTTCAGGAATTTGGAAAGGGGAATTTTCCATCCTGATTGTTGCCTTTGCAGTGTCCTCAGCTGCCAGGACATGGTGGTGGGCATGGGTCTGAGCCAGCTTTTGTGTTTCTAAACAATAAATCTTAAGATGCTTTCCTCCTTCACTACAGGACCCTGGATACTTGTCAGTCAACCAACTTTCCTGCACATACCTACTATGTGCAGGCCTTTAAAACTGAAAAAAAAAGTCACTTCTTTATGTATTTTTAAAAAGCATTGGTGGGAAAGCTAGCACTCAGACAGAGCTAACAAAAGTCTTATACTGGTGAAATGGAAGAGACTTGCCCAAGGTCACAGGTCCCAGCTAGGCTAAAGCCAGGATTTAATTACATCACACTGGGCTAAAATACAGATTCTTCAACAGGACTCCATTCACTGGGACCATACCAATCTCATCTCCTGCCCCTCAAATTTATTCTTGGCTCCACGTCCATCTTATGTTTTCAGATAGCACCCTGCTCAATGTGATCTCCATACCTTCTTTGCGCAGGCTGTGTTTGGGGGGGACTTGCAGCACTCTGTTTGCCTACACCCCATGCACCTGGCTGAATACTAGCCACGCTTTTGTTCTCAGCATAAACCCTCATTGCCTCAAAAAGCCTTCTTCAATTCCCCAAACTAGATTAGCAGCTCTCCTCCTTTCTGCTCCCACCTTCAGTTATCCCGACATGACACTTCTGCGTTGCCCTGTAACTACCTGTTTACATGTTCCATCCTCCTAATAGATGAGACAGGGCAGGGCCCTTGTCTGGTTTGGCTCAGAATCACCAGGACCTTGCATAGCGTTTAGAGCATAACACAAACCAGTGAGTATTTGTTGAATTAAGGTGAACCAAACTCTCTATCAAGCTTCCTCCCTGATAGGTCAAATCCTAAAATAAAGATATGAACTTTATATAGGTATGAGCTAATGGATCCATGCAGGCTGAGCTCCTGGTCCAGAGCACATGACCTCTGACCTTTAAAGTGTGCTGGATCCAAAAGAGACACAGATGTATAGAACAGCCTTTTGGACTCTGTGGGAGAGGGAGAGGGTGGGATGGGTTGGCAGAGTGGCAGTGTAACATGTGTGATATCATAAGTGAAACGAATCGCCAGTCCAGGTTTGATGCAGGATGCAGGATGCTTGGGACTGATGCACGGGGATAATCCAGAGAGAGGGTGTGGGGCGGGAGAGGGGAGGTGGGGGTCGGGATTGGGAGTTCATGTATACTCGTGGCTGATTCATGTCAATGTATAGCAAAATGAATACAGTATTGTAAAGCAAAACAAACTAAAAAAAAAAAAT
>SJXQ01011261.1:528743-561687 GCA_006408695.1 Aepyceros melampus
TGGTAATAATAAACCTGTACGCAAGACAGCAAAAGAGACACAGATGTATAGAACAGCCTTTTGGACTCTGTAGGAGAGGGAGAGGGTGGGATGGGTTGGCAGAGTGGCAGTGTAACATGTGTGATATCATAAGTGAAACGAATCGCCAGTCCAGGTTTGATGCAGGATGCAGGATGCTTGGGACTGATGCACGGGGATAATCCAGAGAGAGGGTGTGGGGCGGGAGGGGGAGGTGGGGGTCATGATTGGAAGTTCATGTACACTCGTGGCTGATTCATGTCGATGTGTAGCAAAACGAATACAGTATTATAAAGCAAAACAAACTAAAAAATAAAAATTAATTAAAGAAAAAATAAATAAAATATTTTTTTAAATAAATAAATAATAAAATGGAAAATAATGAAAGAAAAAAAAATGTGCTGGATCACACCCACACCTCTAAGAAACTTAGCTCATCTCTGTAATTTCCCTTTCACCATCCCTGTTACATGAGCATTAAACTTTTGATTTCTATACAATGCAACTCAAGCCCCGGGTAGTCCACAATGAGCCTTGAGAGACAAGAATGCAAAGGTTAACACAGCTTCTATCTTCACATTGTCTTTTTTAAAAGTAAACTTTTAATCGAAAGTGAAGTCACTCAGTCGTGTCCAACTCTTTGCGACCTGTGGACTGTAGCCCACCAAGCTCCTCCGTCCGGGACTGTCCAAGCAAGAATACTGGAGTGGGTTGCCATTTCACAAAAAAGTGGGTAAATCTAAATTGTATAGGTCACAGGTTCCCATTTATTTGAAAACATTTATGTTAACAGCACAAAAAAAAAAAAGAAAATTACTAGGATTCCTGAAGCATCTGTTTTGTCCCCTTCCAGTCACTATTCCACCAAACAAGGGCAATCCAATCTATCTTGACTTATAGATTAATTTTTCCTGTTTTTAAACTTTTTATAATTAGAATTTTGCAGTGTGTAATCTTTTGTATCTGGCTTCTTTTGTTCAGCTTTATATTAATAGTTGTCAGATTCATCTACATGGTGATATATAATTATAGTTCCTTTTTTCAGCTGTATAATACTCCATTGTATGAATATACTGCATTTTACTTATCTATCCTGTTATGGATGAGCATTTGGATAGTTTCAAGTTTGGGGCTATTGTGAATAGTGCTATATATGCAGTCTAGTGCATGTCTTCTAGTAAATATATGTATTTCTGTTGGTTATATTCTAGGAGTGGGATTATTGGGTCTAAGATATATAGCCTAGCTTTAGCAGATATTGTTAAGTAATTTTTCACAACTAGAGGGGTCTGATGAACCTATATCTTTGCCAACATCCAATATTGTTAGCCTTTTTTTCCATTTTAGCTATCTAGTGTATGTGTTATCACTTTGCAATTTTAATTTGAATTCTTTGATTTTGACTACTATGTTATTATTGGTCATTTGGATAATCTGAAGTGCCTATTCAGGCCTTTTGACCATTTTTTTTCTGTTGAGTTGTCTGCCTTTTTCTTATTGCTATGTAAGGATTATACGCACACACACACACACACGTACATACATATATGTATGTGTATATATATAATAGATATGAGTCCTTGTACATGTAATACATTCTGTGGCTTGTTTTTTTACTTTGCTAATCTTTTGATCAACAGAGGTTTTAATTTTAATGTAATCAAACTGATCTTTTTTTCTTCATGGTTAACAATTTTTGTGTCTCATTTAAGAAATCTTTGCCTGCTTCAAAGTCATGAAGACTTTGTTCATGTTCTATTCTAAAAGCTTTATTGTTTTTACTTTTCATGTCTAGATGTTGAACTGATCTGTAATTGAATTTGTGTATGGTATAAGGTGGGAGTCAAGATTCTTTTCCTTTTTCTCCCAAAGTCGTTTACTGGAATGCCCATCCTTCCCTTACTGCATTAGTGTCACTTTGTCGTACATTAAGTGACTGTGTATCTGTGAATCTGTTTTTGAACTCTAGTCATTGCTATGTTCATCTGTCTTTCAGATCTGAAAGTGTTATTTCTCCAGCTTTGTTCTTCTCCAAGATTATTTTGGCTGTTTGGGGGCTTTTGCTAAATTTTAGAATCATGAATGACCTCAATTTTCATTTTGTAAAAACCTGCTAGTATTTTTATTGTATTCATATAGAATGAATGGGCAAATTAAGGGAGATATGGCAACTTTGCAATATTGACTCTTCTAATCACCTAATATGTTAAAGTACTCTATTCAGCTTTACTTTAAGTACACTCAATAGTGTTTATACCTCCCTATAAAAAGAGATCTTACTTACTTCTCACTAGATTTTATTATAAATAATAGGTTTAAAAACTTTTATTTTATATTTGTCACTGGTATATAGACGTTAAGTCAATTCTATGTATTGAGTTAGTAGCTGGAGACCTTGCTAAATGTACCCATTATTTCTATTTGTTTATAGATAGGTTATTGTGAAATTTTATATACACAATTGTATCTTCTACCAACATTTCCTTTCCAATTCTTATGCTTTCTTTTTGTCTTTCTTGCATTATTGTACTCGCTAGAACCTCCAGTACAATGTTGGGTAGAAATGGTGAGAGTGGGCATTCTTGTTTTGTTCCCAGTCTTGTAGAAAAAGGTTTTACTATATCATTATTAAGTATTATTTTGTCATATCTTTTTTTGCTGTTGTTTATTTTTTATTAGGTAAAGACAGTTCCATTCCAAGTTCCTTGAGATTTTTACTTATCATGAATGCTGTTGAATATAATCAGATATTTCTATCAGTTCAGTTCAGTCGTTCAGTAGTGTCTGACTCTTTGCGACCCCACAGACTGCAGCACACCAGGCCTCCCTGTCCAACACCAACACCCGGAGCCCACCCAAACCCATTACATTGAGTGGGTGATGCCCTCCAGCCATCTCATCCTCTGTCGTCCCCTTCTCCTCCTGCTCTTAACATTCCCAACGACAGGATCTTTTCCAATGAATCAGCTCTTCACAACAGGTGGCCAAAGTATTGGAGTTTCAGCTTCAACATCAGTCCTTTCAATGAACACCCAGGACTGGTCTCCTTTAGGATGGACTGGTTGGATCTCTTTGCAGTCCAAGGGACTCTTAAGTCTTCTCCAACACCACAGTTCAAAAGCATCAATTCTATGGCACTCAGCTTTCTTTATAGTCCAACACTCTCATCCATACATGATCACTGGAAAAACCATAGCCTTGACTAGACGGACCTTTGTTGGCAAAGTAATGTCTCTGCTTTTGAATGTGCCATCCAGGTTGGTCATAACTTTCTTCCAAGGAGTAAGCATCTTTTAATTTCATGGCTTCAGTCACCATCTGCAGTAATTTTGGAGCCCCAAAAAATAAAGTCTGACACTGTTTCCACTGTTTCCCCATCTATTTCCCATGAAATGATGGGACCAGATGCCATGATCTTCGTTTTCCGAATGTTGAGCTTTAAGCCAACATTTTCACTCTCCTCCTTCACTTTCATCAAGAGGCTCTTTAGTTCTTCTTTAATTTCTGCCATAAGGGTGGTGTCATCTGCATATCTGAGGTGATTGATATTTCTCCCGGCAATCTTGATTCCAGCTTGTGCTTCCTCCAGCCCAGCATTTCTCATGACGTACTCTGCATATAAGTTGATCAAGCAGAGTGACAGTACACAGCCTTGACGTACTCCTTTTCCTATTTAGAACCAGTCTGTTGTTCCATGTCCAGTTCTAACTGTTGCTTCCTGACCTGCATATAGGTTTCTCAAGAGGCAGGTCAGGTGGTCTGGTATTCCCATCTCGTTCAGAATTTTCCACAGTTTATTGTGATCCACACAGTCAAAGGCTTTGGCATAGTCAATAAAGCAGAAATAGATGTCTTTCTGGAACTCTTGCTTTTTCGATGGTCCGGCAGATGTTGGCAATTTGATCTCTGGTTCCTCTGCCTTTTCTAAAACCAACTTGAACATCTGGAAGTTCACGGTTCACATATTGCTGAAGCCTGACTTGGAGAATTTTGAGAATTATTTTACTGGCGTGTGAGATGAGTGCAATCATGTGGTAGTTTGCGTATTCTTTGGCATTGCCTTTCTTTGGGATTGGAATGAAAACACCTTTTCCAGTCCTGTGGCCACTGCTGAGTTTTCCAAATTTGTTAGCATATTGAGTGCAGCATTTTCACAGCATCATCTTTTAGGATTTGAAATAGCTCAACTGGAATTCATCACCTCCACTAGCTTTGTTTGTAGTGATGCTTCCTAAGGCCCACTTGACTTCACATTCCATAGTCAATAAAGCAGAAATAGATGTTTTTCTGGAACTCTCTTGCTTTTTCCATGACCCAGCAGATGTTGGCAATTTGATCTCTGGTTCCTCTGCCTTTTCTAAAACCAGCTTGAACATCTGGAAGTTCATGGTTCATGTATTGCTGAAGCCTGGCTTGGAGAATTTTGAGCATTACTTCACTAGCATGTGCTGCTGCTAAGTCGCTTCAGTCGTGTCCGACTCTGTGCAACCCCATAGACGGCAGCCCACCAGGCTCCGCCGTCCCTGGGATTCTCTGGGCAAGAACACTGGAGTGGGTTGCCATTTCCTTTTCCAGTGCATGAAAGTGAAAAGTGAAAGTGACGTCGCTCAGTCGTGTCTGACTCTTCGCAACCCCATGAACTGTAGCTACCAGGCTTTTCCGTCCATGGGATTTTCCAGGCAAGAGTACTGGAGTGGGGTGCCATTGCCTTCTCCCACTAGCATGTGAGATGAGTGCAATTTTGCGGTAGTTTGAGCATTCTTTGGCATTGCCTTTCTTTAGGATTGGAATGAAAACTGACCTTTTCCAGTCCTGTGGCCACTGCTGAGTTTTCCAAATTTGCTGGCATATTGAGTGCAGCCCTTTCACAGCATCATCTTTCAGGATTTGAGATAGCTCCACTGGAATTCCATCACTTCCACCAGCTTTGTTCATTAGAATTATATAAATTATATTAAAAAAAAACCAAACTAAAATAAAACAGCTATTCTGACTGATGTTACCTCAAGGTTTGGTCTGGGGAAGGTAAGAAAACTGCCCTTTTGTTGTTGTTTACTTACCCAGTCATGTCCGACTTTTTGTGACCCCATGGACTGCAACATGCCAGGCCTTCCTGTCCCTCACTATCTCCTGGAATTTTCCCAAGTTCATTGCATTGATGATGCTGTCCAGCCATCTCATCCACTGAAGCCTTCTTCTGCTTCTTCCCTTGGTCTTTATCAGCATCAAGGACTTTTCCAATGAGTTATCTGTTCACATCAGACGACCAAAATACTGGAGCTATGGCTTCAGCATCAGTCCTTCCAGTGGATATTCAGAGTTTATCTCCCTTAACATTGACTGATTCGATCTCTTTGCTGTCCAAGGTACTTTCAGGACTCTTCTCCAGCACCACAGTTTTAATGCATCAATTCTTTGGCACTCTGCCTTCTTTACTGTCAAGCTCTCACAACCATACCCATGACCTCTGGGAAGACCATAGCCTTGACTATACAGTTCTTTGTCATCAGAGTAATGTCTCTGATTTTCAACACATTTTCTAGGTTTGTCTTAGCTTTCCTGCCAAGAAAATTTGCCTGTCTTCAGATTTAGTGGCTGCAGTCACCATCCACAGTGATTTTGGAGCCCAAGAAGAGGAAATCTGTCATTACTTCCACCTTTTCCCCTTCATTTGCTATGAAGTAATGGGGCCAGATGCCATGCTCTTAGTTTTTTAATATTTAGTCTTAAGCTGGCTCTTTCACCTCCTCCTTCACCCTCATCAAGAGGCTCTTTAATTCCTCTTCACTTTCTGCCATTAGAGTGGTATCATCTGCATATACGAGGTTGTTGAGGTTTCTTCCACCTATCTTGATTTCAGCTTGTATCCAGCCTGGCATTTCTCATGATGTCCTCAGTGTATAGGTTAAACAAACAGGGTGACAGCAGACAGCCCTGTCATACTCCTTTCTCAATCTTGAACCAATCAGTTGTTTCATACAGGGTTCTAACCATTGCTTCTTTACCCACATACAGGTTTCTCAGGAGACAGATAAGATGGTCTGGTATTCCCATCTCTCTAAGAGCTTTCCACAGTTTGCATGACCTACACAGTCAAAGACTTTAGCATAACCGATGAAACAGAGATAGAGGTTTTTCTGAAATTCCCTTGCTTTCTCTATAATCCAGTGAATGTTGGCAATTTGACCTCTAGTTCCTCTTCCTTTTCTAAATCCAGCTTGCACATCTGGAAGTTCTTATTTCACATAATGCTGAAGCCTACAATGCAAGATTTTAAACATGACCTTACTACCATTGTAGCTCAGTCAGTAAAGAATCTGCCTGCAGTGCAGGAGACCCAGGTTTGATTCCTGGGTTGGGAAGATCCCCTGGAGAAAGAAATGGTAACCCACTCCAGTATCCTTGCCTGGAAAATCTCATGGACACAGGAGCCTGGTGGGCTGCAGTCCATGGGGTCGCAAAGAGTCAGGCACACCTGAGTGACAAACTCTAACTCACTACCATGTGAAATAAGTGCAATTACCCAGTGGCTAGTATACTCTTTGGTACTACCCTTCTTGGGAGTTGGGATGAGGATTGACCTTTTCCAATCCTGTGGCCACTTTTGGGTCTTCCAGATTTGCTAACATAATGAATGTAAACTTTGTTGGCATCATTCTTTAGGGATTTGAATAGTTCTGCTGGAATTTCACACATCCACTAGCTTTATTAACAGCAGTGCTTCCTAAAGCCCATTTGACTTTGCTCTCCAGAATTTCTGACTCTAGTAACTAACCACACCATCATAGTAATCTGGTTAATTAAAATACTTTTCATACAGTTCTTCCATGTATTCTCTCCACCTCTTCTTGATCTCTTTAGTGTCTACTAGGTCACTACCATTTTCATCCTTTATTTTGCCCATTTTTGTGCAGAATGCTCCCTTGATGTTTCAAATTTTCCTGAAGAGATCTCTAGTCTGTTGCCTTTTGTTGTTTCTTCAGTTGAGCATTGTTCATTGAAGAAGGTCTTCTTGTCTCTTCTAGCTATTTTTTGGAACTCTGTATTTAGTTAGATGTACCCTTCCCTCTCTCCCTTGCTTTTCACGCCTCGTCATTCTTCCATTATTTGTAAAGTCTCCTCAGATAATCACTCTGTCTTCTTGCTTTTATTTTTCTTTGGGATGGTTTTGTTTTCCACCTCTTATACTATATTATGGACCTCTGTTCATAGTTCTTCAGGCATACTTTTAACTAGATCTAGTCCCTGGAATCTACTCATTACCTTTACTATAAATTCATATGGGATTAGGTTTAAGTCATACTTGACTGGCCTATCACTTTTCCTGGCTTCCTATAGTTTAAACCTGAATTAATATCATCCTTATGGCAGAAAATGAAGACCTAAAGAGCCTCTTGATGAAAGTGAAAGTGGAGAGTGAAAAAGTTGGCTTAAAGCTCAACATTCAGAAAATGAAGATCATGGCATCCAATCCCATCACTTCATGGCAAATAGATGGAGAAATAGTGGAAACAATGGCAGACTTTATTTTTGGGGGCTCCAAAATCACTGCAGATGGTGACTGCAGCCATGAAATTAAAAGACGCTTACTCCTTGGGAGAAAAGTTATGACCAACCTAGATAGCATACTCAAAAGCAGAGACATTACTTTGCCAACAAAGGTCCATCTAGTCAAGGCTCTGGTTTTTCCAGTAGTCATGTATGGATTTGAGATTGGACTATAAAGAAAGCTGAGTGCCAAAAAACTGATGCTTTGAACTGTGGTGTTGGAGAAGACTCTCAAGAGTCCCTTGGACTGCAAGGAGATCCAGCCAGTCCATCCTATAGGAAATCAGTCCTGAATATTCATTGGAAGGACTGATGTTAAAGCTGAAACTCCAATACTTTGGCCACCTAATGCAAAGAACTGACTCATGTGAAAAGACCCTGATGCTGGGAAAGATTGAAGGTGGGAGGAGAAGGGGACAACAGAGGATGAGATGATTGGATGGCATCACCAACTCAATGAACATGAGTTTGAGTAAACTCCGGGAGCTGGTGATCGACAAGGAGGCCTGGCATGCTACAGTCCATGGGGTCGCAAAGAGTGAGACATGACTAAGTGACTGAAATGAACTGAAGCCTGAATTTTGCTATGAGAAGCTGATTATCTGAGCCACAGTCAGCTCCAGGTCTTGTTTTTGCTGACTGTATACAGCTTTTCCATCTTTGGCTACAAGAATGTAATCAGTTTTATTTCGGTTTTGACCATTTGGGGATGTCCATGTGTAAAGCTGTCTTTTGTGTTTTTGAAAAAGTGTATTTCCTATGACTAGTGTATTCTCTTGGCAGAATTTGGTTAACCTTTGACCTGCTTCATTTTGTTCTCCAAGGTCAAACTTGCCTGTTACTCCAGGCGTATCTTGACTTACTACTTTTGCATTTTGATTAGTTAAAGGTATTTTATAATAACTCCTTTAGTCAACAAAACAAAAGAATTTTAATCTATTTTAAAAACAGATTTTCATATGTTTGAATTATATAAATTATATTTAAGAAAACTAAAATAAAGCAGGTATTTTGACTGATGCTACTTCAAAATTTGGGCTGGGGGAGGTAAGAAAACTGCCCTTAGTGTTATCCAAAACTGTGTTTTTATTGATAAAGAATATGTGGACTTCCATTCAACAGTCACTGTATGTTGAAAATAGCATTCCTTTCTCTTTCCCAACCTTTCAACCTATTCCCACTCCCATCTGTTTATGGTATTTACTCTTTTTTTAATGGGAATTAGCCCTTCCCCCTTGGCCTGACACACAGAATTCTGGAAAGTGACTTAGAGTGCTGGCTTTGCCCCAGGACCATGACAAGGAGGAGGAGGACCAGGCCAGCTGGTTCTTGCCTTTCTGTGGTGTGGCCGAGAACCACACAGATGGAGAACAGCTTCTCTCCCCCTGGGCTTTTCCACTTCTACAAAAAACACTCCAAGTGAGGACTGAGGAGGCTGATCACCTCTCCTTGTTTGTTTCTTCATTTCTACATTGAGGAGCTCACAAGCACAGGCTTCCTGTGAAGTTTAACTGAGATGGCAAATAGGAGAAGGTCCAGACAATGACTAACACAGGAAAGCTGCTCAAAAAGTGGATGTTTGTTCATACATGTATTCGTTTATTCCTGACCTTCTATCAGGAATCTGAAGATATGACAAATACTCATATCTGAATATGTGTACCTATGCAGCTAGCAGAGTAAAAGGAGAAGAAATCCTTTAGGAGATAGGATTTCCTTATGGACTTAAGCTGTTTTGTCTCTACTGCTCTGCTCTAAACTGTCCCCCTACCCCAATCCCTGGTGATTCCAAGTTCTGCATTATAATAACTCCAAGGTGCCCCTAGTTCTAAGGGGATGTATAAAAAGCACTCAAGTAACCTACTCTGGCTTTTTTTTTAACTTCTTTTTTAAAATTTTATTTTATTATTATTATTATTATTTTACTTCACAATATTGTATTGGTTTTTCCATACATCAACATGAATCTGCCACGAGTGTACACGTGTTCCCCATCCTGAACCCCTCTCCCACCTCCCTCCCAGTACCATCTCTCTGGGTCATCCCAGTGGCTTTAAATGAAAACAAACCATTAAAAAAAAAATGTTCATAGCCTTTGAGTGTTTGAATGGCACCTACTATAATCAAAAACACAAAAGACTCACTGGTGGCAAAATATACTAATTACTTTTTATTTGCCATTTATTGATGATTTACTATATGCTGGGCATGGCACTTTATATACATTCTTTTAATTCATCTGTCATATAACATGCGAGATAGATTCTAGAGAAGTTGTATATCAGCCATGAGGTCCCTAACTACCCCACAGGTGATTTTCTATGAAGTTGATGCAGGTTAGGCTTTAACTCCTTTACTTCAAAGGCTCTGTGAGAAGTCATAGCATGCATTCAATGGTCATGTTTTCACTAAATCATAAAAAGTAAGGAATTTTAATAGAAAGCAGTTGTTAAGACTATTTTCTCTTTCCACCACAACTTCCTCATCATCACATACTCTCTCTCATGGGATTGGAGAGGCCATAAACTTTTTGGGGAGATGGATACAGGCACGTTGAGAGCTGTAATTACTTTGGGACTTCCCTGGTGGCTCAGTGGTAAAGAATCTGGCTGCCAAAGCAGGAGACTCAGGTTCGATCCCTGGGTCAGGAATCTCACCTGGAGAAGGAAATGGAAACCTACTCCAGTATTCTTGCCTGGAGAATTCCATGGACAGAAAGGAGCCTGGCGGGCTACAGTCCATGGGATTGCAAAGAGTTGGACACAACTTAGCAACTAAACAACAACAAAGTAACAGAGAGAGGCAAGGTTTAAGGTCTACAGACACAAAAGCTAGTCTGTGGGAAATGCTTCCAAATTTTAAATTCACATATGGGAGGATTAATACAGGTTTTCCCAAATTTGGCAAAAACTCTACAAATGTATATGACAATATCAATAATGACTTATGAAGGCAAAAGTCATTTTTTTTAGCAATTATTTAAAAAGTTTATAGCAACGGTGCTATACGAAAGATTGAACTGCATTTCTATTCTTAGAATAGAAAATGATATTGCTAAACTACTATATAAGAAGAAATGGCTAAAGAATTTCATTTCTTACAGAAATGTAGGAAAGAAAGCATAATGGAAATCACGTAGTATATATAGTTGTTAGGTAGTTAGTAAAAATATATATATATTGTTATCCTTCTGAAAATTGGAATGTTTTTGGTATTTGTTAGCTTTAAATTTTTAAGTGTATTATGATTTGTTCAAAATAAAAATTCACATTGGTTCTAATTTTAGTTTCATATATTGTATTATTTTTCTTTTTTCTTATTTTGTGATGCATAATTGACAAATAAAAACTATACAATTTGATGTTTTATATATGTATACATTGTGAAATAACTGCTACAACCAAGCTACCTGACATAGTTACCATTTCCTTTGTGCATGTGTTGTGAGAACACTTAGATTTATGCTATTAGCAAATTTCAAGTATATGGTAAAGTATTGTTAACTGTATTTGAATTGTTGTATAACTGTCATATCTACCTGTTGGACTGACCACTTAATCATTACATAATGACCTTCTTTGTCTCTAGAGGCAGTTTTTTTTTTTCCTTCTCTATACAAAATTAAAAGGAGGTTTCATTTATTTATTTATTTAATTTTGGAGGTTTATTTTATTTATTTTTTTTAATTAATTTTTATTTTTTTAGTTTGTTTTGCTTTACAATACTGTATTCATTTTGCTATACATTGACATGAATCAGCCACGAGTATACATGAACTCCCAATCCCGACCCCCACCTCCCCTCTCCCGCCCCACACCCTCTCTGGATTATCCCCGTGCATCAGTCCCTAGCATCCTGCATCCTGCATCAAACCTGGCCTGGCGATTCATTTCACTTATGATATCACACATGTTACACTGCCACTCTGCCAACCCATCCCACCCTCTCCCTCTCCCACAGAGTCCAAAAGGTCGTTCTATACATCTGTGTCTCTTTTGCTATCTTGCGTACAGGTTTATCGTTACCATCTTTCTAAATTCCATATATATGTGTAAGTATACTGTATTGGTGTTTTTCTTTCTGGCTTACTTCACTCTGTATAGGCAGTTTTTAACTTAATATCTATTTTGTTTGATACAAGCATAGCCTCTTTTCCCCTCTGTTTGGTTACCATTTGTATGGAATATCTTTTTCAATCCTTTAACTTTCAACCTGAGTGTCTTCAAATCTAAAGTGAGTCTCTTGTAGACTCTGCTCTTAAAAAAAAAATCTATTTGGCTACTTTATGCCTTTGGATTAAACAGTTTAATCTATTCAATATAATTATTGATAAGTGAGGATTTACTATTTCTGTTATGTTAATTGTTTTTTTGTTTTGCAGCTGTTTTATTCTTCTCTTCCTATCTTGCTGTCTTCCTTTGTTATTTGATGATATTTTTGGGGGGATGATATGCTTTGATTCTTTTCTCTGTATCTGTTGTGTACCTATTACATGTTTTTTTTTTCCTTTGTGATTAGCTCCAGGTTTGCATAAAATATCCTGTCGTTATAACTTTCTATTTTAAGTTGATAACAACTTAAGTTCAATTGCACTGCAGATGTTCACAGTGTGAATGCTGCTGGGAATAAGTTACTGCCAAGGGGCTCTTTTTTGGTGCCAAGGTCAGGGACAAAGGTATATGCACAGTGATAGCAGTGCTAGCATCTGGGGCATGGGTGCCCATGCTGCGGCACCTGGACGGAGGAGACCGCAGTGAGGGAGAGCAGAGTGTGGCAGCTCTGGCCCTAGAGGGATGCGTGCCAGCTCTTGCTTTGTCAGCATATAGACGCATACAGCTCTTGCTTAGCATGACTCTAAGAAGCTCTGTCAGCTGGGATCAGCTGTTCTTGGTTGTGAGGGTTGCTGGGGTCCTTCTGGTTCCCTTTACTCCCAGGAGAGAGTTTTCAGTCCAGGGGATCCCTTTTGGCCCCAAGCTGTGCCAGGATGGAGGTTGTGGGGTGCAGATAAAATGCTTTCCAGAGTAGCCATCCTCAACTTTCAGTTCAGTTCATTTGCTCAGTCATGTTCGACTCTTTGCGACTCCATGAATCGCAGCATGCCAGGCCTCCCTGTCCATCACCAACTCCCAGACTTCACTCAGACTCACGTCCATCGAGTCAGTGATGCCATCCAGCCATCTCATCCTCTGTCGTCCCCTTCTCCTCCTGCCCCCAATCCCTCCCAGCATCAGAATCTTTTCCAATGAGTCAACTCTTTGCATGAGGTGCCCAAAGTCTGGAGCTTCAGCTTTAGCATCATTCCTTCCAAAGAAATCCCAGGGTTGATCTCCCTCAGAATGGACTGGTTGGATCTCCTTGCAGTCCAAGGGACTCTCAAGAGTCTTCTCCAATACCAGTTCAAAAGCATAAATTCTTTGGCACTCAGCCTTCTTCACAGTCCAACTCTCACATCCATACATGACCACAGGAAAAAACATAGCCTTGACTAGATGGACCTTAGTCGGCAAAGGAATGTCTCTGCTTTTGAATATGCTATCTAGGTTGGTCATAACTTTTCTTCCAAGGAGTAAGCGTCTTTTAATTTCATGGCTGCAGTCACCATCTGCAGTGATTTTGAAGCCCCCCAAAATAAAGTCTTACACTGTTTCCACTGTTTCCCCATCTATTTTCCATGAAGTGATGGGACCAGATGCCATGATCTTCATTTTCTGAATGTTGAGCTTTAAGCCAACTTTTTCACTCTCCACTTTCACTTTCATCAAGAGACCTCAACTTTAGTGCTCAACTATTCTGCTACAGTTTCTTAATCGTAGTCCATAGCTCTCCCAAGCTGTTTTCATCTATGAGTATTTATTAAAATATTGTTTTTGTGGAGGCATGAGACCTATGAGTTTGCCATCTTGCTAATGTCACTCCTTGTATTATTCTTCTTAAAGTGGGATTCTAAAACTGGAGCAACACTGCAGCTAGTAAGTAGCAGAGTCAGATTCAAACCCAAGTCTGATTTCAAAACTACTGCTTGCTGTAGTTTTTTTTCCTTCTCATTCATTTATAGCTTAATTCTGTTCCTCCCTGACCATCTCTTCCATGTTCCTCTGCTTTCTGCTTCCATTGAAACCCTACCCCATTGCCAGGAAACAATATTGGGTCACTCTTTTTACTTTCTCCCCCCAAATGAGATGGTACTTTTTTTTTTACTAACAATTCCATTTCCCTGACAAGTCTATCCCCTTGAGGCAATCCATTATGTTATTTATCAAAATTCTCAAACCAAGGATAAGCTTGTTATTCTTTACTCCATCCCCATATATAACTAATCTGTACAACAACCTCCTACCTCATCTCATGGTGTCCTCTACAGCTACATTCCTTGGTAACTTTGTATCTTCCCCCATTGGCATCACAGTTCCTTGACCTTCTCAATACATATGACTTCATCTCCAATTTAAACCACTCACAGACATGACCACATCCTGCATCTTAGGTTCCCACAAAATAGCTCTATATCCAAGATCTATGAAGCTAAAATTTCCCTTCTCCTTCTCCTACTCCTATGCTCTTTTTGATTCTTCATTTATCCTAAAGCTATGATCCACCTTCTTAGAGAAGGGCAATAGGCAATAAGCTGGTTCATTTTGTGCCACAGTGGTTTCTTGCTGACTTAAACCTATTAACTCTTAAATCTACTTGGTATTTTTTTAAAATCATCCACATTTGTCTACATATGACATTTTTGGAGAGAACATTTTCTCAATTGTTTTCTCCCTCATTAAATGTAATTTATTGCTATTCACTTCCTGAATAAAACCTTATCACTTACTTTACAGGGAAGATTGAGGACCCCAAGTCATATGATCTTTTCTCTCCTTCCCAACAGTTTGCTTTTATAAGCTCTTATTTGATCTCCATCTCAGAGTAAGAAATTCTTTCTCAAGGCATCCCTGCAAAGATGACCTCCAACCCTTCTAGTGTTATCTCACTCTTTCTAACTCTTTGCACCATCTATTTTTCTTATTTCCTATTGGTCCCTCTCCTATCCCTCTGTGTCTAGAATGTGCTTTCTATCACTCACTTGAAATAACTAACCAACTTTCTGTGGCATCTGCTAGGATTGAAGGTGCATCTTGGACCTTAAGGGTGTCAATATTTCCAAATCCTAATTAAATATCAAGGAGGATACAAAAGTTGTTAGGGGAGACTTCAACAAGGTTCCAGAGTACAGAGGAATACAAGGACTGCCACAATCTTTAAAGTAAGAATGGTAAGTAATAGAAATTCATCCAAAGTTGGAATGATTAGCTCCACCAATTTTTAAGTTTAAGACATAGATCTGGGTCATCAGGAAAGAAGGTGCCAAAACTACTGCAGAAGTTCCCAGCTGAGAAAGATTACTGGCAATCTTCTTGGACCTCAGCCAAAGTATACAAACCCCTTTGGAGAAGAAAGCAGGTGTAGGAACAGAAGCAGCACTACACACAGGTGTCTCCATCTTAGAACACATTTATGCTCCCATATATCATTTTCAAAAAGTTGTAACTAGAAGCACATTTGAGATTCATCTAGTCCAGAGGTGAGTAATAGCCTTGGGCTCTATTCTGCTCATTGTCGATAAGGCTTCCTTGGATCATACTGTATTTTTCGTAAAAGTTGTACCAACACATTAAAATCTAAAGGTAACTTAAATATCACATTTTGGTTCTCAGGAAGATTTGACAGCATGAGCTTGAAATTTCAGCGTGGCAGTCCTTGGTTGGATCTGAGTAATGTCCACCCCTTTAGACAGGGTATGTGCTCTTCAGTTTGGCATCACCATTCTCATTCATTCAGGGGGCACTGGCATCCAACTTACAGCTTAGTCCAATGTCCTAATATTACAAATGATGAAATTGGGACCTGAGAAATTTTCATGGTGACTCCAAAGTCACAAAAGTTAGTCAAAGTCTGTTGACTGCACCTGTGTGTAGTCAAAGTCTGTTGCACTGATTCCAAGTGCAGTGGCCACCTGCAACGTTGCTTCACAAAGCTGCTTTAGGCTAACATTTTTGATGTGCAGAAGCAATGAGCTTAATCAGAACAGAAGTAAAAAACTCAGGTAACATATTTTGCCATTATTAGCTTTCTACCATTTTTTTGGTATGGTCAGTCAGGAACTCTTGTCACTGGGCAAATCAATAGCTCTGACCTACTTCATTATGTAACTTGCAATTGTGTTTCCATTATAAAACTCATTATCTAGTAAGGCAAGGGAAAAAAAAATCCTCACTTACCTTTCTTAGAATCCTTTCTCAAACACCATATGCTGTTTGAGGTCAGGGATCCTTACCAGCTATACAGCAACTTTCGGCTTTTGATAGTACACAGAAAATTTAAAAGAATGTAACTCTGATTCTACAATAAATTCTGATAGCAAATACCTGAATTGATGTTTTAGACAATGTTATGTATGCCATCCTGGGAATTCTTTATTTCCTTGCATCTGTATACATTTTATCTGTATTTTGCTGCCATAAGAGGTAAAAAGAAGGGAGACTTCTCCATTCCAAATCACGACATAGGGTGCATCTTTCCCTTCCACTCCTCTCCTTTCCCTTCCTTTTTCTTCTATGCATTTCTTGCTCTTTCCTTTCTATTCCTTTCCCTCTTTTCCATCCTTCTTCTCTTCCCTCCCTTTTCTTCTTTAATCATTTATTAGTTCCGTCACTGCATACTAGTCATTGTATGGGAAAATTCGAGGTGAAAAGTCAGGTGAATGAATGCATAAATGATTACACAGAAGTACAAGATATGAGGTCTTCCCAGGTAGAGCTAGTGGTAAAAAACCTGCTTGCCAATGCAGAAGATGGAAGAGGTCTGAACCCTGGGCCAGGAAGATCTCCTGGAGGAGGGCATGACAATCCACTCCAGTATTCTTGCTTGGAGAATCCCATGGACAGAGAAGCCTAGAGAGCTATAGTTCGTGGGGTCTCAAAGAGTTGGACACGACTGATGCAACTTAGGACACAGGTACACATAAGACATGAATAGCATAAACGCTTAGCACTCCATTCTGTTCCTTGAGCTCCCCTTACCACACATCAAGTGGACTTTCAAACAACACAGGTGTCTTTGTAACATTGGTATCTTTGTTGGTGGGCTGCCCTCAGGCTTCCGGAACACACTGTGCTTATGTGAACCACAAGCCAGAGTGCCTGTAAAGGTACAGGAGTAACTGTAACCAATGATTAGTTAGTGTAGAAATAAAAATACTCATCTCAGATCCCATTATCTTGTCTGGAATAATTCTGAGTGCTAAGTCTTGAATGGTTTTCCAGTTTCCCTTTGGGATAGTAATTACCAGTCACCCATGACAAGAGTTGACTTAATACATATCTCTTAAAGGCTGCCTTCCCTTTCTTGATTACTTCCTTCCTTATCTATACATGTTCTTTGCACCTCTCCAAAGACTGCTTGACCAAAATCCTATCTCTGTTAGTCTGCTTTGGGAGAAACCCAGACCAAGACAGAGTAACTCATAACACTTTCTTAGTGGGAAACAGATCATTACAAGACCAAAGTCATATGAGAACAAGGAGAAAATTCTGTCTGGCAGAGTTAGATATCAATTTGAGGTGATATCTGAACCAGAGTCTTAAAAAATAAATAAGAATTTGTCAATGGAAGTGATAAGATTCAGTAATACTGGCTGCTATACACTGTACATCTGCTTTCTCCTTTGATTCTTAGAAAAGTTTTATGGGTTAGATGCTTACTAATATCCTATTTCTTACAAGTGAAAAAACTGGGACTTAGAAAGATTGATCAATTTACATAAGGCTAGTCTGCCTGTGAATGGTAGGGCTAAGATGTAAATGAAGTACCATATGGTTCTGGTGACTCAGATGGTAAAGTGTCTGCCTGCAATGCGGGAGACCCAGGTTCAATCCCAGGGTTGGGAAGATGGCCTGGAGAAGGAAATGGCTACCCACTCCAGTATTCTTGCCTGGAAAATCCCATGGACGGAGAAGCCTGGTAGGCTACAGTCCATGAGGTCACAAAGAGTCGGACACGACTGAGCAACTTCACTTTCACTTTCTTTTTCACCATATGGTTCAAGAGTCACAGTTCTTCACAAGACTATACCATACAGTAGGAAAACAGGATTTCCAGGCAAAAGGATCTGAGCTTGGATCCTCCTTCATATTAGCTGTGGGTCATTGAGTGAAAGTTAACTTATTAAGTTTGTTTTCTCCACTGAAATGGGACATAATTACTCTGAAGAAAGCTTTTCTAAGTAAGATCTAACAGAAAATAATACGTATCCACTACAATGCCTGTCATCAGAAGGCACGCAGGAAATAGAGCAGTAGCTGTTGTCATATGTCATATAGTATGATTATTATGGGCAATGAAACTGTTCATGTGAAAATTTTATGTGTACTCTGAACACCAGCCTCTATTACTTCACGATATACTTTAGTGTGCCTAGAGTACAGTGTTCATGGTGCAAAGTCGTGATAAATGAGGTTACAATGGAACGTTAGGACCTGTTATTTAAAAGATATGTATATCAAGCTGAGGTTAACTTTATCCTAAAGGAAGACATCAAATGACATCTTTAAATCTGCATTTTGGGGTCAAGTAGAAATTGAACTGAATTGTTTGAATATGTGTGGAGTTTGTCAGTGCGGTGGCTAAGATGAAGTCACTAAGAATGATCAATTAGAGGAACGTGAGTCTGAGGGCAGAAGGACCTTTTAGTAGACATTTGGGATCTGTTGTAGGATTTTTTTTTTTTTCCATTCATTGGTCTCCAACAAAGCACAAAAAACACTATTGAATGTGAGTAAATTCAAAGATTGTGAGAGAGAGAGAGACAAAAAAAGAGAGAAAAAGTAATTGAAGGAGAGATAGAAAGATACCTTAAAACAGCTTCTCAATCAATGCCACTCAAGGGTAATGTCCTCACATTTGCTCTGGACACTGAAGATCTACCCACTTGGGGTCCACAGTAGGGAACGAACATTCCAAGGAACACTTCTCATTTTGCTCTCAGACTTCTATCCTTGACTATTCTTGTGAAATGTCTAGTTCACTCGATTTCCAACACAGACCTAGTCTGTAGCTTTGACTTGGTTTGGAGAGTGTTCCCCTGAGCCTCAGTTGGCTCATCTATAAATGGACAGTTAATCATGATGATGTGTTGACTAATCTAGAGCCAGACATCTTGGAATGTGAAGTCAAGTGGGCCTTAGAAAGCATCACTACGAACAAAGCTAGTGGAGGTGATGGAATTCCCGTTGAGCTGTTTCAAATCCTGAAAGATGATGCTGTGAAAGTGCTGCACTCAATTTGCCAGCAAATCTGGAAAACTCAGCAGTGGCCACAGGACTGGAAAAGGTCAGTTTTCATCCCAATTCCAAAGAGAGGCTAACAAAGCTAGTGGAGGTGATGGAATTCCAGTTGAGCTGTTTCAAATCCTGAAAGATGATGCTGTGAAAGTGCTGCACTCAATTTGCCAGCAAATCTGGAAAACTCAGCAGTGGCCACAGGACTGGAAAAGGTCAGTTTTCATCCCAATTCCAAAGAAAGGCAGTGCCAAAGAATGCTGAAACTACCGCACAATTGCACTCATCCCACATGCTAGTAAAGTAATGCTCAAAATTCTCCAAGCCAGACTTCAGCAATATGTGAACCGTGAACTCCCTGATGTTCAAGCTGGTTTTAGAAAAGGCAGAGGAACCAGAGATCAAATTGCCAACATCCACTGGATCATGGAAAAAGCAAGAGAGTGTCCTACTGTATAGTACAGCAAACTAAGTACAATATCTTGTGATAAACCATAATGGAAAAGAATATAAAAAAGAATGTATGTTTGTGTATGACTGAATCACTTTGTTGTGTAGCAGAAATTAACACAACATTGAAAATTAATTATATGTCAATAAAAAAAAATTTAACATTTCAGAAGTAAAATGTTTTCAAATAATGACAAGTTCAAAAGTGAATGGTTGTAATGGAGTAGAAGTGAGGTCTACCATCAAAATAGTTAAAATTAATAATCAGCATTTTACTTCAGTTGAGAAATGGAGTATTTCCTGCCATAACAGTAAACAAGGATGTTGCAGTCACCAGCAATCACAGCCACTACAGATGATGAACTCTTAAGAAACTCAGGAAGGAAAAGAAAACCTGCCAACTATCACCATCAGACTGCAGCCACTCCCGATGGTGAGCCCTGAGGAAACTCAGAATGTTGTGAAAACACAGGACACTGGTCTCAGATAGGTGAGGTGCATATCAAAGGAATGATTTCTGTGAGCCAGGACTCTTGCATCTTCCTGTACACAGAAAACTGATAAATTCCTTAGCCTAGAATATCTGGTTTTCTGTAATTAACAGTTATCTTTTGGTATTTAGACTTGCTGTTTAGTCTCCAAGTCACGTCTGACTCTTTGTCACCCCATGGACTGCCCTCCAGGCTCCTTTGTCCATGGGATTTCCCAGGCAACAATGCTGGAGTCAGTTGCCATTGCCCTCTTCAGGGCAGCTTCCCAGCCCAGAGTCTGAACTTGCACCTCATGTTTGGCAGGCAGATTCTTTATCACTGAGCCACCTCAGAAGCCCAACGTTTAGACTACCTGTCCTTTGTTGCAAAATTTCTATATAACCTAGCTCTTCCTCTTGCTCCTCAGAGCAATTCTCTCAGGGTTACTTGAAATGCTCTCTTCTAGGCTGGAAGTCCTTAAATTCCCACCAAATAAAACCTAACGTGAGTATTTTTTAAGTCAACACAACCCTTGTCTACCAAATTCCAAGTGTATTAAGAAATATTGTTAAGGCTGCCATAACAAAGTACCACAAACTGGGTGGCTTAAGCAACAGAAATTTATTTTACAGTTCTGGAGGCTAGAAGTCCAATATTACTGTATCAGCAGATTCAGCCTCTTCTGCAGCCTCTCTCCTTGATTATAGGTAGTTATCTTCTCCCTATGTCTTTACATGGCCTTCCTTCTGGACCTCTGTGTCCCAGTGTCCTCTTATAACAAGGATACAAAATTTATTGGGTTAGGTCCCACCCTGATGATCTTATTTTACTTTAGTTACTTCTTTAATACCCTATCTCCAAACACAGTCACATTTTGAGAGGGTGAGTGTTAGCCTTTCAACATGTTAAAAAGACATGGGTTGGGGGTAGGATACAATTTTGCTGGTAACCCCAGGCAATTTGCTGTTTTTTTTTCCTATATATGAGTGTTAAGTTATTGTACATAGCATTCAGTTCTCACACAGTCTTTTGAGAGCAAAAGTATTATTTTCAATTTTACATATTAAAAAAAGTAATATGTATTCAGATTAACTTACCTAATGTCTTATTCAAAAGACAAAATACTGTTGCTGTAATGAAGTACTATAGACTGGGTGGCTTAAACAATAATTTATTTCTCACAGTTCTAAAGGCCTGGAAAGGCCAAGATCCATGTGCCTGGTGATTCAATGTCAGTGAGAACCTCCTTCCTGCTTTGCAGATGGTCTTCTTCTTGCTTTGTCCTCACATGGCAGAGAGAGAGAGAGAGAGATCTCATAAGGACGTTTATACTGCCATGAGGACCCCACCTCATGACTCTAATCTAACTAAATTACCTCCCAATGGCACCACCTTCAAATACCATCACAAAGGGGATTAGGGCTTCAATGTATGAGTTTGGGAGGAACACATTCAGTCCACAGCATCTGAGTATACATGGCTGTTGCCTGGTAGTGCTTGTAATCAAGCTCAGGTCTGATTCTCAAGCCCGTGTGGTTTTTTTTTTTTTTTTAACCAAGTTTCTTCTTCTAATTTATTTATTTGTTTGGCTGTGTTGGGTCTTAGTTGTGGCATGTGGGCTTTAGGACATGTGGGCTGTGGCATGTGAAATCTTAGTTCCCCAACCAGGGATCGAACCCATGTCCTCCATGTTGGAAGGTGAATTCTTAACCACTGGACCACCAGGCAGTCTCATCTTCCTTTGGTTTAAACTTTACACTCTCTTCAAAATGGATTAGAGGAAGCATCCTACTGTTATTTCTAATGTGATGTTAAAGTACTTTTTATCCTCAAGTTCTGTGTTTTAATAGGTAATGAGGAATATAGAAGAGAGTTCATCAACCATACAAGGGAACCAATAAGAAAGTTTTAAAGGAGACCAGTGTGTAGAAATAAAAGATCTCCAAAGAGAGCTATGAAATAAGCATTAACTCCAGGATGCTGCATTTCTGTTTGCTACACTATTAGTTTCCTATTGCTGCTATATCAAATTATCAGAAACTTAGCAGCTAAAAAGACTACAAATTACTGACAGTTCTGGAGGTCTGAAGTCTGGAATGAGTCTTATGGATCTAAATCAAGATGGTAGAAGGACTATGTTCTTTTTGGAAGCTCCAGGGGAGAATCAGTTTCTTTGACTTTTCCATCTTTGAAAGGCTGCCTATATTCCTTGGCTCCTGAGCCCTTCCTCCATCTTTAAAATGCATCGTCCCAACCTCTGTTTCTATCATTTCATCTCCTTTTTCTCGTGGTAGCCCTCCTGCCACTCTCTTACAAGAACCATTATGTTTACATTGGACCTATCTAGATAATCCAGAATAATCTCCCCAAATTGAGGTACTTAATCATATCTTAAAAATCCCTTTTTCATAGGTTGCTGGGTATTAGAACATGGACATCTTTGTGGGGGACATTATTCAGTCTTTTGTATCTACTAATGGCTGCCTTTTAATGAATAGTTGAACTAGGAGGGACAGTACTATGAATATTATTAAAGCAGGTTACAATTCTCAGTATTTAGAAATTTAAAAGAAGAAATTGGAAAGAGTGCAGCACCGATAAACCAGTTAAATAATGTTTCTTTATATATTGTAGTTTGTATGGTGTAGCCAATTGTAGTTGACGATGACTCTGAACAACGAATATCCCCAGACATAAGATATATGACTCTTATTATGTTAATGTTTGTGAGCTTAAAAGCAGAGCTGAATTATGTTCATGATTCACTCTTCTATGTGAGATGTGAAAGGGACAATAAAACATTGCTACTGTCAAGCACACATCTTGATTTCTTTCTTTAACTCTTATAGCAAAAGCCATTTTAGGCAAGCAAGATGTACTTTCTCATCTAGAGAAGTGAAATAATAATAACTTCTTTGTAGGTAGGGTTGCTTGGAGTTTAAACAGATGTGGGGGAGGTGGTATGTGATAACACGTTGTAGTGTTCCCTTTCATTGGACTACCTATGGCCATGGCACCATTTACAGGTATTTCGGACCCAATTCTTCCAAACCCACAGGAAAACAGCTCTTTTTGAAATTATAAGGAGTCATATAACTTGCTTTAGTCAACAAAGATGATTGAAGACTCTCAGGCTACATTTCCTCTACAGCAGTGATTGTGAGAGCAAGTCTTGACACCATCATATACAAAAAATACCTGATTCTGAGCCTAAACATCAAGGAAATTGCACTTAAAAGCAGCCCAGACCCAAAGCAGGATAGATATGAACAAGAAATAGACTTTTGCCTGAAGCCACTAAAGTTCTGGGAGAAGGGGTTGATTTTGTATAGTTAAACCAGCTTTATCTGGCTAACATACTGTTACAGACATAAATCTTTGAAGGTGAGAGAAGCTGCTTCAATGAGATTTTGATGCTAAACTGCTTCAGAGCTTTGAGACTTTCAAATTACTATATAGTAGTAATAATAATAATATAATTGTTACTGATGTTGATGACACTAAAAGCACCTTAGACTCACTGTAAACGTCTATACTGCTTATGGTGGTATCTATAGTGCCAGTTCAATTCAGTCACTCAGTCGTGTCCAACTCTTTGTGACCCCATGAACCGCACATGCCAGGACTCCCTGTCCATCACCAAATCCCAGAGTTTACCCAAACTAATGTCCATTGAGTCGGTGGTGACATCCAACCATCTTATCCTCTGTTGTCCCCTTCTCCTCCTGCCCTCAATCTTTCCCAGAACAGTGCAAAAACACACAATGGTACTTATTACATATTTGCTGAATTAGTAAATTTCAGTTTTCATTTAGGAAGGGATTTTAGAATTAAGTAAAAGAAAGCTACAGTTTCATTGAGCTGTAATTGATAGACAATAATGTTGATCATGGCATCTGGTCCCATCACTTCATGGGAAATAGATGGGGAAACAGGGGAAACAGTGTCAGACTATCTTTTGGGGCTCCAAAATCACTGCAGATGGTGACTGAAGCCATGAAATTAAAAGACACTTACTCTTTGGAAGGAAAGCTATGACCAACCTAGATAGTGTATTCAAAAGCAGAGACATTACTTTGCCAACAAAGGTCTGTCTAGTCAAGGCTATGGTTTTTCCAGTGGTCATGTATGGATGTGAGTTGGATGGTGAAGAAAGCTGAGCACCAGAGAATTGATGCTTTTGAAGTGTGGTATTGGAGAAGACTCTTGAGAGTCCCTTGGACTGCAAGGAAATCCAACCAGTTCATTCTAAAGGAGATCAGTCCTGGGTGTTCTTTGGAAGGACTGATGCTAAAGCTGAAACTCCAGTACTTTGGCCACCTCATGTGAAGAGTTGACTCATTGGAAAAGACTCTGATGCTGGGAGGGATTGGGGGCAGGAGGAGAAGGGGACGACAGAGAATGAGATGGCTGGATGGCATCACCAACTTAATGGACATGAGTTTGAGTGAATTCCAGGAGTTGGTGATGGACAGGGAGGCCTGGCATGCTGTGATTCATGGGGTTGCAAAGAGTCAGACACGATTGAGCAACTGAACTGAAACGATGGTGAATCTTCCTTGATGGCTCAGACAGTAAAGAGTCTGCCTACAATGCCTACCATGTGGAAGACCTGGGTTCAATCCCTGGGTCGGGAAGATCTCCTGGAGAAGGAAATGGCAACCCAGTCCAGTATTATTGCCTGGAAAATCCCATGGATGGTGGAACCTGGTAGGCTACAGTCCATGGGGTCACAAAGAGTCGGACACGACTAAGCGACTTCACTTTCACTAAACTATGGTGGAGGTAAGAAGATAATGGTAACCTCCTTCAAATATCCCATTCATGAACAGCTACAGTCCATGCCCCCAAACCTGTAGCAGGCCACCACCGACCCACACCTTTGCCAGAGACTCCTGGACACTCACAGGCAAGTCTCCTGTGGGGTCACTGTTTCTTTCTCCTGGGTCCTGGTGCACAAGGTTCTAGTGTGCCCTCTAAGAGTCTCTTTCCCAGTCCTATGTAAGTTCTGGCAGCTCTATGGTGGGGTTAATGGTGACTTCCTCCAAGAGGACTTATGCCATACCCACAACCAGAACCTCTGTCCCTGCAGCAGACCACTGCCAACCCATACCTCCACAGGAGATGCTCAAACAGAGTTCTGTCTCAGTGGGGTCCCTGGGTCCTAGTGCATGCAAGGTTTGTTTGAGCCCTCTGAGCATCTCTGGTGGGAATGGGGTTGGATTCTAAACGTGAATTTGCCCCTCCTGCCATCTTGCTGGGGCTTCTCCTGTGCCCTTGGTCGTGGGGTATCTCCTCACAGCTGCTCCAGTTCCTACCATGTTACTGGGGTTTCTCTGACCTTGGACGTGGGGTATCTATTCATGGCTGCTCCAATGAAGTGCAGGTGCCACTCCTGACCTTTGATGTGGGGTGTCTCCTCTCGGCAGTTCGCTGCTCCAGCATCACACAGTTGCAGGAAGACTTGCTGTAGAGAAGACTGTACACATGGACATTACCAGATGGTCAACACTGAAATCTGATTGATTATATTCTTTGTAGCCAAAGGTGGAGAACCTCTATACAGTCAGTGGGAAAAAAAAAAAAAGACTAGGAGCTGATTGTGGCTCAGATCATGAACCCCTTATTGCCAAATTCAGACTTAAATTGAAGTAAGTAGGGAAAACCACTAGACCGTTCAGGTACGACCTAAATCAAATCCCTAACGATGATACAGTGGGAGTGAGAAATAGATTTAAGGGACTAGATCTGATAGTCAGAGTGCCTGAAGACATATGGATGGAGGTTCATGACATTGTACAGGAGACAGGGGCAAGACCATCCCCAAGAAAAAGAAATGCAAAAAAGCAAATGAAAATTCTAAAAGAAATGGGAATACCAGACCACCTGACCTGCCTCTTGAGAAATCTGTATGCAGGTTAGGAAGCAACAGTTAGAACTGGACATGGAACAACAGACTGGTTCCAAATCAGGACTGGACTACATCAAGGCTGTATATTGTCACCCTGCTTATTTAACTTATATGCAGAGTACATCATGAGAAACACTGGGCTGGATGAATCTCAAGATGGAATCAAGATTGCTGGGAGAAATATCATTAACCTCAGATATGCAGATGACACCACCCTTATGGCAGAAAGTGAAGAAGAACTAAAGAGCCTCTTGATGAAAGGGAAAGAAGAGAGTGAAAAAGTTGGCCTAAAGTTCAGCATTCAGAAAACAAAGATCATTGCATCCAGTCCCATCACTTCATGGCAAACAGATGGGGAAACAGTGGAAACAGTGTCAGACTTTATTTTTTGGGGCTCCAAAATCACTGCAGATGGTGTCTGCAGTCATGAAATAAAAAGACACTTACTCCTTGGAAGGAAAGTTATGACTAACCTAGACAGCATATTCAAAAGCAGAGACACTACTTTGCCCACAAAAGTCCATCTAGTCAAAGCTATGGTTTTTCCAGTGGTCATATATGGATGTGAGCATTGGACTGTGAAGAAAGCTGAGCACCGAAGAATTGATGCTTTCAAACTGTGGTATTGGAGAAGACTCTTGAGAGTCCCTTGGACTGCAAGGAGATCCAACCAGTCCATCCTAAAGGAAATCAGTCCTGAATGTTCACTGGAAGGGCTGATGTTGAAGCTGAAACTCCAATACTTTGGCCATCTGCTGCAAAGAACTGACTCATTTGAAAAGACCCTGATGCTGGGAAAGATTGAAGGCGAGAGGAGAAGGGGACAACAGAAAATGAGATGGTTGGATGGCATCACCAACTCATTGGACATGAGTTTCAGTAAACTCCAGGAGTTGGTGATGGACAGGGAGGCCTGACGTGCACAGTCTACGGGGTCTCAAAGAGTCAGACACGACTGAGCAACTGAACTGAAACTAGACCACCCGGCTCCTCTATTCGTGGGATTTTCCAGGCAAGAATACTAGAGTGGGTTGCCATTTCCTCCTCCGACTATCTTCCTGACCCAGGGATGGAACCCATATCTTTTGCATCTCCTGCATTGCAGGCAAATTTTTACTGGGGAGCCACAGGGGAAGCAATGTAGATAGAAATGTATTTCTTATTTAAGTGAAGTCTTGGTGGATGTGGTGCATGGCTTGTATAGCTGTTCTGTTCTTGTAAGTCCCCAGAGACCCAGGTAACTTCTAGCTCATGGTGCTGACATTTCTAGAGTGTGGCTCTCATTTTCACAGTTCAAGATGATGGCATTCTATAATTCAGCCAGTGAGATGAAGGAAGAATGAGAAGACAGGTACAAAGGATAAACATATAACTTGTCTGTTAAGGGCATTTCCTGAAAACTGCCACAAATGTTTCTACTTATATCCTTCTGGCCATGAATTATGTGGCCATGCCTAGCTTCAATGGAGAGTGAGACATGAAGTCTTTTTCCTTGGACAGAATATGACCCGCTAGAAATTCTGCTTCCATGGTAGAAGAAGAGAATAAATATTGGGAAAGAGCTAGAAGGCTTTACCATACATAGGTACATACCTAAGAGTAAGATTGTTGGTTGACAAGCTATGTTCATTTGTACAAGGTGATGCCAAATCATTCTCTCAAGTGTTTGAATCAGAGGGTGAAACCTGAGTATATTCATTCATTAAATAAGTAGTTATTGAGCATTTACTATGCACCAACATTATTCTTAGAGCTGGGCTCTAACAGTGGGCTTACATTCCATGGGGACAATCAATAAACAGGTAAATAAATAAGCATTATAATTTGGCTAGTAAAGTTAGTAGCAGTGAAGTAGAAGAGCAGATAGAGATTTGGAGAGTACCAGGGTTTGGAGAGTGGGTCTTGGAGATGGGTCTCCAAGGGCCTAGTAAAATAGAGCTGAAAAGTGCAAGTGGACTAAATTCAGATCCTTCTGAATCTGTCCTTGGCACATAAGAGCAAACTTGTCTTTCCTAACAAGTGGCCTATTTGTTTAGCACATCAAAACAATTGAGCATGATGTTACTGATAATGTATTCAAATAATAATTATTCTGGTGAGGATCTCTTACCTGGAATACAATAGAGCTATCAAGTTCAGAGTCCAGCCCTTTCATTTTCCATTTATTCATCAAGTACATCACATGTGCAAAGCATGATAGGGACTAAAGGGACATTAAAAATACATAGAACAAGAATGCAGATGCTAGTTTTCAGGCACAAAAACAATGCAATTACACTGCCATTAAAGTGGGTGTAGGAGGATAGGTAACCTGCCTGGAAATGTGCAGGCCTGAGGTGCACACGCCAGGAAGCAAGTCCCAGGTGCAGGTGCTTAAACTTAATTTTCCCAAAAGATGCTTAGAGGCTTTTTCAAATCAGCAGCCAAGCTGAACGTTTTTTCTTTCATACTGTAGTTATAATTCTACTACATCTAATCCAGCTCCCAATGCCTAGGAAAATTATATAAGAATTAACACAATTTGAATATTATATAGACACATTCGCTCTCTCTTTTTTAAAATCAAATGTGTGTGAGCTATGTGGTATTATAAAAACACATGACACAGCATAGGAAATGCACTCACAGCATATTTCACACTTGACTATCCAGTCCTGAACTGTAAAACTTTTCTTGATATAACTCAACATCTCTACCCACCTTTCCCTCTCATGTGATCTGATCACTGATTGCTGACTAAACATTTTCCTAAAGGGTTAAGGAAGAGCATGTTGTCCATCTATCCAAACCTGGCTTGAACTCATAGCCTCAACTGCCTATTTATAGCTTCAGATAGCTGAATTAACCAATCTTGAACAGCAAGGAACCCAAAGCAAAAATGCTGCTACCATTCAATAAATAGACATCAAAAGGGAATGTAAAAAGTATTCTTTTTGTGAACACTGTTGTCCTAAAACAAAGAGACTTTAGACATTGCTTTAGCAAAGACGGGTTGACTTAGGACCAGCAGAGAAATACAGTTCAGAGTCTGCAACCATGGTAGCCACATACAAGCTCCTGAGGCAAAGGAAGGAGAACATTCTCATAGATGGGAAAAGGAAATTGGGAGAGTGATAGTAAATAAGGAGACCATTGCTTTTCACTGGCTGAGTTGTTTCCAGGAAAGAAAAGGGTCTTTTATCTTCTTGCTGGGCTCTGCTATCATTCCAGGGCCTGAGAGCTTCCCCTCTCATTTCCCAGCTCTATTTAATTAAGGTTTCCATGTATTTTATTTTATTTTTTTTACATTTACCCCTTTTGATCAAGATCTTTCTCTGAAAGAATCACTGATCAAGAGTTAGGCTTTCTAGTTTGACAAGCTTTTGTCCCCAGTGGCAAGAGGGACATTTTTTTGGTGTGATGTCTCACTTTGGAGGAAAACTTCACAGATTAGAAACCTATTGAGCTCACATTTGTGTAAGAAAAGGAGTAGGAGGGAAAACTCTTAGGAAATTTTATCTTTTTTACTTCAAAATATTATTTAATTATACAAGTAGATAACTCAAAACCAAGCAAATATTAAGAACAGAAAATTTCTAGTAATTTTTTTCATGATTAACATTCTTTCTTTTTAATTATTTTAATTAGTGAAGTATAATTGCTCTACAATGTTGTCTTACCTTTTGCTATATAACAAAGTAAATTAGCTATATGTATACATGCGAAGAGTTGACTCATTGGAAAAGACTCTGATGTTGGGAGGGATTGGGGGCAGGAGGAGAAGAGGACAACAGAGGATGAGATGGCTGGATGGCATCACTGACTCGATAGACATGAGTCTGAGTGAACTCCGGGAGTTGGTGATGGACAAGGAGGCCTGGTGTGCTGCAATTCATGGAGTCACAAAGAGTCGGACATGACTGAGCAACTGAACTGAACTGATATATATATCCCCTCCCTCTTGATATAATGCCCCAGAATCTTAGTAATAGATAAAAGAGCAAGTAAGGTATTGCATCCAATAATTCCTGAATATAGGGGCCATTTAAAATTTTATTTCCACTGGAAGTAAAGAATCAACGTTGCTTCCACAACATTCCAACATCATGAGCTGCTTCGAAAGCTTATCTACCACGAGTAAAATACTGGAAGTTTTGTCCTTGGCTAAAGTATAAGATTATGTAAAAACATACAGTTCAGCCTGCTGAACTGAAGTAGCCTTAGGTAAAGATGTTGCCACAATAACATTGAAAGGAGTCACAATAGCAAACTCAGCACAATATTTGCCATTGGCATCTTTTAAATAAGAACCATCAATGAACCATGAGAATTCATTGTTACATGGAGGAATTTCTTATAGATCATCACAAGGAGTCAGAGGTGATCCATCAGCATTAAGCAGACCTCACTCCAGTCCTCTTGCCTGGAAAATCCCATGGATGGAGGGGCCTGGGTAGGCTGCGGTCCATGGGCTCGCAAAGAGTCGGACATGACTGAGCGACTTCACTTTCACTTTTCACTTCCATGCATTGGAGAAGGAAATGGCAACCCACTCCAGTCTTCTTGTCTGGAGAATCCCAGGGACAGGGGAGCCTGATGGGCTGCTGTCTATGGGATCACACAGAGTCAGACACGACTGAAGTGACTTAGCAGCAGAAGGAAAAATAGCAGAGTTTATCTTACTATAACATAAAGAGTTATGTGCAGAGCAGTTAACAAAAGGACTTCATAGCAGGTGAGGCAGCTGACTAAGAGATGTTGAGTATGATGAGAATTCGGGAAAGCTTCTAATGCATGAGGGACAAAAATGGTTAAAGGGGATCCTATGATTTTTCCAGTGGTCATGTATGGATGTGAGAGTTGGACTGAGAAGAAAGCTGAGCACCGAAGAATTGATGCTTTCAAACTGTGGTACTGGAGAAGACTCTTGAGAGTCCCTTGGACTGCAAGGAGATCCAACCAGTCCATCCTAAAGGAGATCAGTCCTGGGTGTTCTTTGGAAGGACTGACGCTGAAGCTGAAACTCCAGTATTTGGCCACCTCATATGAAGAGTTAACTCATTGGAAAAGATTCTGATACTGGGAGGGATTGGCGGCAGGAGGAGAAGAGGATGACAGAGGATGAGATGGCTGGATGGCATCACAGACTCAATGGACATGAGTTTGAACTCCGGGAGTTGGTGATGGATAGGGAGGCCTGGTGTGCTGCAATTCATGGGGTTTCAAAGAGTCAGACACGAGTGACTGAATAAAAGTGAAAGGGGAGAGTGAAAACACTGGTTTAAAACTCAACATTTAGAAAACTAAGATTGTGACATCTGGTCCCATCATTTCATGGCAAATACACGGGGAAATAGTGACAGACTTAATTTTGGGGGGCTCAAAAGTCACTGCAGATGGTGTCTGCAGCCATGAAATAAAAAGACACTTACACCTTGGAAGAAAAGTTAAGACCAACCTAAACAGCATATTAAAAAGCAGAGACATTACTTTGCCAACAAAGGTCCATCTAGTCAAAGCTATGGTTTTTCCAGTGGTCATGTATGGATGTGAGAGTTGGAGTATAAAGAAAGGTGAGAGCCGAAGAATTGATGCTTTTGAACTGTGGTGTTGGAGAAGACTCTTGAGAGTCCCTTGGACTGCAAGGAGATCCAACCAGTCCATCCTAAAGGAGATCAGTCCTGGGTGTTGATTGGAAGGACTGATGGTGAAGCTGAAACTCCAATACTTTGGCCACCTGATTCGAAGAGCTGACTCACTTGAAAAAACTCTGATGCTGGGAAAGATTGAAGAGGGAGGAGAAGGGGATGACAGAGGATAAGATGGTTGAATGGTATCACCAACTCAATAGTTATGAGCTTGAGTAAACTCCAGGTGTTGGTGATGGACAGGGAGGCCTTGTGTGCTGCAGTCCATGGAGTTGCAAAGAGTCGGACACGACTGAGCAAATGAACTGAACTGAATGGACTTAACCAAAAGGACAGTGGCTGTAAGGCAATGGCGGGGGGGGGGTGCGGGGAGGGGGTGCAGGGCATCTCTATGCCCCCGTTTCTACTATAATACCCTATGGGCTGATGATGGCTCCATACTTTGGAGTGAGAGAGTGAGTACTCCAAGATAATTTTCTTCTTTTTTATACAGAAAAAGTAAAAAGGGAATATGGCTGACTCATGCTGATATATGGCAGAAACCAACACAATTATTGTAAAGCAATTATTCTCCAATTAAAAATAAATAAAAGTGAAAATGAAAGTTGCTCAGTCATGTCCGACTTTGCAAGCCCGTGGACTGTAGTCTGCCAGATTCCTCTGTCCATGGAATTCTCCAGGCAAGAATACTGGAGTGGGCAGCCATTCCCTTCTCCAGGGGATCTTCCCAACCCAGGGATCCAACCCAGGTCTCCTACATTGCAGGTGGATTCTTTACCATCTGAGTTCCATTCGGTTCCATTCAGTCACTCAGTCGTGTCCAACTCTTTGCGACCCCATGAATCGCAGCACGCCAGGCCTCCCTGTCCATCACCAACTCCTGGAGTTCACTCAGACTCACGTCCATTGAGTCCGTGATGCCATCCAGCCATCTCATCCTCGGTCGTCCCCTTCTCCTCCTGCCCCCAATCCCTCACAGCATCAGGGTCTTTTCCAATGAGTCAACTCTTCACCTGAGGTGGCCAAAGTACTGGAGCTTCAGCTTTAGCATCATTCCTTCCAAAGAAATCCCAGGGTTGATCTCCTTCAGAATGGACTGGTTGGATCTCCTTGCAGTCCAAGGGACTCTCAAGAGTCTTCTCCAACACCACACTTCAAAAGCATCAATTCTTTGGCACTCAGCCTTCTTCACAGTCCAACTCTCATATCCATACATGACCACAGGAAAAACCAGAGCCTTGACTAGACGGACCTTAGTTGGCAAAGTAATGTCTCTGCTTTTGAATATGCTATCTAGGTTGGTCATAACTTTTCTTCCAATGAGTAAGCATCTTTTAATTTCATGGCTGCAGTCACCATCTGCAGGGATTTTGGAGCCCCCCAAAATAAAGTCTGACACTGTTTCTACTGTTTCCCCATCTATTTCCCATGAAGTGATGGGACCAGATGCCATGATCTTTGTTTTCTGAATGTTGAGCTTTAAGCCAACTTTTTCACTCTCCTCTTTCACTTTCAACAAGAGGCTTTTTAGTTCCTCTTCACTTTCTGCCATAAGGGTGGTGTCATCTGCATATCTGAGGTTATTGATATTTCTCC
>SJXQ01011261.1:562108-593394 GCA_006408695.1 Aepyceros melampus
ATAGAGTGCCTGATGAACTATGGAATGAGGTTCGTGACATTGTACAGGAGACAGGGATCAAGACCATCCCCATGGCAAAGAAATGCAAAAAAGCAAAATGGCTGTCTGGGGAGGCCTTACAAATAGCTGTGAAAAGAAGAGAAGCAAAAAGCAAAGGAGAAAAGCAAAGATATAAGCATCTGAATGCAGAGTTCCAAAGAATAGCAAGAAGAGATAAGAAAGCCTTCTTCAGCGATCAATGCAAAGAAATGGAGAAAAAGAACAGAATGGGAAAGACTAGAGATCTCTTCAAGAAAATTAGAGATACCAAGGGAACATTCCATGCAAAGATGGGCTCGATAAAGGACAGAAATGGTCTGGACCTAACAGAAGCAGAAGATATTAAGAAGAGGTGGCAAGAATACATTGAAGAACTGTACAAAAAAGATCTTCACGACCCAGATAATCATGATGATGTGATGACTAATCTAGAGCCAGACATCTTGGAATGTGAAGTCAAGTGGGCCTTAGAAAGCATCACTACGAACAAAGCTAGTGGAGGTGATGGAATTCCAGTTGAGCTGTTTCAAATCCTTAAAGATGATGCTGTGAAAGTGCTGCATCAATATGCCAGCAAATCTGGAAAACTCAACAGTGGCCACAGGACTGGAAAAGGTCAGTTTTCATTCCAATTCCAAAGAAAGTGAATTGCAGTAAACGCCTCCTTTCCAGATGAAGGTCTCAAAGGCTGGGGATAGACTCATGGATTCACCTGGAAACTCTTGGTATCTTTGAAATGTCCTCTTAGAGAACCAAAGGGACAAATACTCAAGTATTCCTCACATTCCTACCATTTGCCTGACTGTGTTGGATGCTAAAGGCTCGGAATAAAATGAAGCTAAGACTCAGTCCCTCACTTAGTGATGTACTTATTTAGGTAGTTTTGATTCAGCCTCTGCTGACAATTTACTCTTTATTGTTGTTGTTGTTTAGTTGCTAAATCCTCTCTTTTGCAAACCCACAGACTGCAGCCCACCAGGCTCCTCTGTCCATGGGATTTCCCAGGCAAGAGTACTGGAGTGGGTTTTCATTTTCTTCTGCAGGGCACCTTCCTGACCCAAAGATTGAACTCATGTCTCCCGCTTATCAGGCAGATTCTTTACCACTGAGCCACCTGGGAAGCCCTTATTCCATATTACCTAATGGTTAAAAACCCTTATTTTGGAGTCAGGGCATCTTCCTGTGGTTACCAGGAGAAGGCAAGACTGTGAAGGAGGGGGAACAAACTTTATTTCTCTCCTCTCCTTCTCCTCCTTTCATACCCCCCATCAGGGCTGTGGTGGGTAGAGGACCTTGGTGTTACCAGCTTTAGTTGTAAATTGACCTGCTTTGTCCAGCTCCTCCTCTAAGCACAGCTCTCCACTCTGTCTCCTCATGAGTAAGCCTCACCCCTGCCTAGCTCTACACACTCTTAGAGTTCACAACTCACTTTGGAGAACTTCCCTGGTGGCCCAGTGGTTAAGACTTTGTGCTTCCTATGCAGGAGTGCAGACTCGATCCCTGGTTAGGGAACTGGGACCCCACATGATGCAAGATGCAGCCAAGAACTAAATATAAATAAACAAACAAATTTTTTAAAAACTCCTATGGAATACTTTGGTTTCAACCTAAGGCTAACTTCTGGCCCAGCCAAACTCAGAAACAAATCTACCTTCTGCAAGGAACAACATCACTGTTTGGCAAGCCTTTGGACTCTTTGTTGGGGATTACCTTGGCAATCAGCCCCTGCTGATCTGGTTTGTGAATGGCTTGTGCATTAATGTTCAAGACCCAGCCTGGTTGCTGAAATTCCTCCCGATGAATTGTACTCAGTGGTGTCCTACTCCTTCCCACGTCTGGTCTTTGTGAATAATGTTCCTTCTCCCTGAAACTCTTCTCTCACCATCCTGCCTTGCTGCTCCAGTTTTCACCTAGTCGATGCCATTCTTCAAGTGCTACTTCCCAGTCTTTTGGGTTAGGTAATGTTTGGTTGAATTGTGGCCCCCAAATTGATATGTTGAAGCCCTCATCCCCAGTATCTATAACATAATCTTATTTAGAGATAAGTTCTGGTGGCTCAACTGGTAAAGAATCCACCTGCAATGTGACAGACCTGGGTTCGATCCCTGGGTCAGGAAGATCCCCTGGAGGAGGGAAAGGCTACCCACTCCAGTATTCTGGCCTGGAAAATTCCATGGAATGTATAGTCCATGAGGTCACAAAGAGTCAGACATGACTGAGCGACCTTCACTTTCACTTCTTTACAAAGGAAATCAAGTTAACATGAGAACTTTAATTTGGGCCCTAATCCAATAAGATTGGCATCCTTATCAAAAGGAGAAATCTGGATGGAGATACAGAGAGAAGACAATATGGAAACTCATAAAGAGAAGATGAACTGTCTGCAAGAACAAGGAGAGAAGCCCTTGGCCCTCAGAAGAAACCAATCCTGCTGACTTTTTGATCTCAGACTTCTAGCCTCCACAACTCTGAGGCAATACATTCCTCTTGTTGAAGCCACTCAGCTCAAGGTAGTTTGTTATAGCAGTCTTTGCAAACAAATTTTGCTTTTCCAGGAAAACAGAATCTGAAATAAAGATCTGCAGTAAAAAAGTTCACTGGGAGTGCTTCAGGATCAGCATCTGTGGGGGGAAGACAGAAGGAGACCAGGCAGAGAGAGGAGTTGAAGTACAATGCATTTGCTATCCAGAGCTCAGCTGAGTCCAAGGTCATCCTGAAGCTGGTAGCCCTTCAGTGTTGTCTGTCTTGAGCATAAGGAGGTCAGGAGGGGAGGCCAGATCTTTATGACTAACACCCCTCTCCTTCCAATAGGGATCAGTCATTGGATGTGGGAGGGGACACCTTGGCTCAGGAGACTTCCTTTGACTGAATGCAATTCCTGCAGAGGGACTCAGCAAAGATCCTGCAACACCAAAGCCAGCAGCTGAGGAGTGAATCATCTGTCCTGCAGCGGGGAGCTGAGAAGCATCACAGCATCGGCTACCGCCTCCTGGACCAGGTTTGCCTTGCTACACTCCCATCACACCACTGACCTCTGCTTCTGCTCCACAGCCTCACCACTGAGGTAGTAAATTTGTACTGTATTGTACCTCTTTCATTTATAAACTTAAACTTTCATTTATATACTTAATACTTAGAGTAAGAGTTGGACAGTAACTGTGCCAAGACCTGGTTTGTTTTTGTTCAGTTTTACATTATCTATGGGCTTCTTGGTAGTTCAGATGGTAAAGAGCCTGCCTGCAATGCAGGAGACCCTGGTTTGATCCCTAGGTGGGGAAGGTCCTCATCACATTATCTATGTCTAGAAAAAATTGTCTGGACTTTTCAATGATAGGCATGTAATACATTTTTGTGGCCAAATGAATGAATTACCACTATCCTTGTCCTGAGTATCACATGCTTATCACACCAAATGCCCCTGAGCTCTGGAAGTCCCTACACCTTCAATTTACCACCTACCATCTCTTCTGCATCATTAGTAAATGAAAACAGATAAAGATGCTTTGAAATTGGAGTGAAAGGACCTGAGTGAAGATTCTTGTGCTGAGTGGATCCTTTGGTGTTATGGACTGAATTATCCACCCCCACCTTCATATACTGAAGTCCTAATGCCAGACTTGTTCCAAATGGAAAAGGAGTACGTCAAGGCTGTATATTGTCACCCTGCTTATTTAACTTCTATACAGAGTACATCATGAGAAACACTGGGCTGGAGGAAGCACAAGCAGGAATCAAGATTGCCGGGAGAAATATCAATAACCTCAGATATGCAGATGACACCACCCTTATGGCAGAACGTGAAGAAGAACGAAAGAGCCTCTTGATGAAAGTGAAAGAGGAGAGTGAAAAAGGTGGCTTAAAGCTCAACATTCAGAAAACGAAGATCATGGCACTCGGTCCCATCATTTCATGGCAAATAGATGGGGAAACAGCGGAAACAGTGGCTGACTTTACTTTTCTGGGCTCCAAAATCACTGCAGATGGTGATTGCAGCTATGAAATTAAAAGACGCTTACTCCTTGGGAGGAAAGTTAAAAACCAACCTAGACAGCATATTGAAAAGCAGAGATTACTTTGCAAACAAAGGTCCATCTAGTCAAGGCTATGGTTTTTCCAGTAGTCATGTATGGATGTGAGAGTTGGACTATAAAGAGCTGAGCACCGAAGAATTGATGCTTTTGAACTGTGGTGTTGGAGAAGACTCTTGAGAGTCCCTTGGACTGCAAGGAGATCCAACCAGTCCATCCTAAAGGAGATCAGTCCTGGGTGTTCATTGGAAGGACTGATGTTGAAGCTGAAACTCCAACACTTTGGCCACCTAATGCGAAGAGCTGACTCATTTGAAAAGACCCTGATGCTGAGAAAGATTGAGGGCAGGAGGAGGGGATGACAGAGGATGAGATGGTTAGATGGCATCACTGACTCAATGGGCATGAGTTTGGGTGGACTCCAGGAGTTGATGATGGACAGGGAGGCCTGGCGTGCTGTGGTTCATGGGGTCGCAACAAGTCGGACACGACTGAGTGACTGAACTAAACTGAGTGCCAGCACCTTAGAATAAGACTGTATTTGGAGAGAGAGCCTTTAATGAAATAGTTAAGGTTAAATGTGGTCACATGTATGGGTCTTAATCCAGTAAGACTAGTGTCCTGCAAGAAAAGAGAGACATTAGGGATTCAGGTGCACAGAGAAAAGATGACGTGAGGACACGGACCAAAGGCAGCCATCTGCAAGCCAAGGGGAGGGGCCCCAGGAGGAACCAACATTGCTGGCATGTTGATCTTGGATTTCCAGCCCCTAGAACTGTGAGAAAATTAATTTCTGTTTATTTATTACTCTATCTATTAATAGTCACCCAATCTATGATGCTTTGTTCTGGAAGCCTTCACTTGGCCACCCTGAGTCTGAGTTTCCTCATCTGTTAATTAGGAGTAATAATTTCCATCGTACAGAGGGAAGGGAGAATTGAATGAGATAATATGTGCAACTCCCGGATGGATGGGGGTGTCATTCACAGTGTGGAGGACAGACTGGCGTGTCTGTGCAGCAGCGGAGAATGAGTTCAATTCAGGACTCACTGACTACCGGGGTGGCTGTGGGACATCCAGATGGGCAAAGGTACATACGGTGCTAGATAAGTGTTAAGCTGATATTAGTCAACCCTTTTGTTCTCCCTGCCCCCAATTTTTCCTCTCCCTCATTTTCATGTGTTTCATAAGCCACCAAGTCTGGCTTTCTCCACCCAGCCGCTCCACCTCCAGTCTACTCTCTCCCACTCCTTATAACCCAGCAGCATAAAACAACTGTCTGCCTGCCTCAGGTCACTGGGGAATCATTTGCTTTATGGAAAAATATAAATAATGGAAATGCATGAAGTGTATGAGAGATAAGTAGAAAGTTTCAGAGTGGAATAGGCTCCTTTTGTGTTACAAAGATGAGACTTGGTGGCACAGAATGATTTATGAGGTTTTTGATAGCACTTTCTGTGAGAAGAGACCCAGGAAGGCAACTCTATTTATTAATATGAACTACTTCCTTTAAAAATTGTATATGGAGACATGTAAACAGAGATGCTCGGGGCATGGATTCTCTGCACTTTAGTTGTTTCTGTGCTGTAGAGAAATAAATTTAGAGTGCACTAAATGGTTACATCCGGGAAACTGTATCTTATTTTTATGCTTTGAAATGAGGAAGAGTGAAAAGTGAAGTTGCTCAGTCGTGTCTGACTCTTTGCAACCCCATGAACTGTAGGCCTACCAGGTTCCCCGTCCATGGGATTTTCCAGGCAAGGATACTGGAGTGGGTTGCCATTTCCCTCTCCAGGGCATCTTCCCAACCCAGCGATCGAACCCAGGTCTACCCACATTGTGGACAGATGCTTTACCGTCTGAGCCATTAGGGAAACCTACATTGAAATGAGGAAAGGTCTGTCCTAAGCTCAATGTGTGTATATGTATACATGTGTGCTTGGATAAGACAGTGCACAGAGGGAGAAAGGAAAGTAAAGTCGCTCAGTCGACCCCATAGACTCTTTGCGACCCCATGGACTGTAGCCTACCAGGCTCCTCCATCCATGGGATTTTCCAGGCAAGAGTACTGGAATGGGGTGCCATTGCCTTCTCCAGGAGATCTTCCCAACCCAGGGACTGAACCCGGGTCTCCCGCACTGTAGGCAGACGCTTTACCATCTGAGCCACCAGGGAAGTCACCCAGAGGGAGAGGAAGAGACCATATGTTTGTTTATATTTGCTAGTTTTTATCTTATCTCAAGCTGTAATTTTTTTTTTTTTCTGGATACCTGTACCTGCTAAGTCACTTCAGTTGTGTTCGACTCTTTGCGAGTTGATGGGCTGTAGCCTGCCAGGCTCCTCTGTCCGTGGGATTCTCCAATCAAGAATGCTGGAGTGGGTTGCCGTGCCCTCCTCCAAGGGGTCTTCCCAACCCAGGAATCAAAGCTATGTCTCTTACATCTCCAGCATTGGCAGGTGGGTTCTTTACCACTAGTGCCACCTGGGAAGGCTGTAGTCCTCTGATTACAAGTGTAAGGTAGGACCCAACAAAATGGCCAGAAAGAAGAAAATAGAAAATAAAGCTACCCAGAGAGAAGCCCAGACTAGACTTTCCTGTCTGACCCACTCCCTGACTTATTTTCACTCACTGAATTATAAACCACAGCATGTTATAACCAGGAAGGACACCAAGGTCATCTGGTCCACTTCCCTCATTTCAAAGAATAGGAGGAAGAGAAGCTGAGTGACCTGACAAATGGCCTGAGGAACAGCCAGTGGAAAAACCCCACACAAGTCTGGGCAGGTTTCCATGCTGCGAGGCCACTGGCTGTGTGATCCACGTGAGAGTCGAGGTCAGGGACGACAGGTTTCTGAAAGGGCAGTGCTAGAGTAGGGCTTTTTAATTTATGAAATTGAAGCCTACTTTGCCATAAGCAGCCCATCGGCTGTGGGGCATAGGGTGCCTTTGTGACAATTAGACAAATGCACCTCCTCCATGTTCATGACACAGGGAAAGAAATGTGCCTTTGAATAAAACAGGAAACTCTCCCTGCCCCACCCTGAGTAGGCACAGTCTGTTCACAGCTCCTGGTTGCAGTGTGGAATGCACCAGGATTTCAGCTCCCACTTGCCCCTCTGTTGGGCTCTCTTCTGCCCTGGGATGTCCCAGGCAGCCTCTGGCAGAGCTCTGCCCGCTCTGGGGCTGGGAGGTGGCAGAGTGCTTGGGGAGCTGAATGAGAACTGGGCTTCTCTAAGCTGTTCCACCTTCCTGCTGCTTCCTGCCTCCTTCCTGTCCCTTCTACTTTACTTCTTTCTTTTCTCACTGTCAGCTAAAGTGGCTGCCATGGCCTCATCCCAGGAACTAAGATACTATTCCAGAATAACACACTGAGACATGTACACTTGTAAGTAATTATGACAGTCATCAGCTCAAGGGAAACTTCACCCAGACTCACCCTCGAAATGTCTGTAACCATTTATTTGATAAATGAGAACCATGTTCATGACACACATTAATAGCTTTCTCGGGGCTTTGCCTCTTCACCTTTAACTTATTCAGTAAAACCTAGAAGTTACAGTTTAGGATCATAAATATTAATACATGTTTCAGTTAATCTGTTTCCTTAGTCTATTTTTCAGAGCTCTTCTATTTCTCTAGCATGTGTGGTCACCAAAATTAATGCAAATGGAAAATGAAAGGAATTTTTCCATGTTCCCTTAGAGCTAAAACTAGACAGTGAGAAGTTGAGGGAAAAGCATAATATAAAAGCCAGGAGACCTAATATAAGCCCCCGTTTTGTTACTTCTTCAGTTCAGTTCAGTTCAGCCGCTCAGTTGTGTCTGACTCTTTGCGACCCCATGAATCGCAGCACACCAGGCCTCCCTGTTCATTACCAACTCCCGGAGTTCACTCAGACTCACATCCATCGAGTTAGTGATGCCATCCAGCCATCTCATCCTCTGTTACTTCTTAGACAAGTGATATTGGGCAAGTCACTTAAATATGCCATGAGTTTTTTTTTTTTTGAAAAACAGGAGTAAAAACAAGGTCTAACTTTTTCGAGTAGATGTTTGTAAACATAGTTCTCAAGCACTGTGCAAATACTTGTTATCATTCATTTTTACTGTACTTGGCTCATTAAAGATGGCCAAAAGTTCTTTGCTACTCCCCCCCATAAAGAGGTGGTGTCTCCTTCCTCTCCCACATGAACTCTAGCCCAGCCTTGGGACTTGCTGTGACCAGTGGAGTGCGTGTATGTGGCCACAGTTGCTCAGTTGTGCTCAATTGCTCAGTTGTGTCGACTCTTTGCGCCCCCATGGACTGTAGCCTGTCAGGCTCCTCTGTCCATGAAATTCTCCAGGCAAGCATACTGGAGTGGGTTGACATTTCCTTCCCCAGGGGATCTTTCCAACCCAGGGATCAAACCTGAGTCTTCTGCATTCCAGGCGGATTCTTTACCACTGCGCCACCTGGTCGAAGAGAGCTGTGGGGTAAACCTGGTAACAAGGACTGCATGTGTATCATGTTAATACATAGAACTTTGGGGTTTGTTTCCCAAACCTAATACAATCTTTAGGAGACTGCTGCATACCCCAGAAAAGAGAAGATGAGGACCATAGGGGAGAGAACTGCCAAAGTAAGATACGGTAAGGTAAGGTAAAACCCGCAGGAACTTTCCCCATCTGAGAAAATGGTGAGGCGTTAAGGAGTTGAGTATCCTCTGGGATCCAATGAAAGCTCCACACCTTCCTCTCCCACATGAACTCTAGCCCAGCCTTGGGACTTGCTGTGACCAGTGGAGTGCGTGTATGTGGCCACGTTGCTCAGTTGTGCTCAATTGCTCAGTTGTGTCGACTCTTTGCGCCCCAATGAAAGCTCCACTGTCTGGAAGGAATGAATAGCAGGACCTTCAAGCAAGTAGACAAATGTAATGAAGCTGATGGTGGAGGGATCCTTTGGAAAAATAGTAGCCATGGCAACAGACATCCAGCAACGCCATGGAGAAGCTGGAGCACAGAGTGACCTGGCAGGGACAAACGCAATAGGAAAACTAATAGCAGAGGCTGTGTTGAAGCCCTGAACCTTCTGGGCAAAGCGTGTGGGTTGGGGATCCTGGGTTTAGCTTGCTGAGTATGTCCTCCACGTCCCCTTGCCTTGACAGGCTTATAAATCTTTGAGGGATTCAGGTTATAGAGGGAGCAGAGGAAGACAAGGAGGTCCCCGTTGTTCTGTTGTCTTCCTAAGAACTCACCTGAAGAACTTACTTCTTGAGATCTTTCCTGACTGTTCCCTAGGAGCTGGGGAGCCCAGACTGCACAGACTAAAACATTCCTGAGATGAATGGAACCCAATATACTTGCTAATAAGCTGTTTTAGAAGTTTATGTGGGGCGTGGAGGTGGAGGAAAACAGCCCATTAGAGGGATAACTGATGATTTGGGCGGGTCTCGGAGGCAATTGCTTTGAGACGTTATTTATCCTATTTTCCACCTTCACCTATCTCAGCCTAGTTTCTCAGATCTTCAACTAAGTGATTAAGAAACCCATGTGTTCTTCCATCTCTTCTCCAATCTATTTTCTTTTGCTGCCAGAGTCTCTATTTCCACTTCAATTTTCCCCTATAGATTTGAATGCAGCACATCCTGTGAAAACCTAATTGAACTTTTTTTTCCCAATGTGAAGATTTAAAGCAGAATGAAGCTGAATAGATGTGGTATAGAGGGTAGATTTTAATTCAGCAGAGCTTTCTTTTTATGTGCTGGGAAAGACATGACATTCCTTAAAGGATAATTTTCCAAAAGAGGCAGAATCATGATTCTTATAGAGCTATAAAATGAACACTGTTAAAGATTTTATTTGACTCATTAATTGAGAGAAACAGGCAGCTGTTATAAGTAGATTAAGAAGAATCAAAGAAGCACAGATTTATACCCCAAACTCATACCAACTAAAGGAATGTTGAAACAAATGTGCAAATGGAGGCGAAACCACCTTTTTCTTGGATTAGGGGAAGAACTGTCCCTCCTATGCAAAGAATTCATTCTCATGTTTATAAAAAGAGTTGGTTTGCATTGCTATCAGTTATCTACAATACTAAGATGAAAATAGCTCCCATGGAATCAGAGTCAGACAGCCCAGAAGCATGTGCTTTAGACAAGGCAGAGTTTTTCACTGAAGCATACATTTTTTCTTACATATTTAGACTAGTCCTTCCAGCTCAGAGAATTCACTCATTGGCTTCCTCCATGGATGGCTTGGGCTACCTGACAAAAAGCAGATTACAATTAACATCTTAAATCGGTAGCAATCTAGGTTGAACTAATAATAATTTAGGTTCAATAGTATACAAAAACTCTGCTCCTAACAAGCTCCATCCCTCTTTTGTTGTTTTTGTCTCAAATTACATTTTTTTCACATTGTGTTAGGAAGAAAATGTGAGCCTAATTGCAATTTGCTTGGCAGGTGCCATACAAATAACCCAAATCTAAGCTTGACTCTGTCTAATTTTCATGGAAGGACATTAAACTGTATCTCACGTTGAATTAAATAACCAATATGGAATTTGACAATCATAGAAATAGTCAGGGACCTGAGATCAAGTCCCAGCTTTCTGGCTAAGGAGGTGTGTGATCACTGAGCCTGGTTTTCTTATCTGCAAGATGAAAGAGGTCAGACTAGATGTTCTCAAAAGTTCCTTTTTGTTCTTAGTTCCTAGGACTACTTCTCACATTAGTGGGCTGTTTGCTGTTTTATATTATTATGATGATTAAATTTGTGTCTTAATTTAGTGAGACTATGGTGTGTCTCACCATAGTCTGAGAAGGAAATGGCAACCCACTCCAGTACTCTTGCCTGAAGAATCCATGGAGGGAGAGGCCTGGTAGGCTACAGTCCATGGGGTCACAAAAAGCTGGACACAACTGAACGACTTCACTCACTATGGTGTATAGATATTTTTGAGAATTTTTTTTAATTGGAGGATAATTGCTTTCCAATTTTTGTGTTGGTTTCTGCTGTGCAGAAACGTAAATCACCCATAAATATTCATGTATCCCCTCCCTCTTGAACTTCTCTCCCACCCCAACCCCATCCTTCCCCTCTAGGTTATCACAGAGCACTGGGCTGAGCTCCCTGTGTTATACAGCAACTTCCCTCTAGCTATCTGTTTTACATATGGTAATGTATATGTTTCAATGCTACTCTCTCAATATGTCTCACCCTCTCCTTCCCCCACTGTATCTACAAGTACGTTCTCTATGTCTACGTCTCTATTCCTGCCTTGCGAATAGATTCATCAGCACCATTTTTCTAGGTTCCATATATATGCATTAATAAATGATATATGTTTTCCTCTTTCTGACTTACGTTACTCTATAACAGGCTCTAGGTTCATCCACCTCAGTTCAACGGACTCAAATTCATTCCTTTTTATGGCTGAATAATATTTCATTGTATATATGTACCACAACTTTTTAATCCATTCATCTGTCAAAAGACATCTAGGTTGCTTCCATGTTCTGGCTATTTAAATAGGGCATGCAGATATTTGATCAAATGTTATTCTGGATGCTTCTGTGAAGACTTTTTGGGATGAGATTAACATTTAAATTGAGGGACTTTGAGTAAAGCAAATTACTTTCCATAATGAAGGTGGGCCTCATACAATCAGTTGAGATTTGAATAGAACAAAAGCTAACCTCCCCCAAACAAAACAAGAATTCTGCAGAAGACTTTCTTTGGATTTGAACTACAACTCTTCCCTGAGTCTCCAGCCTGCCAGCCCACTTCGTCGGTGTTTGAATGACTCACCAAGCCTCCATAATGGTGTGAGCCAATTCCTTAAAATAAATCCCTGTCTCTCTGTATCTATCTATCAGTTATAACAATATAGAGAGAGATCCAACAGAATATGGAATGAGTAAACACACACACATTCCTGTTGGTTCTTTCTCTATATTTTCCTCTGAAGAATCCGGACTAATACAATTACTATGAGGAAAGAAAGATGGAGTTGCTGGAAATGGATAGTTATAGACTCCTCTGAAATATGTTAAAACCAGTATTTTTTGCCCATACTCAGGACAGAAGAACAAAGTTTTGCATATACATGTCTACCTGTTCAAAGGAACACCCAGACTGCTTTCATAAAATCCAGCACATTTCTTAAGTAGAAAGAAGCAAAGAGCATGCTTGAAAATGAGAGCCCAGTTCCCTAATCACAGTGGTTTCATAGTCTAACCATCAAGTGGAGTGGGCAGCTTTCATGTAAATGGCTCAGAGGGTCTGGAGCCTGTAAGTCCCTTCCCAGCTTCCCAGTGGAGTCTAGCTTCCTCCCCAGGAACTAGAGGGGTGGAGTTACTAGCCTTGATTTTTCACTACCATGCTTACATGACACATGATTAGACTCACCAAGTCGCACTCATATTTGACCCCTGAGTTTATTAAAGCCAAGGATAAACAGATGGGATCAGACTGAAGAAGCTGGTTGGGAACCAAGGGCTTATTCCATACTGGCGACACATCAAGACCATTTTGTTAATGGCACCAACTGTGCCAGTAACCCATTATGGAATGAGTGATTCTTGTAGCACTGACTTTTAAGCATAAAATATGCCAAAATGATATTGGGGTTCTTTTCATACATTAGTGCTGATACAATATCCTTACATCCGTTCTATCTAATTATCCTTTTCTTTTTTTCTTTTTTTTTTTAATAAATAAGAAAATTATAGGGGCAGTCAAGTAACCCACCCAAGGCTACAAAGGTAGTTAGGAGTAGAGACAGATCTAACTCAGCTTCTCTGGTTGTCAGCTCTTTCTTTTTCCATTGCATTCATAGCACCTCTCCTGTGGCCCATTCTTTCCCCACCACCACTCCTACTGAGAGGCCACGGACTAGTGCCTCAACTGAGTGCCAAAGGTGAGACGCTAATACTGCAGTGAAAAAGAAGGAAAGTAAACACCACTTCTCAATGCAGCAGTCATTGGCAAGGGAAGCAATGTTGCTGTGAAAACATGATGCCCATAATGCTTTATCAATGGAAAGGTAGGAGTCATCACACACACACACACACACACACACACACACACACACACAACTGGTAGAATCTAGATTGTGGAACCAACAGAATCACCTCTGTGACTGTTTCTGACTGAGGAAAGTTCCCAAAAGATTCCTCTCTGAGGTTTGCTTACATATGCCTCTTGTAGAAAAGACTTAAAATTTCACATTATGCATAAGCTTGATGGTGAATGTGTAGGTTTTTAGTCATTCCGTGGAATTTATTAAATGACTACTAGGGTCAAGACTCTGACCCCAAAGAAGCAAGAGAGGAATGCCAACATAGAATTCCTGGGTTCTCCCCTTCAGGATCTTTCTACCTAAACTTGCCGAGTAAGATTATAAACTTAGAGCCAGAGAGACATACCACCAATTGAGAGATGTTTTAAAAAGTAGATGGCATCTGAGCTGGACCTTAAAGGCTGAGAGCAACTTCCAGTTGGCAGAAAATGGAGAGAATTGAATATTCAACTAAGGAAACAGACATGGACATGTGAGAGTATGGTGGTTAGGGGAAAGAAGGCCAGAGCACAGATAAAATGAGGGATGTGGAAGGACATGGAACTGAATTTTCAGTGGCTTTTTTGGGTTTGTTTTTGTTTTTTGGCCATGCTTCTCAGGTTGCAGTTTCCCCAATCAGGGTCAAACCCAGGCCCACAGTACTGAAAGTGCGTGTCCTAACCATTGGACAGCCAGGAAATTCCTCCTATGGATTTTGAATGCTATGATAAGGAATGTGTGTTATATTTTATTATGGTTCCTGGCTCTCCACTCTTTCTTTCTGCAAGAGAAGTACATATCCCCATTCATTGCCCTGGGATTTTCAGTGTCTCCAATAGAAGGAGTTTACATTTCTGCCCCATTGACATGGGCTTGGTCATGTGACTTGCCTGGACCCTGACATATAGACCTATGTCATGTTTGAGCAGAAACCTTAAGAGTCTGTTTCCAATAGCTCTGTTGCTTTTCCCCCTCTGCACCAGATTGGCTTATTCCATAGAGGGCCTACTTCTCCAGCTGAGTTCTGGAATGAAGGTGATCCATGAAGTAGAACCACAGCTGATCCCACAATGACCCATTACTAACATGAAACATAAGTGAGAAATAAGCCGTTGCTTTGCTGTTGAAATTTGGAGGATGTTTGTTGCCACAACAAAACTGAACAATGATACTTTTTTTAAACTTTATTCTGAAGGCGATAGGTTTTAGAAAAGACAAAAGAATTTTCCTTTCTCCTCTCCCTGGTGATCCCATGAATTTCAGTGGTGAACAAAATGTTTTAATTCCTGACTCTATTCAGATTCAAATTACTTCAATGTCAGAGACACTGGGGGTGGAGGAGGATAAAATAGCAATTAGCTTGATACTCACTCTTCATAGCCACTAGATCAGAGTCACCTGGAATCTAAGTGAATCTGATAAATTGCACTGTGAGCACCCAACACTTTGTAGCTGATGGCAGCAAAAACATCACTTCTTTCCAAATTGTTAAGGATAGCACCCAACTTGCCAGATAGGAATAAAGATTTTAAATTTAAACTTGAAGCTTTCCTTTCCAGTGATGGAATGTTCCATTCAGCGTCAACAAAGAAATAAATGGACAGATGTTTCATGCTGAGATGACCGCCAGAGAAATCCTGTCAACAACACGGGAATTGTGCTGCTACCGATGTAGGCAAGCTTAAGAGATGTTTAACTTTCACTAGATTATTGAGCAGGATTTGAGAATATATCTGTTAGTACCACTATTTCTCATGTATCATTTCATTAAGTAAAACCAACAAAGATCCTCATAGAGGGCTTCCCTGGTGGCTCAGATGGTAAAGAATTTGCCTTTAATGCAAGAGACCTAGGTTTGATCCCTAGGTTGGGAAGATCCCCTGGGAGAAGCTACTCACTCCAGTATCCTTGCCTGGAGAATTCCATGGACAGAGAAGCCTGACGGGCTATAATCCATGGGGTCACCAAGAGTCAGACACGACTGAGCAACTAACACTTTCAAGGATCCTCATTCATCATGTAGTGTGAGAAGGAGGATGACAGGAGGAGAGGTCAGGAGTGTGAACAGCACTGGTAATAGTGATGATGATTTAAAAAATAAGAAAGAAAATGGGCTCTGAATACAGCTAAACCTCAACTGCAAGAATGGCTTGCAGCTTATAGGTTCTGGGAAAAATACCTGAAACAAAGTTTCCTCATTTATAAAATAGATGTAATGAAAGCTCTCTGCTACAGTGATCATGAGAATGATATGAGATAATGAATAAAGTACTTGCCGTACGTAGTAGATGCTCATACATGTTGCTGATATTCTGTCTTCAACTTTTAATATCTATCTGCTTCTCACCTGAATGCTTTTCCTTAACCTCATCAAAATTCTACCCATCCTTCAGTGTCTGGATTTATCCTCTCATCAAGGCATTCTCTGACTTCAGTGTGTGGTACTCTACCTTCTCTGAAACATCAGTAAAGGCCATGGATGTTCATTTTTTTTTAATTTTTAAATTAATTAGTCATTTATTCAGCAAATATTTCCAGGGTGCCCTATTCTGCAACAGGCACTGTTATAGGTGCTGGAAATACAGCTGTGAATAAAGTCTTGCTCTCACTGAGCTCACATTATAGTAGGAGGAGAGTGTAAGTGAAGTAATGATAAGTGGCTTTGAAGAAAAACAAAATAGGACAGGAAGAAAAAGGGATACCAGAGTGGGATGGATACTATTTTATATCAGATGGTCAAGAAAGGCCTCACTGAGGCAATATTGGAGTAGAGAGAATGAGCCATGAGCAACCTGTGGGATGACATTTCAGGGTAAAGGGTCTAGCCAGTGCAAAGGCCCTGAGGCAGGAGAAATCTTGGCATGTTTTGGGAAGGACACTAGTGTGTGAGCAGAGAAAGCCAGGGAGAGTAGGGGAGATAAGGTCAGGAAGGCAGGATCTGGTAGGTGATGGGAAGGACTTTGATTTTTAGTCTCAATGAGTTGGGAATCCATGGGAGGCTTTTTGAGCAGAGACGTTACATAATTTTACTTATATTTTTAAAAGGCTCACTCCATATGCTGTGTTGGAAATAGATTTCAGAGGAATAAGCACAGAAGAAAAGACAAAGTTAAGGGGCTTTTGCAGTAAGAGGTGAGAGGCAATGGTGACTTAGACAAGATGTAATAATGGAGGTGTGAGAAACATGGAGGCTGGGTATATTTTGAAGAAGGAATAAAAAGACTTTCTGATGGATTGAGTGTGATGGGAGAGAAAGAAAGGAGTCAGGAATGGCTCCAAATTCTCTGGTCTTCATAACTGGGAGCAGGAGGAATATTGGGAGGAGTAGATTTTGGGTGGAAGGAGATTCGTGCTCATTCTGGCATCTGTTGAATAGATATTTATTCAATATTCAAGTAGTTATTTATTCAATACCCATTAGGCAGATGGATATGTAAGTCTGGAGTTAGGGGAAGACATCCAGGCTTGAAATGCAAATCTGAGAATGAAAAGCATGTAAATAGACTTTAAAAAGCTGTGAGACTGGAGCTTATGGCAAGAGTGTTCAGGGATTGGGAAAAATAAGAAGGAACAAGGAAAAGAGACAGAGAAGGAGCAACCAAGGACAAAACTGAGAGTGATGCCCTGGAAGCCAAGTGGTGGGAATAAAAAGAAAGGGGTCAACTGTAAAATGCTGCCAATAAGATGAATAAGGTGAATTAAGGTGATCAAAGACATACATCCGTCTTAACATCTTTGAGGACCCTAAAGCAGCCTAGTTGCTATCTGTTCTGATCTTCTTCCATAGCTGAATTAGTTAGCAGAAAGTAATCTCGCTATCCATATGGGCTGTTCCTTTTACCCCTTGTATCACATAAAACATAGATTTCCTTTTCTCAAAAGCATCCCTCACAGAATATATAAAGTAGACTAGATGAAGAATCTAAGATAACAAGAGAGCTGGGTCACTTCAAACCTCTAATTTCTGCACTTAAATAATTCTTTGACCATATCTGCCAGCTGAAGATGCAGGCTTCCACCAAAATATTAAGCCCTCTCTTCCCCTCTGCCTCCTTCTCTGTGCTCCATCTCAAATCTGTGTCCATTCCTTTGAGGAACTCAGCTCTGGGACTCCACTGAATACCCAAAGTCTCTGCTGAGCTGGGTTTTCACACCTTTCTCTCTCACCCACTCATCCATGTCAGGAGAACAAAGCCTCCATCCCCTCCAAAAAAACACAAAAAAGATATATAAGGTGAAGACTGAGAGTCAGTCATTTAATGTGGTAAAATGGAGTTTGCTGAAGATCTTGATAAGAGCAGTTTTCAGAAAGCAATTTTGAGAATGAAATCCTGACTGAAATGTATTTAGTAAAGAGTGGATTGGGAATTATTGGGTCTAGAAGGCTCATCCAAGGGGATTTGCTGTAAAGAGGACCAATAGTTAGAGGGGAGGGTGGGATCGAGGCAGATTTTGCTTAAGTTTTGTAAGATGAGTGATAATTCAGCATGTTTGTATGCTACTGGGAATGACTCCATAGAAAAAGAAACATTACTGATCAGGAAAGAGAAGAGATGGTTGCTGAAACTATGCGAAGAGTTGACTCATTGGAAAAGACTCTGATGCTGGAAGGGGTTGGGGGCAGGAGGAGAAGGGGATGACAGAGGATGAGATGGCTGGATGGCATCACTGACTCGATGGACGTGAGTCTGAGTGAACTCCGGGAGTTGGTGATGGACAGGGAGGCCTGGCGTGCTGCGATTCATGGGATCACAAACAGTCGGACACGACTGAGCGACTGAACTGAACTGAACTGAGAAGGGATGCAATCAAGAGCACGGTGGAGGGTCTGGCTTCACATAGGAACCCGACTAAGTCATCCAGGGAAACAAGCGAAAGCAGATACAGTGGGAGAAGTAGGAGCTGGGAGAACAGGAAAGTTCTCTTCTGGGAGTCTCTATTTTTTTTTTTTCCTCCATAAAATAGAGGTTAAAAAATCGAGGAGACCCTGGAGGTGCAAAGAGAGAAGAGAACATGTGAAATAGTGATCTAAGGAAGTAGAAAACGGAGTGGATCTTGACAACATAGAAGGACTGCCAGTTCCACGCACCCAATGAGGTCAGGAATCATGAATATAACATGAGGCTTGTCACTGTGGCTGTGGAGGTTCTCTCCAGCACAATCAGCGGCTTGGTGCAGGTGAAGAGTGGACAGGAGTTGAATTGAAGCATGGTTTTACCCGGCATAGGGCCAGAAGGAAAAGTGACTGTAAGGGACTGGGAATAAGGACAGGGACCACAAGTCAACAGTTGATGGGTGTGGAATGTAAGCAGAGTAGGAGGGAGGAAAGGACAGATCTTAGAAAGACAAGAGATAGTGACAGGGAGGGACTCAACCTGGTGAGACTGAATGTTTGCTGGACTTAGAGTTTTAGAGAAAGTGGCCTGAAAAGACGTTCAGCAGGTAAGAGTGGGATGCACAGAATGGCCGGGTCTAGGGCCTGGCTGTGCAGTAAGTGGCTGAGGATGAGATGATGGGATGGCATCACCGACTCAATGGACATGAGTTTTGGCAAGCTCCAGGAGCTGGTGATGGACAGGGAAGCCTGGTGTGCTGCAGTCCATGGGGTCACAAAGAGTCAGATACGACTGAGCGACTGAACTGAACTGAAGTAACCGAGGAGAGACAGGACAACTGCTCATCAGTATTCAGTTCAGTTCAGTTCAGTCGCGCAGTCGTGTCCGACTCTTTGCGACCCCATGAATCGCAGCACGCCAGGCCTCCCTGTCCATCACCAACTCCCGGAGTTCACTCAGACTCACGTCCATTGAGTCTGTGATGCCATCCAGCCATCTCATCCTCGGTCGTCCCTTTCTCCTCCTGCCCCCAATCCCTCCCAGCATCAGGGTCTTTTCCAATGAGTCAACTCTTCGCATAAGGTGCCCAAAGTACTGGAGCTTCAGTTTTAGCATCATTCCTTCCAAAGAAATCCCAGGGTTGATCTCCTTCAGAATGGACTGGTTGGATCTCCTTGCAGTCCAAGGGACTCTCAAGAGTCTTCTCCAACACCACAGTTCAAAAGCATCAATTCTTCGGCGCTCAGCCTTCTTCACAGTCCAACTCTCACATCCATACATGACCACAGGAAAAACCATAGCCTTGACTAGACGGACCTTAGTCGGCAAAGTAATGTCTCTGCTTTTGAATATACTATCTAGGTTGGTCATAACTTTTCTTCCAAGGAGTAAGCGCCTTTTAATTTCATGGCTGCAGTCACCATCTGCAGTGATTTTGGAGCCCAAAAAAACAAAGTCTGACACTGTTTCTACTGTTTCCCCATCTATTTCCCATGAAGTGATGGGGCCAGATGCCATGATCTTCGTTTTCTGAATGTTGAGCTTCAAGCCAACTTTTCCACTCTCCTCTTTCACTTTCAACAAGAGGCTTTTTAGCTCCTCCTCACTTTCTGCCATAAGGGTGGTGTCATCTGCATATCTGAGATTATTGATATTTCTCCCAGCAATCTTGATTCCAGCTTGTGTTTCTTCCAGTCCAGCATTTCTCATGATGTACTCTGCATATAAGTTAAATAAGCAGGGTGACAATATACAGCCTTGACGTACTCCTTTTCCTATTTGGAACCAGTCTGTTGTTCCATGTCCAGTTCTAACTGTTGCTTCCTGACCTGCATACAGATTTCTCAAGAGGCAGGTCAAGTGGTCTGGTATTCCCATCTCTTTCAGAATTTTCCACAGTTTACTGTGATCCACACAGTCAAAGGCTTTGGCATAATCAATAAAGCAGAAATAGATGTTTTTCTGGAACTCTCTTGCTTTTTCCATGATCCAGCGGATGTTGGCAATTTGATCTCTGGTTCCTCTGCCTTTTCTAAAACCAGCTTGAACATCAGGGAGTTCACGGTTCACATATTGCTGAAGTCTGGCTTGGAGAATTTTGAGCATTACTTTACTAGCATGTGAGATGAGTGCAATTGTGCGGTAGTTGGAGCATTCTTTGGCATTGCCTTTCTTTGGAATTGGGATGAAAACTGACCTTTTCCAGTCCTGTGGCCACTGCTGAGTTTTCCAGATTTGCTGGCAAATTGAGTGCAGCACTTTCACAGCATCATCTTTCAGGATTTGAAACAGCTCAACGGGAATTCCATCACCTCCACTAGCTTTGTTCGTCGTGATGCTTTCTAAGGCCCACTTGACTTCACATTCCAAGATGTCTGGCTCTAGATTAGTCAACACATCATCATGATTATCTGGGTCATGAAGATCTTTTTTGTACAGTTCTTCCGTGTATTCTTGCCACCTCTTCTTAATATCTTCTGCTTCTGTTAGGTCCAGACCATTTCTGTCCTTTATCGAGCCCATCCTTGCATGAAATGTTCTCTTGGTATCTCTAATTTTCTTGAAGAGATCTCTAGTCTTTCCCATTCTGTTCTTTTCCTCTATTTCTTTACATTGATTGCTGAAGAAGGCTTTCTTATCTCTTCTTGCTATTCTTTGGAACTCTGCATTCAGATGCTTATATCTTTCCTTTTCTCCTTTGCTTTTTGCTTCTCTTCTTTTCACAGCTATTTGTAAGGCCTCCCCAGACAGCCATTTTGCCTTTTTGCATTTCTTTTCCATGGGGATGGTCTTGATCCCTATCTCCTGTACAATGTCACGAACCTCATTCCATAGTTCATCAGGCACTCTATCTATCAGATCTAGACCTTTAAATCTATTCCTCACTTCCACTGTATAATCATAAGGGATTTGATTTAGGTCATACCTGAATGGTCTAGTGGTGTTGCCCACTTTCTTCAATTTAAGTCTGAATTTGGCAATCAGGAGTTCATGATCTGAGCCACAGTCAGCTCCCGGTCTTGTCTTTGTTGACTGTATAGAGCTTCTCCATCTTTGGCTGCAAAGAATATAATCAATCTGATTTCGGTGTTGACCATCTGGTGATGTCCATGTGTAGAGTCTTCTCTTGTGTTACGTAATACTCATCAGTATTACGGAGGGCTAATGTCCCCAACAAACCTTAGAGAAGATTAGCTATGTCTTACTCTTTTCTCCCTGAGCATCCAGCACAGGGCTATGGGTTTAGCAGGGACTTCATTTATGTTTATAAATGTGTTTCATGAAAGTTCAGTCATTGAGGAATACAGAAAAATTGAGGCAAGACTCAGATTTTCTATTATAAACTACACTCCCCTACACACACACACACACACACACACACTCACACATACACAATTATTGCTAAGCCATTGGGATAACTAAAGAGAATCATGGTTTCAATTAGCCACCCCAATCATAGAATTCCATGGCAAGAGGTCATTTGTAATTTGTGAAGGCAAGAATTTGGACTTCATGGTTTGGAATCTTAGCTGCTAAGTGAGACTAGATAGCTACTTAATGTCTAGTGTGGTCATATTACTTTATAGCTATTATCAGTTCTGTGGGCATTCTCTGAAGGGAAGAAAATATATTATTTTTAAACTTGCCTAAAATCAAAAGCTGTATTTTCCTTGAGGAATTCACAGAGTCATCTGCATACAAACCTCAAAGCTGAGAAAGCAAGCAAATTTCACATCCATTTTATTTAAATAGACTCACTGCTTTAATCTGTATATCAGCATCTTGCTAAATACTGAGGCCAAAAAGTACCAGGCACTGGGGGAAATTATCGTCAGCCAAAACTAGCATCTGCGGCAAACTCAGAGAAGCAAAGACAGAAAAAAGCCAAACAAAAACCTTTTGCAGTCATGGGCTGGGAGAATGAAAATAAACAAGATTCTTAAAGAATTCACCTTGTCAGATAAAATGTACTGCCCTGTTCAGCAGTGGATGGATAATTGGAAGTCTGAGGCTTATAGTAATCAATCAAATCTGAGCACACAGCAGAAAGAGAGTGGGGTGTAATTTAACATTTGGGAAGAGCCTGTTCCCTTTCCACTCACCCTGCCCAGGAAAACAAGGTCCTCAGAGGCATAACAGTGACCCCATCCTTACCCATACACAGTCCTCACCTCCTTATGGCTCTCTGCAATCCACAAATCTCACTGAATGAATTCCCACAACCACCCTAGGCAATAAATAGTAGAGTCTTACTTTGAGGATGTGAGTTGGAGGTTCAGAGGGTCAGGTGATCTGCTGCTACTAGCGGAGCAGTGATTCAAACCCCATCTTCTCCATCCAGGTCAAGCCCTTCTCACACCCTAACCAGACCTAGATTAGTAAGAATCCAGCCTGAGGGGCATTTTGTCAGCTCACATGGGACATTTGTCCTGGCTCACTCTCAGTAGATTTCAATCAGGATTCCCAGTTGGGAGGCAAGAACATCCCGGAAGCAGCTTTTCAACCTTACCTTTAAGAGGACCATGACTGCCTTCTTTACAGCCCCTATTTCTTCCCCTTTTCAGTCCCACTGCCCTCCATTACTTCATATCAAGCTATTATGTCTAAGCTGAACGTTCTGCCACTTGTGTCTGTTCCTTCCAAATCAGTTTTATCATCGGTGTGATTAATTTTTCTAAGATGCCAGCTTCATTACTGATTTTAAAATGTTCACTGGCTGCTGTTGTTAGGACAAGGTACAGATTCCTTGACTTGGTATTCAAGGCCTTCATAATTTGGCCCCAAACTGTTTTGTAATCTATGTCCCACTCCTCTGCTCTTTGTCACCTCAGACTATGCATTTTCCCAAATTGGAACCTTGATGTCCTGTGTTCGCTCTGAATACAGTGTCCTCATCCCTCCTCTTGCACCTGTACATTCTACTTCCATTCTTCCAAAGAAGGTTCATCTTTTCCTCCTTGCAGCCAAAACACTGCAGCACACGGCAGTTCTTTCAGGGCTAGCGTGTGGTTTGCCTCTCCAGATCCACGTTCCATCCTCTCCACCCTGCTCACTGCTCCAGGAGGTGAGTGGCATGGGCTGGGCTCCCTTACTCCCCCAATACTGCACTCTGTGTGGTTTTCACCTTTACAAACACTCAACTTTGTAAAAAGTCCTTTTAAAAAATTAAGTCTCCTCAAATTCCCAGTTTAAATCTGACATCCGCTTCCTGCCAGGACCTTAACTGATACCTTTCCCTTCTGCTATTTACTAGCCAGCTTTATTTATTGCTTTAAGCCTTCGTATACCATATCAAATGCTGTCTTGAATTAATGGCTATTTTCCTCTGTGATTATACATTCCCAACCTCACTTAAGTTTCCTGAAAAAAAGAAATATGTATTAGACTCCTACATATGCTTGATTACCCCCCTTACCACTGCTGTTGCAATCAGACTTAGCACATATTTGTTTTTGTTATGTGTCCCTATGTAAAGATGTCTAAATGGGTTACCAAAAGGAGATCTGTTTAAAACCTAAGCAAATATATACTTGAATGTATCTGATTATAAAGAAACAAATGATTGAAGAGAGTTGATAATGATACATTGTACCTACCTTCTCTAGGTAATTGGTTCCACTTTAATCTTGCTCAGGATTAAGTAAATCATTACAATAACTCAGAGACATTTCCATTGGCTTCACTTACTTACTTCCTGGCCAGTGGCAGCAGCTACAAAGGATGGTACCAATTTCAAGCACCTGACAAGCTTTCTATCCCTTAGAAATGGCTTCTAAAAGGGCCGGGTAAAAATTTACCAGAAATCAAGGAAATGATAAAAGGTAAATTTACCTCTCATAACTTTTGTGAAGACTAAAGGAATAAATATAAAATACCTAGCTCAGTACCTGGAACATGGTCTTATTCAATGAGGTAGCTCTCAGATGCAAATATATCATATATATAATTATATTAAAAATGTAGAGTGTTATATACAGAGTGTACATAGGTTTAATTATAAAGATGTGGCATACATTATATGTTGCATTAACATAATACAGATTGTGCTTTTGGAAACTTAAACTAAGAACAAGATATATAAGCTTTTAACTATAGTAAACATGGCAAACATTAAGAGAAATTACCATTTTCCAAAATTCATAAGCAAGAGAATCACTACCTAAGACAATTTGCTGAAAATTAAATGTGATCTGTACAGTGTCTTTGTGGCTATTGTGAAATGCAAATATGGAAATGTTTTGATCATTTTAACTGCCCTAGGCATTATAATTAGCTATAAATTCAATCTCTCTACATTTTTTAAAGATGCTTTAAAAAGAAAGACCACTGAATCCATTGACAAGAAAAGAGTTACAAAGAACCTGCTAAAAAGTTCTTTATTTTCTTGTAAAAAATCTCATAAATAATGGGAAATTGAATCCCAGCTCTGGATTGGAGTGAGATGGGTTTCTGCATACAACCTCTGTATCTGCTTCCTTCTCTTCTTGCTTTTCTTATTCCTCTGATACTTGTCCAGGACACCTGGACAGAAGTAGCATAGCCAGAACTAATTAGGAGATTTTTGTGGTTTCCACCACATGACTCAACATCCCAAAGATAGTAAGGATTCCTAAAAGACCACCGGGGAAGCAATTAGCAGATGGGCTCCAGTCTAACACTATGGAAACAGAATTGAAAGTTGAATGCGTGCTAAAACACAATGCTTGTCGGAGCATGTATTGTACATTTAAAGAACATGGGTGCTGCTGCTACTGCTAAGTCACTATGGGTAGCAACCATGATTCAGTGGTAATTGAGTATGGTTTCTATAGCAATACGATTTATTTCCAGTAGAATTTGTCAACCTAAAATAGTAGGTTTCCCCTTATTGAGAGAAACAAATAAAAAGGGTATCAATATTTGTTTTTCCATTATGCAAAGATTATAATGTTTGCTTATGGCAAAGAGATGATAAGTCACATCACAGAACCAACATGAAATAAGGTCACCACTGTTTTTCTGGAACTAAATGGATGCTCATTGTTCTTGGGGAGCTGCAGCAAAGGACACCAAGGTGCTGGCTGTGTCAAGTCAAGGCTGGAGGTTGCTACAGTGCCTGTAAGAGTTCTAGAATACCCGTGAGTGTGCACTGGCTTTCCTTAAGTGCAAACAGAATTTCAAGAGATAGAAGGATTTTCTCCAGGAAGGAGTGTTCAGCCTTGAACAGAGCAAGGAGGTGTAGAACTAGAAGAAAACAATAGGAATGAAAGCTAACATTTCCCATCTTCCTCCCTGTCAGACACCACTCCAGGCGCCTCCTACAAATGATCTCAGTTTCTTTTCCCAGCAACCCCATGGGGTAGGTACTGCTACTATCCCTGAACTCCAGGTGTGAAAACCAATACACAAGCCATTCAGTGTCTTGCCCAGGGCTACTCAGTTGGGAATGGTGATGGAAAATTTGAGTTCTGGAAGTCTGGCCCCAAACCCTGCACTTTTAACCACTTGCCTATGCAAGGAAGTGAAAAAGGGAACATTGCTGGCCCAAAATCCCACAGTGACTTAAGGGACCAAACTTAAGACCTTAGACTGCAGGTTCACTGGCATTTCCTTCATGCCAGGCTGGCTCTTCATGCCCAGGCTAGGGTACTAGGAGAATGAAGAGATTCATGACAAGCAGAGTGATAGAAGTGCCAAAGGCACCTGTTCTTCCTCATGCTTTTTATTTATTTATTTGGCTGCCCTGGGTTTCATTGCATCATGCAAGTTTCTCTAGTTGTGGTGTACACAGGCTTAGTTTCCCAGAGGTATGTGGGACATTAGTTGCCTTTTTTTTTTTTAGCTGCTAAGTCATGACCAACTCTATTGCAGCCCCTTGGACTATAGCCAGCCAGGCTCTTCTGTCCATGGGATTTCCCAGGCAAGAATATTGGAGTGGGTTGCCATTTCCTTCTCTAGAGGAGCTTTCTGACTCAGGGATCGAACCTGAGTCTCCTGCACTGCAGGCAGAGTCTTTACCACTAGGGGACCAGGGAAGCCCAAGGATCAGACCTGCATCTCTTAAATTGGAAGGCATGGATTCTTAACCACTGGACCACCAGGGAGGTCCCTCTCATGCTTTCTAATAAACACATGCATCCTACTACTTTCAAACAGTTCTCTTCAAGACTCCCTTGACAGCTCAAACTCTGCTAGAGCTACTCTAAGTGTGTGCCATAGTTTTGGTGGAGTTGCAGTTTGATTATCTGATAAATATTAACCCTCAGATTTTAACTGGAAATTTCCTTGCCACACAGTGAATATTGTGTTTGGAGGAAAGGGGTTTGCTCTGCAATCCTCTTAGTCAGAGAGTGATGATATCATAGAATAGTTGCATTCCACACTCCAGCTATCTTTGCTGATCTTGCAGATAAAAATAACTTGATTATAAACAGGGACACTGGCTGCTACCTGCTGAGACTGAAACCCAAAAGAGTTTGTCTATGAGCTTGACTATGAAGGTAAACATGGGGGAAGCAGTGTTGCATAGTGATAAATAATGTCACATCTGCAAATGCGTCTGATCTCAACTCTAACATCTACTAAGTCAGTAATCCTGAGCAAGTTATATAATTCCCCAAGCCTCAGTTTCCTCATCTATTAAATGGGGTTAACAATACCACCCTCGTAGTGTTATCAAAATTAGTCAAGATAATCAATGTAAAGCTGTTCTAACAGCATCTGGCCCATGATAAGCCTCACTCCCTGCTCCCCTTTCTCTTGGCACTTCAGAATACTGAACTTCTCTTGTGTGTGTGTTAGTCGCTCAGTCGTGTCCGACTCTTTGCGACCCCATGGACTATAGCCCACCAGGCTTCTCTGTCCATGGAATTCTCCAGGCAAGAATACTGGAGTGGATTGCCATTCCCTTCTCCAGAGGAACTTCCCAACCCAGGAATCGAACCCTGGTCTCCTGCATGGCAGGCAGATTCTTTACCGTTTGAGCTACAGGGAAATCACAAACTTCTCTTAGTTCCTCCAGACACCTTGTTCTCTAAGCCTTTTATTCTGCCTGGAAGGTTCTTCCTCTGTTTGTCCTCTGGAAAAATCTCTCTTAATTCTTCAAGTTTCATTCAAGTGCTTCATGACTCACCCAGACATTCTTATGTATCTTTTCCATCCTTCTACCATTTCTAGTCATCCACCATTATAACACTCACTAAATTGTGAAGATTTCTCAATGTGTCTTTTCATTCTACTTCCTAAGTGCACATTAATTCTTGGTGCCCAGTGCAGAACCTGGCACACCATGGGTATTTAATAAACAGTTGTTGAGTAATGAACAGACAAGTACTGAGTTTTAGAATAAAGTCCAGACTTACATTCAATAAAATAAGAATGTCTTCTAGAGATATTAACAGCCTAATATAATAAATCAGGAAGGCTTTAACCATTAAATATAAAGTGTATTCTCATTTTGGTTTTAATAGAAATCTGAAGCTTTAGAAACTACATTCCAAACATAATTGGATCCGAAAGAGATTAAAGATCACTTTATGACAGAAGAAGACTCACAAAGCCAGTGGGAGGAGCCTGAGATCATGACCCAACCTGCATGAGAAAAGTTCCAGGGTTCAAATTCATGTCCCAAATGGCAAATTATCATTGATTTTTTGCCACCTAGAAGTGTTCTGAATAATAATTCACTGAGATATGGGTACATAAAACATCAAGAACAACTAACTAGAAATTATCCCACACACTAAAATCAAGGTCTATGGAAACAATTGTATTCCTTTCATCACTCCAAAGGGTATCCAGCCCTTGGACAGTTTCACTGTAATGGAAATAGAGCAAAGGCCAGAAACCAGCTCATTCACACAGTTCCAAGCTTCTCTGGTCTAGACTTCTCTAGCAGGCAGGATACTAGCAGATTGATAAGGGCAGATTTCCACATTTTCTAAATAAGAACTGAGGAAATACACATTAAAAAAAAAGAAACCCTGTACAGACTCACTGCAGAATGTCACCTCTCATGTAGCCTGCTGACTAGCCAATGTGAAGCATCAGCTCACAATCCATGAAGAGAGGAAAAGTCAGCAGTATCAGGACAAAGGCCAGGTACCCCAGAGGCTTATGGGGGAAAGGCCCCACAGAGAAGGACAGGTAAAGCTTTCAATGAGACAGGTCCCACAAGAATTTTTCACTTGTCTCAGGCTTAAAGGGGACTCTGAAGTTCCATAATCGCTTGTGTAGAATGCATTTTCTTTTGTAGACACCATCTGCAGTGTTGTGGTTGGAAGGTGTGCATGCGTGTGCATGCAGAAGAAACACCACCATATATTCCTAAAGATACAGGACAATCTGATACTTTTAAAAACATCAATACTGAGGGCTAGCTATACAGTTGAAGCTAAACAGTTGAAGTACAGTTGAATGTGTGCCTTTTGCAAGACTAAAATTATGGCAGATTCAAAAACTGATCCCAATTCCATTTCACTGATGTTAAAAAAATATTTCAACTCATACTCTCACAGGTAGAATGAATTGTGTACTGGCCATGTGTGGAGGTTTTGCTTTGATGGTTTTACCCTTCAAGCTATGATCTAACACACTCCAGCTGTGAAAGCAACATATGGATTCTAAATTCTCTGTACCTCATCTGTTAATCCCCCCCTGCTAATGTCAACTCAATGTGAGAAGCTAATGGAGAAGCTAATTCAACTCAATGTGACACTCACCTTGCACAAAAAAGAAACCTAGAAGTGTTCTGAATAATAATTCACTGAGATATGGGTACATAAAACATCAAGAACAACTAACTAGAAATTATCCCACACACTAAAATCAAGGTCTATGGAAACAATTGTATTCCTTTCATCACTCCAAAGGGATATCCAGCCCTTGGACAGTTTCACTGTAATGGAAATAGAGCAAAGGCCAGAAACCAGCTCATTCACACAGTTCCAAGCTTCTCTGGTCTAGACTTCTCTAGCAGGCAGGATACTAGCAGATTGATAAGGGCAGATTTCCACATTTTCTAAATAAGAACTGAGGAAATACACATTAAAAAAAAAGAAACCCTGTACAGACTCACTGCAGAATGTCACCTCTCATGTAGCCTGCTGACTAGCCAATGTGAAGCATCAGCTCACAATCCATGAAGAGAGGAAAAGTCAGCAGTATCAGGACAAAGGCCAGGTACCCCAGAGGCTTATGGGGGAAAGGCCCCACAGAGAAGGACAGGTAAAGCTTTCAATGAGACAGGTCCCACAAGAATTTTTCACTTGTCTCAGGCTTAAAGGGGACTCTGAAGTTCCATAATCGCTTGTGTAGAATGCATTTTTTTTTGTAGACACCATCTGCAGTGTTGTGGTTGGAAGGTGTGCATGCGTGTGCATGCAGAAGAAACACCACCATATATTCCTAAAGATACAGGACAATCTGATACTTTTAAAAACATCAATACTGAGGGCTAGCTATACAGTTGAAGCTAAACAGTTGAAGTACAGTTGAATGTGTGCCTTTTGCAAGACTAAAATTATGGCAGATTCAAAAACTGATCCCAATTCCATTTCACTGATGTTAAAAAAAATATTTCAACTCATGCTCTCACAGGTAGAATGAATTGTGTACTGGCCATGTGTGGAGGTTTTGCTTTGATGGTTTTACCCTTCAAGCTATGATCTAACACACTCCAGCTGTGAAAGCAACATATGGATTCTAAATTCTCTGTACCTCATCTTTTAATCCCCCCCTGCTAACGTCAACTCAATGTGAGAAGCTAATGGAGAAGCTAATTCAACTCAATGTGACACTCACCTTGCACAAAAAAGAATCCAGTTAACACTTCTCATTACTTTCCCACGTGGTTGTTATTAGGTTTTCATAGGATAGTGGTCATTCACTTTCTTGTCATGGGCACTCAATGTGAGTTATGCTTTTCCTATCTGCTCCCTCACTCATTACCCCCCCCCACACACACACACACAGTGGAATCAAAGCCCTTATCAGGGGCTTTGGGAGAGGAATCAGGCAATAGGAACTCAGTCCTTTCTTCTCTCCTTCATCTAGGAAGTCAGCTGCTCCTAGATAGCAAGTGTTCTGAATCTCTGTGTTCTCAGATTTTTAATAGGAGAGCTCCATATGGTGGGTTGCAGGCGGGAGTGCTATTGGCTATCCCGATGAGCTTGTGGTTAAGTCTGCCTGAATCCAGGGTTCATGACTGGAAGCCATTTCTTGCTGCTCTTAAACCACATACACCATCTAGTCTTTATCAGCAAGAGGGATGGTATTGATACATTGGACTCCATCTGCCTGACTGTTCTGTATATTCCAACTGGTTCAAAACTGGGTCAGGGAAAAGGAATATATCTATAGGCTCCCTAAAACCTCAGTAGGTTTGCAGACACAGTTGATATCACCCCTGTGTTATCACCTTGTCTTTGACACAGCAGACAGATGGCAGTGTCTACAGGGCAGCCTCTGGTCCTTCAGGCTATCACCCAGTAATCAATTGGATGTCCAGGAGAAAAGCCATCTGCAATAAAATCTTCAGTGTTGACTGATTTCCGTGGTGCAGACACTCACACCATTGCTGCTTTCAAGTGGCACTTGAGACATCATTGAACAGAGTTGGGAGGAGACAGACACAATCTGCTCTCCACACCAGCAAGGCGCCAACTCAGCCGACTCGCTGCACCTCTCTGGAGCCAGGGCAAACATCCTCCAGAGAGGCAGATGGCCGTGGTGCACGGCTAGATGCACCCCTCTCAGCTGGACTTCCTGTTTGGGGATTGTTTGCTACCCTGAGAACTGGCCCAAAGGCCAAACCTTTGTGCTATATTCAGTGGCAAGTCCACTCTCAGTTCAATTTACAATTAAAAGAAACAGGATGAGAACAAGGTCATCTGGCAAGCGACCACCCCAGGAGTCAGCCCAGCATGGATTAGGAGGACTGTCTTCCTAAATTCCTGCAATTACACATTCCCTGGTCTTATTCTAGAGTTTGGTTAATCACTTCCCCATCACATAGGAAAGGTCATTTTTCTGTCCCTAGCTCTGATTTCCTCAGCAACGGAAATACTAGAGTTTGCATTCTATTGAGCGATGGTAGGCTGGTTGCTTACACCATCCTGATTCTTACTTTCCATATTTGAAAAAAGTAGAGATTGTGATATTTTCCTAGAAGGTTGTTAGAAATATTATGAATGATATTTCTAAAGCAGCTAGGATGGTGTGTCATGTGCGGTCAGGATACAATAAATGATAGATACATAATCTCTCCTGTGTTGTGGCAGGGGTGCAGACACAGCCCAAGGAGATGGAGTGGTAAGTGGAGCTCCCTAAATGCAGTTTGTTCTCTTTGCCTTCCCATTTCCT
>SJXQ01011262.1:0-28857 GCA_006408695.1 Aepyceros melampus
AGGGAGGCCTGGTGTGCTGCGATTCATGGGGTTGCAAAGAGTCGGACACGACTGAGCAACTGAACTGAACTGAACTGAGCAACTGAACTGCCTTGCTTATACTACTACTAAAAAATCTGTAATAGCTTATGTCCATTATAGGAGAAGAGATAAATGAGTGATAGGGCATTTATCCAGTGGATGGAAAATGAATAAAGTAGAACTATATACATCAACATGAATGAATCTCAAATATTTATATCGAACAATAAAAGCAATAGGCAGAAGTATGCATCCAGTTTAGTACCATATACAAAAAACGTAAACCATATACATGACGTGAAATTATAAAAAATGCACTGGAACTTTAAATATCAAAGTTAAGAGAGTGTTTCCTTGGAGGAGGACAGAGGTGGTGGTTGGTGGAATCAGAGAGGATATACTTTTTAGCTTTAATGTATAAATGATGTATTTTTCTTAAGTTTCTGACAAGTTATTGGGTATGCTGATTTTTATTCATTTCTGAATGACTCAAACACTTTTAATTTTTAAAGTGTATAAAGCATACAAAAGTAGATTTTTAAGGTTTTCATGTAAATTTCAAATCAGGAGGCTAAAAATCTTTATCCCATATTATTTTCTATGACCTATATGGATGTAATAATGATTAAGAATTAAAATCTATTAGCATTTGACTCCAATGCAATCTGTTAGCAATTTGGAAATCTGATTGTGTTTTAAACAGTTTTTATTGTGTTGTTGTAAACATAGGATTATGTTATAATTACTCAATATAACCACTGATTTGTGTAGTCTTCTTTGGATTAAAAAATTATTGTCCACACTGTTCAGTAGATCAGAGACATACAGGGAAACGTGACTAAGATCTGGTGTCTCAAGTCAGAGTTAGATATCCTAAGGATGTGCTGTTGTTCAACCTCTCAGTCATGTCTCTTTGCAACCCCGCGAAGAGCAGCACTCCAGGTTTCCCTGCCCTCCACTATTTCCCAGAATTTGCTGAAACTCATGTGCGTTGAGTCAGTCATGCCATCCAGCTATCTCATCCTCTGTTGCCCGCTTCTCCTCCTGACTTCAGTCTTTCCCAGCCACAGGATCATTTCCAATGATTCAGCTCTTCGCGCCAAAGCCATTGAGCTTTCACTTCAGCATCAGTTCTTCCAATGAATATTCATGGGTGATTTCCTTTAGGATTGACTGGTTTGATCTCCTTCCTGTCCAAGGGACTCTCAAAATCTTCTCCAGCACCACAGTTCGAAAGCATCAATTCTTTGGCACTCCGCCTTCTTTATGGTCCATCTCTCACATCTGTACATGACTGCTGGAAAAACCATAGCTTTGACTATACAGACCTTTTTTGGCAAAGCATTGTCTCTACTTTTTAATATGCTGTCTAAGTTTGTCATAGCTTTACTTCCCAAGAGCAAACATCTTTTAATTTCATGGCAGCAGCTGCCATCTGCTATGATTTTGCAGCCCAAGAAAACAAAGTCTGTCACTATTTCCATTGTTTCCGCATCTATTTGCCATGAAGTAGCAGGACTGGGAAAACAACAGAATGGGAAAGACTAGAGATCTCTTCAAGAAAATTAGAGATACCAAGGGAACATTTCATGCAAAGATGGGCTCGATAAAGGACAGAAATGGCATAGACTTAACAGAAGCAGAAGATATTAAGAAGAGGTGGCAAGAATAAACAGAAGAACTGTACAAAAAAGATCTTCACGACCCAGATAATCATGATGGTGTGATCACTCATCTAGAGCCAGACATCCTGGAATGTCAAGATGTCATTCATCCTGGAATATCAACTGGGCCTTAGGAAGCATACTAAGAACAAAGCTAGTGGAGGTGATGGAATTCCAGTTGAGATATTTCAAATCCTAAAAGATGATGCTGTGAAAGTGCTCTACTCAATATGCCAGCACATTTGGAAAACTTAGCAGTGGCCAGAGGACTGGAAAAGGTAAGTTTTCATTCCAATCTCAAAGAAAGACAATGCCAAAGAATGGTCAAACTACCGCACAATTACACTCATCTCACATGCTAATAAAATAATGCTTAAAATTCTCCAAGCCAGGATTCAACAGTACATGAACTGTGAACTTCCAAATGTTCAGGCTGGTTTTAGAAAAGGCAGAGGAACCAGAGATCAAATTACCAACACATGTTGGATCATCAAAAAAGCAAGAGAGTTCCAGAAAAATATCTATTTCTGCTTTATTGGCTATGCAAAGCCTTTCACTGTGCGGATCACCACAAACTGTGGAAAATTCTGAAAGAGATGGGAATACCAGACCACCTGACCTGCCTCTAGAGAAATTTGTATGCAGGTCAGGAAGCAACTGTTAGAACTGGACATGGAACAGACTGGTTCCAAATAGGGAAAGGAGTACGTCAAGGCTGTATATTGTCACCCTGCTTATTTAACTTCTATGCAGAGTACACCATGAGAAATGCTGGCCTGGATGAAGCACCAGCTGGAATCAAGAGTGCCAGGAGAAATATCAATAACCACAGATATGCAGAAGACACCACTCTTATGGCAGAAAGCAAAGAAAAACTAAAGAGCCTCTTGATGAAAGTGAAAGAGGAGAGTAAAAGTTGGCTTAAAGCTCAACATTCAGAAAACTAAGATCATTTTTGCCTCTGGTCCCATCACTTCATGGGAAATAGACGGAGAAACAGTGGATACAGTGGCTGACTTTATTTTTTGGGCTCCAAAATCACTGCAGATGGTGACTGCAGCCATGAAATTAAAAGATACTTACTCCTTGGAAGGAAAGTTATGACCAACCTAGACAGCATATTGAAAAACAGAGATATTATTTTGCCAAGAAATGTCCATCTAGTCAAGGCTATGGTTTTTCCTGTGGTCATGTATGGATGTGAGAGTTGGACTGTAAAGAAGGCTGAGTGCTGAGGAATTGATGCTTTTGAACTGTGGTGTTGGAGACTACTCTTGAGAGTCCTTTGGACTGCAAGGAGATCCAACCAGTCCATCCTAAAGGAAATCAGTCCTGAATATTCTTTGGAAAGGCTGATGCTGAAGCTGAAACTCCAGTACTTTGGGCACCTGATGGGAAGAACTGACTCCTTTGAGAAGACCCCAATGCCGGGAAAGATTGAAGGCAAGAAGAGAAGGGGACGACAGAGGATGAGATGATTGGATGGCCTCACTGACTCAGTGGACATGAGTTTGAGTAAACTCCAGGAGTTGATGATGGACAGGGCGGCCTGGCCTGCTGCAGTCCATGGGGTCGCAAAGAGTCAGACATGACTGACTCACTGAACTGAACTGATGGGACTGGATGCCATGATCTTAGTGTTTTGATTATTGAATTTTAAGCCAACTGTTTCACTCTCATCTTTTACCTTCATCAAGAGGCCTTTAGTTCTTCTTCGTTTTTGCTATGAGGGTGGTGTCATCTGCATATCTGATGTTGTTGATATTTCTCCCAGCAGTCTCAATTCCAGCTTGAGATTCCTGCAGCCTAGTATTTCTCATGATGTACTCTGCATATAAGTTAAATAAGCAGAGTGACAATATACAGCCTTGATGTACTCCTTTCCCAATTTGGAACCAATCCATTGTTCCATATCCAGATCTAATTGTTGCTTCTTGACTTGCATACAAGTTTCTCAGAAGGCAAGTAAGGTGGTCTGGTATTCCTATCTCTTTCAGAATTTTCCACAGTTTGCTGTGATCCACACAGTCAAAGTCTTTAACGTAGTCATGAAGCAAAAGTGGATGTTTTTCTGGAATTCTGTGCTTTCTCTATTATCCAACAGATGTTGGCAATTTGATCTCTGATCCCCCTGCCTTTTCTAAATCCAGTTTGTACATCTGGAAGTTCACGGTTCACGTATTGCTGAAACCTGGCTTGGAGAATTTTGAGCATTACTTCACTAGTGTGTGAGATGAGTGCAATTGTGTGGTAGTTTGAGCATTCTTTGGCATTGCCCTTCTTTGGGATTGAAATGAAAACTGACCTTTTCCTGTCCTGTGGCCACTGCTGAGTTTCCAAATTTGCTGACATATTGAGTGCAGCATCACTTTTTAGGATTTTGTATTGCTCAGCTAGAATCATCTTTTAGGATTTGAAATAGCCCAGCTGGAATCCTATCACCTTCCCTAGCTTTGTTCATAGTGATGCTTCCTAAGGCCCAGTTGACTTCACAGTCCAGGATGTCTGGCTCTAGGTGAGTGATCACACGATCGTGATTATCTGGGTCATGAAGCTCTTTTTTGTAGTTTTCCTGCGTATTCTTGCCACCTCTTCTTAATATCTTCTGCTTCTGTTAGGTCCAGACCATTTCTGCCCTTTATCGAGCCCATCTTTGCATGACATGTTCCCTTGGTATCTCTAATTTTCTTGAAGAGATCTCTAGTCTTTCCCATTCTATTGTTTTCCTCTATTTCTTTGCACTGATCACTGAGGAGGGCTTTCTTATCTCTCCTTGCTACTCTCTGGAACTCTGCATTCAGATGCTTACATCTTTCCTTTCTCCTTTGCCTTTCACTTCCCTTCTGCTTGTAAGACCTCCTCAGGTAACCATTTTGCTTTGTTGCATTTCTTTTTCTTGTGGATGGTTCTGGTCACCACCTGTTGTTGAGTGTTACAAACCTCCACCCATAGTTCTCTATCCTGTGGATGAAGAAGACAAAACAGAAAAAGGACCCTAAGTATAATGGGCAGAGGATTTTTAACTGAACTGTTTAGTTAATATTATTAATACATTATTATTCATCAGGAAGTCCTGATGGCTTTCATGTCTTGGATGAGCCAGTCTCTATTCAAGGTTCCATCTGCCATCATTGCTGGCTAAGTTCTTGAATTTCTTCAGAAGCATACAGAAATGTTGGCACATTTTATTTCTCCACTCTAAATGGGAATTTCCCTGTTAACTTTTTTCCCCTTTGATTGTATTTATTATTCTTAACACAGTAAAGATTCTGAAATAGCAGTATTCTTGTCCCAGAAGACAAGATATTGTCAAAGTGCACAAAGAAATAATAATAATAACACAAGTAAATACTTTCAATGAAAACATAAAGGAGAGCAAATCTGAAAGTTCTAGTTACTTCTTTAAAACCAATGGAAAATGGACAAGTCATGTCTATACATACATGGTCGCTAGATTCGCTGAATACCTGAATGAGTTCTCAAATAGATTGTATTGGTTTAGAGACATGAGCCATTTGGGCCATACAAGTTACCAAAGAAACATATTCAGAAATATGTTCACTTATACTTAAAAGTAAATGACTGATTGTTCATTTTATAAATTATGTCCATAAACTTTGTGAATCCCTAATTATCAACCTTTTTTAAATTTTTTCTTTCTGAATAAGTACTGTGTATAACCTAGCCTAAAATATCTGGTATAGTTACAGTCAGGGTTAACTGAATAACAGGACAATGGCAGAGACTCTTTCAGTTCAGTCTGTTTGTAAAAATTGTGCCTTGTGCCTGGAACAGTTACATGGTGTTACTCTGCCAGCATTACGCATGCATATTTTTTTCCAGTTGCTCAGCCTCTTCCTCAAATATGGAAAAAGTCATATTTACGTGGTCCAATATCTGTCCATTCCCAGAACAGATATTTTTTATGTGCAAATCAATTAAAAACACAGTCTGTTTCATTTGTACTGCACACACACACACACACACACACACACACGCTCGTGGTTTCCTTTAGGCAAGGTTTGGGTGAATCATGTCTTAGCAAAACTGAGTCTTTAAGGCCAATACAATACAGTCGAGTACAATGCAATGACAGTGCAGTCTCTTCCAGTTCCATTTCATTAAATTAGATGACATCTGGCTGAATGTTTCATTCTAAAAGTGGAGTAACAATTTTATACCATTGTCAAAGATTTCTATACCATTTATAAAGTTACATGAGAATATTTTGATTTTAATTTTCTTGGCAGCTCAACAAAACATCACTCTTAAATTTAGCTAGCGTGTGTGATCTTTGTACTTCGTTACTCTTCCTCCAATGTAATTATCATACAAGCTTTTGTAAGTGACTCATATGCTCAATATTTCAAGCAAATGCAGCCATTTTTTAATCTCACAGGAAGCACTTGTTGGTTGTTGACGTTAAGCACATGTGACAACTCACTAGGAAAAGAAATATACCCAAGAAACCTGCAAAGCTAGTGACTCGGGGCACTAACTCACTTGAAATTTTAAATTAATTTATTTCTATTTTTCCTGCAGTATTAGTAATGTGGATTGTTATAGCTATTTCCATTTTTCACCCTTATCATAATACATATCGTCAGGCCCTTTCTTGCAGCTTATACTTTTTCCTGAGAATATCTGAGATAATTATCCAAGTCCTTATGGTTTTACAAAAAATATACACTAATATAAAAATAATGGACTCTAGAATTGTGAATCATCTAGCTATTAGAAGCCACACTGCCTCTTATCAGTTATGTCTCTCCTCACTTTTTTATTCAAACAATCATTCACTTACTGAAAGGGCCGTAGTTTAAATCAGCTGATTCATCTTCCAAGTTTTAAGCTAGAGCATACACACACAAAAATTATTGTTGAGTACAAAGAGACTAGCTGATTTATTATGTTCATAAACAGATTTTAGCATTAATTATCTCAGTAGTTAACACACACAGACCTTGGCCTCCTAGTCAGGTGGACACTCATAGGTCAGGTCAACTGAATTTTTTCCTCTACTCTGAAGAAAGCAGTAACTTTTTACAATAAATAGCTATAGAAAAAGACAATCACACCAATTTTTAAAAAAATAATTAAAGATAATCTATGCTTAGGAATTGGATAAGGAAATGGCAACCCACTCCAGTATTCTTGCCTGGAAAATCCCATGGAAAGAAGAGCCTGGTGGGCTACAGTCCATGGGGTTGCAAAGAGTCGGACACGACTGAGCGACTTCACTTTCACTTTCATGCCCTAGGAATAGGTTTAAAAACAGAATGAATCTAGGGGCCTTTGCAGATTCAGGAAGAGAAACAAGGAGGGGTGTCCTTAACTTGTGGTCCTAGTCAGTGAAAGAATGCTGACAAAACTCTCCTTTGCCGGAGGCTACCTTTGTGGCTCAGAGGTTAAAGCGTCTGCCTGCAATGCAGGAGACGTGGGTTCGATCCCTCGGTTGGGAAGATCCCCTGGAGAAGGAAATGGCACCCCAGTCCATTACTCTTGCCTGGAGAATCCCATGGATGGAGGAGCCTGGTAGGTACAGTCCATGGGGTCGCAAAGAGTTGGACGTGACTGAGTGACTTCACTTTCTTTCACCCTTGTCTAAAACTCTGTCTCTTCAGAGTTGGGAGTCCAGAGAACTCCTCCTGGGCCAGAGCTGGCCACGCTGCTCACCAAATCAATGCTGGGGTCTTAGCAAGATCCCAGGGCAGGGAAAAACACCCAGAATGAGAGAGCAGGTGGTAATGAATCTGGGAATGGTGGAAGGCAGACAAGAAAGACAGCTCACTCAAGATAAATTTAGGAAGCACTGAAGATGAGCACTAAGGAAGAAACAGCAAGGCTGAGAGACTTAGTCATTACCAATAAAATAAAATGTTTTAAATTTCAAAATGACAATGATGGAAAGTCTTGGAATTCTTTACAAAAATTCAGGGACTTCCCTGGGGGTTTTATCAGGGATTTCCCTGGTGGTCATGTCTTGCAATGCAGGGGACAAGGTTTGATCCCTTTATAAAAATTCTTTATAAAAATTCTTTATAAAAATTTAGGGACTTCCCTGGGGGTTTTATCAGGGATTTCCCTGGGGGTCCTGTCTTGCAATGCAGGGGACAAGGTTTGATCCCTGCTTGGGAATTGAGATCCCACACGCTGCAGAGCACTGTGTCTACTGAAGCCCACAGGAGGAGCCCACGGGGCAGCTACCGAACCGGAGCCACGAGGGGAGTATTCCTGCCTGGTAACAAAAGAGCCCGCGTACAGCAACTAAGACCCAATGTGGTCAAATAAATATATATATATATATATATATATATATGTTTTTAAGTTGATCTTTTAAAAATGAATAAGCAAAAATGAAATCAAGGATAGATGAAGTAAAAATACAACCAATTAAAAATCTAAAGTGAAAGTACTTGTTGACTTTCTTTAAAAAAAGTCTGTATTACACAAAGAGAGATTCAGTTCATTTTAATCTCAGGACTAACCAACCCACTCAGAACGCAGCACCAAGAGAAAGATTGATATGGCCCACCAAATGCAACTGGAGAATGGACCATACTTCAAGAGCTAATACCTGTGAATGTTCCAAGATTTAAAATGCAAAAAAGTGTAAATAAAAGTAGGTCCAACCTAGGCACAGCGTGGTAAAACTGCAAAGCAGTAAATATGAAAATACTGCTCAGCAGGGAAAGGCAGAAAACTTTTAAAATAAGATTGAAAGTTGACATAGACATTAACTGAAAAAGTACTTTACTTAAATGGTTAAATATCCCTTCCCATTTTTCAGTTTTATGCACACCCTATATTCTGATGTTACTAGAGCCAGTTTTGTTTTACAATTATAGCTAAGAAACATATATTAGAATAGCACTTATATTTTTACACAAAATTATTTTTGTATAAAATAATTTTTACACAAAATTTAAAAAGCATTTTACAACAGCTTCAATAAAGTTGAATACAGAATGTAGAATTCTCTCCCTGAAATTTAATATTTTGAATTGATTACGGAGGTCATTAAAACCTCCCTGCACTCCACGTACAGCTCCCCAACCCCCACCCCCCGCCATGAGCGTGGAAATCCCAGCAGTTTTAAGGTGTGCTGCTGTGATGTAAAATTAATCATCTTGTCACCTGTGAGCTGATGATTTACTATATAAGCCCGACCATGGACTATATTACAGTTGCAGCCTAGTACCAGTATAGATATGAATAAGAAAGTATTTCCAACCAAAGACTGAGGCTTTAGATTTATACAAATTTGGGGAGTGGAGAGAATCTCCCACTTAAATAACGCTCTAGTTTTAAAGTTTGTGTTTGTAAAAATCATGATAGTTCTTTCTTCCTCATTGTAACTATGAATGACCATATCCTTCACTGAGTAATAAATGTTTCCTTAAGATAATTATTTAATTGCAGTTGTAATTTTTCCCAAAGATAGTATAACCATAATTAAATTTGTCCTCTCAACAAAGCTATCCACTAATCAACAGTTTCTTAGTATGATTAATTATAAAGATAACTTTATTGGAGGGCAGGGGGGAGGAGTTATTGTTTAATGGGTGTAGAATTCCAGTTTGGGAGGATGAAAAAGTTCTGGAGATGTATAATGGTTGCATGGCTATGTGAATGCCCTTAATGCCACTCAAGGGTACACATAAAAAGTGGTTAAAATGGTAAATTTTAGGCTATGTGTATTTCATCACAATAAAAAAAAAAAACCAACTTTGGGAAAAATGTAACTATATCAGTTTTAGAAGAATAAGGAAACCCGTGGTGCCAGTTGTATTCAGGAAATGTCTCTTCATCCTTGTGAATAAAAATCAGCGTAAGAATTATCAGGCTTCTGGATTGTGACTATCCTAATTGATATTTTCATCCTTGTCACTTTTTCAGTGTGGGCTTCTCCAGTTAGAAATTTACTACAGCTCAGTATATGTCACTAGTCTTCCTAACAGCTCTGGCTTATCTGATCCAAGTTAAACTAAAAACTGCCCTGTCGTTTCTGTTAACCTTTTGAGTTTGAGGCAATTCTTAGAGCTTCTCTCTCAGCAATTGCCTGTTCCTCCTGGGTACCATTCCACAACGAGGCTTAATCATAGAATTCTAGGGTTGAGGAACCTCAAAAAGCACTGTGACCTTTCCGCATTGGCCACAGCCACTCAGAAACCATCCTACAAAACAATATAGATTGTGTTGTCCTTTGGACTTGGCTCGCTCTCATAATTCCGTCCATCAGGAACTGTTCTCCTTCTTGAAGCATGAACTTAAGATCTAATCTGTCAGATTTCATTATCAAGGCGTGCTTCTTCTTGTTCTTGCTAAAATGAAATGGGGGTGAAAATTGATTACTTTCTGTATTAATTTTTTACATCCAGTTTTTGAAGACCATTATTAAATTGATATCAGATCCTAGCTGTCTCTTGTACAGCTAAATAATTCTCATTCTTTGAATGTCAACACAGAAGATTGGATTTCTATTCTTATAGAGTCTGTGATCATTTTCTTTTTCCTTCCCAAACTCCTAGTTCTATAGGTTATAGAGGGGATAATACTCAAATAAGATAATGTATTTTCTTACCTTTTAGGACCATGCTTATTTTTTAGAAGGCAGAAATTCTACTACGGACTTATGCATAACTTAAGATTAATTGTGTCTCTCACATAACTATAACTACACTGTCAGTATTTATATTTGCCAGTCATTTCTTTTATCTGTACCAGTTATATTGAGCCAGATTTTTACATTAGCAATCATGCTTTTCCAATTGATACCAAATAACTTTTAAATGTAACATTGATCTCAAAGAAAAAATTGAGTTTTTCTTTTGTCTGTTTGCTTTTTAAATTGAGGGATAGTTGACTTACCATATTATATTAGTTTCAGGGATACAAAATAGTGATTCATTATTTTTACAAATTATACTCCTGGAATCAAGTTATTTTTACAAATTACACTCCTGGAATCAAGATTGCTGGAAGAAATATCAATAACCTCAGATATGCAGATGACACCACCCTTATGACAGAAAATGAAGAAGAATAAAGAGCTTCTTGAAAGTGAAAGAGAAGAATGAAAAAGTTGGCTTAAAGCTCAACATTCGGAAAACTAAGGTCACGGGATCTGATCCCATCACTTCATGGCAAATAGATGGGAAAACAGTGGAAACAGCGTCAGACTTTATTTTGGGGGGCTCTAAATCGCTGCAGATGGTGACTGCAGCCATGAAATTAAAAGATGCTTGCTCCTTGGAAGGAAGTTATGACCAACCTAGACAGCACATTAAAAAGCAGAGACATTACTTTGCCAACAAAGTTCCCTCTAGTCAAGGCTATGGTTTTTCCAGTGGTCATGTATGGATGTGAGAGTGACTATAAAGTTGAGCGCCAAAGAATTGATGCTTTTGAACTGTGATGTTGGAGAAGACTCTTGAGATCTTCCAGTCCATCCTAAAGGAGATCAGTCCTGGGTGTTCATTGGAAGGACTGATGTTGAAGCTGAAACTCCAATACTTTGGCCATCTGATGCAAAGAGCTGACTCATTGGAAAAGACCCTGATGCTGGGAAAGATTGAAGGCGGGAGGAGAAGGGGACAACAGAGGATGAGGTGGTCGGATGGCATCACTGACTCAATGGACATGAGTGTGGGTGAACCCCTGGAGTTGGTGATGGACAGGGAGGCCTGGCGTGCTGCAGTCCATGGGGTCACAAAGAGTCAGACACGACTGAGCGACTGAACCGAGCTGAACTGAGCTCCACTTAATGTTATTATGAAATATTGTCTTCATTCCCTGTGCTGCAAAATATATCCTTGTAGCATATTTATTTTGTACATAGTCGTCTGTACGTCTTAACCCCCTTTCCCAACCTTGCCCCTCCACCCTTCCATATCCCCACTGGTAACCACTATTCTCTTCTGGGCCCCCCGATAGTATGAATGCTGATCCGCTATTCTATCTTCCAGATCACTCATACATTTTTCTGTGTCATTTAATCTGCTGCTAATTCCCTCTAGTCTGTTTTTCATTTCAGTTATTTTATTCTTCAGTTCTGACTAGTTTTTTTTTTCTACTTCCTTGTTAAAATTCTCACTGTGTTCATCTAATCTTTATGCTAATTCAGTTATTTCTCTTATTACTAATGATTTGAGCTCTTTATCTGGTAAATCATTTATTTCTGTTTCATTAGTTAGCTATTCAGGGAGTTTCTCTTGTTCTTTCTTTGGAGTAAATTCCTTTGTCTTCTCATTTTGCTTAGCTTCCTCTATTTCAGTGAAATTAGGTGAAACAGTTACTGATTGCAGTCTTGAAGAGACGTCCTTATGCGTGAACAGCCCTAGAGAGTCTACGAGTGTCCAGCGGCTCCAGTTGGATGGATGGGTCTGCCTGTGACCACAGGTCATGTCTTTCCCGGGGATCTGCTGGCCGCTACCACCTTGGCAGGATGCTGGGGCTGGGGAGGAGAGGCGAGAACCAGCGTCACTGGTGAGCCAGAGTGTTTCCTCTGCTCAGTGACCAGCAGCAACCCAGCGGAAATGGGGTCAAGTCCCCAGAGTTGCTGGAGCAGAAGCCCCAAGGGTCAAGTCCCCTAAGAGCGTGCCCTCCCCCACCCAGCACCGGCACCCGCGGCCCAAGCCAGAGCAGACTCGGGGGCAGCCACAGAGGCCGGGCCAGCTTTCCAGGAGCGTCAGTCTGCTGCCTCTGCCTTGTGCCGGGAGTAAGCAAGTGCGTGCACGCTCTTCCCAAGTACCATCTACGGTTCTTACAACACTCTGCTGAGACCCACTGGTTTTCAGGCCAACTGAGAGGACTCCGAAGTGTCAGTCCCCATGCTGGAGCACCCCGTGTGTGACTCCAAACTCTCTCTCTCCAGGGAGGATTTCTGAGCCCACGTGACCCCCCATCTTGGGTATCCCCCCACCCCAGTTGTGCAGGTCTGACCTGATCGCTTTTCTTTCTTTTCTACCCATTTCTGTGTGAATCGTTCTTATCACCTTGGTAGTACAAGAGTCTTTCTGCTAGTCTCTAGTTTGTTTTCCTGAAAATCTGTCCATGTGTAGGTGTATTCTTGATGTGTTCATGGGAGGACATGAACTCCCAACCCTCCTATTGGAGGTCTTCACCTTGGTCTTAACCTCCAAAAGAGTTGTTGTTACTGACAACATTTAATCCCATGTACATGTCAGCATAGCTTCAAAATATAAAAAGAAGAAATCTTGTTTATTTTAATATCTGGCTTAATTCAGCTTTTAAATGCAACCAGATGCTGGTTAATTTTCCAGATGATGTATACTCTCAACATGTTTCTCTGTGTATCAACTTGCTACTGTTTTTGTTTTTGTTTTTAATTAGGTGACTAAGAAGAGGCATTTTTAAGCATGCATCATATAGCAATTGTATATTTCATACAATAATAAAAAACCTATTTTATTAAGCCCCTTTGCATCCCTTAAGAGGAAAAAGCCACATGGGTCTCCGTCACACAGGGAGAGTGAGAGGCACCCTGTAGTTCTGTGAAATTACAGAGAGTTAGCCACGCGCATCCAGTGGGAGGAATGGTTTGCTGAGACATACAGGCCCAGCAAAGGAAAGCTAGGGCATGGCAGTCATCATAACAGTGACAACTTTAATAGTAGAAATGCTTCAAAAATGAGTGTTTTACAGCAGGTAAACTCTCCATAACCTGCAGCTTGTACATAATGTCTGACCTGGTCTGGGCTCCAGACAGCTCTGGTTAAGGACAGCACACGCTCAGTGCCAAGCGAGACCAACGAGATTCCTAAGCCGTGATGAACACGAGCAGGGGAGGGAACAGGGCACCCATGCCACGGCCAAGCTGCTCTTCCTGGTCCCCCAAGGTGATGAAATGTGTGGCTGTCACAAGACTCAGTGATGCTGGTATAATTGGGTTGTACAGGGAATACAGGCCAGCTGCAGAAACAGTGTGTGCTTTGACAAGGAGTGTGTTGCAAGCCACTGCCAGCCCGTGCCTGCTGCCAGCTCCACTCAGCTACAAACAGAAACGACGCTGCACACTGGGCCCAGCTCTCACAGTAGCCTTCACCAACCACTGCTTGAAGACCAGGCGGGATCTAGAACCCCAGGGTGCACGGCAGCCTTCAAGTCAGTTACACATTACAGCATGGCACTTCTTAAAGGATGTCCCTGGTTCATCTGCATTGGCATCGAAAGAAAAGCTCGTTTAAAAACACACCTTCCCCATGCCTCAGGTGCATCTCTAAAAGCAGGGCCCAAGAAATTGCGTTTTCAGGTTTCCTGATGTTTCTTATGAACATTGGCCTGAGAGCCAAGGTCAAGTGAGCCAAAAAAGAGATATCAAGAGCAAAAGTGACAAAATCGTATAAAGTAGAGGAAAATAACATCATTTTGCTTTCTGATTCTGCTTCGCAGTTTACCAAGTAGTTTCATATGCAGTCTTATTTCCCCACAAGTATAATTACAGAAAAGAATACCTAGGAGATCTGAGTTGTCTACAATTAGAAATTTAGCTTAAATTTGTTTTTTAAAGATAAGGAATAGGATAAAGGATCCCCTGGAGAAGAAAATGACTACCCACTCCAGTATTCTTGCTTGGGAAATCCCATGGACAGAGGAGGCTGGCAGATTACAGTCCATGGGGTTGCAAAAGAGTCGGACAGAACCTAGTGATTAAACAACATTTTAGTAATGTCTAGAACTCCTTCCACTCTACTGTTCTGATTCACAGTAATGATGATGACATGAATAGCAATCACAAGGAAAAAATGACAGCAACCCTACCTGTGTGCCAGACTGTTGTGAGAAGATTCTATGTTCATTACATTTGATCTCCATAACAACACATGAAATGTTATGCTTCCAGTTTTGCAGTTGAGAAAATTAAGGCTCAGGGAAATTATATGTGATTGCCTGAGATCACAGAGCAAGTGAATTATGGTACCTGGACCCAGATGTTCTGCTGACTTTAGAGCGTGTGGTCTAACCACTGTGACCTGCAGTCTCTCTGGCTTGCCTCACTCAATCTGGTTACAAAGTTGCTGCCTTGTTTGACTGTTAAACCTGGCTTTACTTTCTTACAATGACCACTGTACTCATAGCGAGCCTAACAAAGTGAAGGAGCTTCTCAATGGCTCTCTTAGCCCTGTACCCTCAACATGTTCATTAAGCCACAGTGTGTTAACTTCCCATTTGGTGCCATATTTTGTGCTTGGTGGTAGAAATACAGTGATGAGTACAATGAAGTTCCTGCTTTAATAGAACTTATATCGTGGTATAAATGTAAGCCTGTTCAGTTCACACCAGGTCCAGCTTCCCCAACTAGAGGCCCATGATCTAGAGGTTTTATTGGACCACATTTTTGTTAACAAAACGCCGATTCTCCTAACCCTTGGCCGGCTTCTCTCACGGGGAATTTTAGCAAGCCTAAACTCTTCATTGTTAATCACTTTTAATGATCTCCAGTGCTATATTTGCAAAAGGCTGTGATCCTCGTGAGGGCCTCCCAAGTGACACTAGTGGTAAAGAATCCACCTGACAATGCAGGAGACAGAAGAGATCCAGTCGATCCCTGGGTCGGGAGGATCCCCTGGAGAAGGGCATGGCAACCGCCTCCAGTATTCCTGCCTGGAGAATCCTGTGAACAGAGGAGCCTGGTGGGTTACAGTCTATAGTGTCCCAAAGAGTTGGACACAACTGAAGCTACTTAGCATGCACACACGTGATCACTGTATCAGTCAGGACTTTTTTCTTTTATGAGACAGAAAAAGCAAAGCAAATAAGCTCACATAAAGAATTTTGACTCATGAAATGGAAAATTCTGGGGATTTTCTAAGCACAGGTAGATTCAGGTAGTCGAGCAATAGTCAGAAAGTTCTTTCTCATCATCTCTAACTTCAGTTTTTCTCTGTCAGCTTTATTCTCTTGTAGGTTCTTCCAAAGTGATGACAAGGTGGCCAACAACAACCACAATCTCACCTTCTACTCTGTTTATAAATACCAAGGAAATAATTGTCTTTTTCTAGAAGTTATGATTAAAAATAAAAAACACCCAGGCTTGACTGCCGATAGCATGGCCTGGGAACCTAAAATGCAGCCCTTCGTCCACATCCAGGACGTCAGCTCAGACAGGACGGCCTGCCCAGCGCCGGATCCTAGCCCCAAGGGAACGAGTTTGGTCCCAGCCAAGCTACATGTGTCAGAAGTCGGCAAGAAGTGCTTTCCCAAAGACAAGACAAAGTGCTATTATCAGAAGGAGATGCTGGGCAGAGAAAAGCAGTAGATAGACTTTATAACCATTTAGCAGGGACTTTAAATGATATCCCATTCTAGAGTAACAATTCTGAGGAAAAAAAATCAGTACTAAGATCAAGAAAATGGAGGAAGAGGTAAAGAGACAGGGAGGAAAATGGAGGATGTAAATATATATTTCCTTCAAACACCAGCAAATAGATTACTTTTATTTTGTTTATAAAATGCAAAAGATGAGGCCCTTCCACATAGAAAAATAAATCTTCGGTGACCCTAGTAATGTGTATCCCATTAGACAGATCAAACTGGCCTCAACAGAAGTTTCACTAGGGGTCTTGTTTGATTAAAAGTAGTGCTATTTTGGGAAATAAAAGTTTAATTCATTCAAATATTCAGGTACTTTGAACACAGTAGCTATTAGCTTCTTTTAGACAAGTGCCCCAATTATATTTTTCCTTCTGGTTCTATTTTGGTATCTACCACGTTTTATTTGGGCATGATTCAGAAGCCTACTCTTTCTTACTAGTGATGAGAGAAAATTTGGAAAATAACTGGGAAAATTATGTAATCTCTGTGTAAAACAGAGATAGTAAAACAGAGCCATCTCCCAAAGCTGTAGTGAGAATTCAGTGAGTTAATTCAGAGAAAACAATTAGGATAGTGGTTGCCACATAATAGACGTGTTACTTATCATAATTATTTTAAAAGGATACTTTGGTGGCACTTAGCAAACAGTTTGATAGTGAACATGTTTAAGGGAACCATTATATTATGCCAATAATCAAATTTTTGCCTTGAATTATTATTCTTCACTGGAGGAGAAAATGGCAACCCATTCCATGTTCTTGCCTGGGAAATCCCATGGACAGAGGAGCCTGGCAGGCTACACTCCATTGTGTTGCAGAGTCGGACATGACTGAGCTGCTGAGCATGCGTTATTATTCAAATACCTTTATTAGTACTTCTATATGGTAAGAACTTGAGGTCAGCAATAGCTGTGGTCTCTGTCTCTCTCCCACAACACCTAATGTTTGTCAGGTGAGGCTAAATAAATGAATGGAAATAAAACGGAGCCATGTCTTTGCAGCTTTTAAAACTGTCTTTCCTTCAAATTCCTGTTTCCTGAAGAAAGTAACAATTAAGGTAAAAGCATTTTCCTTTGCTGCAATAAATGCATTTCCACAAATTATTCTAAAGAGGGCAAAGCCTTACCTCCCAAAGAACAAAGGCTTGCTTGGTGCAATTTCAGGAACAAGGACAGGCCGGAAAGGGGAGAGATTTTGGGTTAGTGAACATCCCTGGCTGCCCTGCGATCGGCAGATTTAGAGGCCACGTTTATTCTGTTATTCCTCACTGCGCCTTTGAAGCAAGACGGAAGGCTTGTGCGTGCTTGCTAACTAACATTGCCCCTCACATCTCAGCGCAGAGGCTGAAGGGCACCGAACCTAGCTCCACGGCGGTGCCTGTATCCATCAGACAGCCCCCACATTTGCCTCCTGAAGCGCATGAATGGGACCGAGGACCGCCCGTCCTCTGGAAGAGCATCTGAGGCTCCGTGAGTGCCGCCGCGGTGCAGGTCGGCCACAGACGCCACCCAGGGACAGCCATACGACTGCATAGACTTCTGCAGAGAGCAGCACGTGCTGGGAAGGGTGGCCGAGGTCCGCGCGCGCGGCCCGCCCTGGCGGCACACCCCGTGCGCTGCTGCCAGAGGGCTTCCTGAGGCGGGGAGGAGGTGAAGCACCCGTCCACTTTCGAAACGTCCCTCCGCTTTGACGACAAGCAAATTAAGACCGGGCTCCACTTGCAAAGAGCGTTCCGAACCTCTCTCCTCTGTGCAGAACGCCGCGCTGCAGCAAGAGCTTCCCTCCCGGGCTCCATGGTGTTCTTCCTATTAGCATGTTTATGCCCTCTGTGCCGAACAGGTTAATGGAGCTTTCAGCCCTCGTAATGCCACCAGAAACGCAATGTTATCTATAATAAATTCCACCGAAGTGCACATCCCAGCCTGCGTTCTTAGTAACCATTTCCTAATAGAGTGTACCGCGGCATTGATCACGAGCTGCGTGCCTTGGAAACCTGACCCACTGGGAGGGTCAGTCCCTGCTGTGGAGTCACACCCAGAGCTTATTCTCATGAGGTGAGGTCAGAAAGCGGAGGTTACAAAGATCGTGGCATGGTTCTAAATAGATGTTTGCATGGTCCAAATACAGATATTTTAAAAATAGGTTTATAAAAAGAACCAGATACTTCCTCACAAGCTTAAGTATTTTTCTGTGTCACAAATATCTTTTTAATATTCCAGACACTGAATAAATCTTTTTGTCTGTTCTTTGTTATTTCTCATGCTGATCACTCAAGCAGTTAATGGCTCCAAACTACCCCTACTGTAACATTCCATTCCCTTTAGCCTATTCTTGAATTTATCTTAAAAAATCTGATTATCACTAAAGTTTACAATCTGCTTGGGATGTTTACTTGGATGGATTCTTATTTTGTCTCAGTTAGATAAGCAAAATATGTTGTGATGTTTTGCTCATCAAGCTTACCAATATTAGCTCCTATTGAATTATTTAAAATATTAAGAAAAAATAAAAATGAGTATGCATCTGATAACAACATATTTTTAAAAAGCACTATGATTTTTAACTAGCTTATAGTTCAAAAGGTTAAAAAATAACTAAGATCTTTTTGCTTTAATATTCACTTGATACATTGTATAAAGGCTCTAGGAAACCTGAAAATATATTTCTTGACATTTTAAACTATATGAATAGACAAGTAATATTTAGCATCATGTTTTTTTGGTAGGGTTGCCTGCCACCTAACAGCAGGTGTAATTCCAGGTTCAAAATGGAGCTCTGGAATTCTTTTGGAGCAAGTCCTTCGATCATTAGATCACAGCTTCTGCAGGTTTATGCAACAAAATTTATATGCAGAAAAGCACAATAAAATTTTATTTATCCTTTAGAGTCTCAAGGCATTCCTTGGATGTTTCATTAATATTGTTAGATTTATCCCAGGGAATAAAATGCAAAATAATGACGCACATAATTTGCTTTTGAAGTACTGATGTGAATCACAAAAGATTCCCATGTTAATTGGAGTGTGCTTGCTCAGCACTTTATTGCCAGTGCAGCCTTCTCGGAGTTCATTACATTGTTGCCCAGGTTTTGAAAACATTATTCATATAACACAAGTCAACTCTTGTGCAACAGTGATGAGAACTATAAGAAAAAACTATGCTAAAATGAGACTGCTTCATTGGGCATGGTATACCTATTAGGTCATGTCAATTAAGTCATTTTTGAAACAAGAGGTATTTGTTTGAACTAAGTAGGTGTTATTCTTAGCTGGCACTGTGAGTTCTGAACCTGAATCTTAGAATGAGCAACTTGTTATGATAACTAAAAAGATAGGCAGGTTTTCATTCATCACAAGAGAATCTGTGTTGGATACTGTGGGTGGAGTGTCTCTTCTTATGAGTCTAGGATGCTCTCAGGGAGGACACTTCACATCAAATATTTATCTTAAGCCATCACTTTTAGGTTAGGTTCTATTTTCAATTTATATATCTTCTCTCATGGAGAAAATAAAAAGAAATTTAACAACATTTTAGGAACAGCATAAATCAAGCATATTTTTAAAAGGAAAAGACCTGACAAAATATAACATGGCCACAGTATTATCATAATTTACTTTTCTCTGCTTTCTTTTCAAGTTTCTAGTAACGTGAACATTAGAAGTTGAAAATTAAAAATAAAGAATCCAGAGCAGAAAAGTTAATGGGTAGCTACTATTGCAATAAAAAATAAAATAAGGGTTCTGGCACCCAATTAATGGCGCTTAGTGAAGAGGAAAATATCATCTATGACACGTTTAAATTCGGCAGTTCTTGTAACAAAGTGTAGCAGCAATAACGCTTCGTTATTTTTGATGGCATCTATAGTCTGCAGCACTAAGAGCAAGTCATTTTCAAGAATAATGCATTAAACTCAATTTAAAAGCAAAAACATCATCAAACACCAACACCTTAATGTAAACTATTATAAATATTATGTTTAGGAAAACTTTGAAAAGACTATTTCAAAGAATAGCATCTTACACATAAAATAATTTTTAGGTACAATTTGAAGTCCTATTCTGATTTATATAGTGTTAAACTAGTATCTGAAATTTGATTTATAAAATACCTATTATGTAAACACATTTTACATAGATTCTTGATTGAAATATGAAAAAGAGAGGTACAGTAAATACATTTTATTATAAAATTTTCCACCCAAATAACTGTCACCTGTTGAGACAAATCGACAGAATAAATTGGAAATAACCAGTCTTCGGTGCTTCCTGCCCTTCTGGAAAACATACCAATTACTCTAACAACTGAGCTTTCTGGTACTCTAACCCTGGTTCTTGGTCCCTTCCTAGCTTTACCTTCTGCTCTGTTTATAAATCTGCTTGAGGTCGCTTACACCATCGTTGCCAACGCCGCTCTGTATGCCACTTAAGGGCCGCTTAATCACTCTGTTAGTTTCCTCTAATAGCACCAACTCACAGGGCAACTGTGATGATTAGATGAACGGATACACTGAATGACACGTGTATATGTCGGCAAGTGTCTGCTACTATTGTTTCTGTCAAATGGCTGATAAACTCTGTATGGTTCCAGGGTAAACCTTAAAATAAGTGGAATAAGTCTTAAACATGCTCGGTTTTCCTACTTTTTGTCTTTTCTCCCAATCCCACGCCTTACCCTGCGTGTGACCTGCCCCCCTTCTCCCAGCTCCCACCCCACCCATTGAGCTGACACTCCAAGAGACTGTTTCATACAGAGACTCAGGCTGGGAAGTGGAAGGAAGCAGACGGAGCTCTGGGTGGACATCAGTGTGGTTGCCAGTCTGCCCTTCTGAGCGCCAAGCATTCCTTTGCTCCCTCTTTCTCCACGTGGATCGCATTCAAGCTCTCCTCAAGGGATAAAGCCGGCTGGCCCGTCCTCTCGGCATCCACATCAAAGCCCATTATCGGTGAGGGATGCGTAGTCATCTCTAAATCACTTTCAAATGTGACTCCATCTGTCCTACAGCCCCTCAATGCAACGTGATGGAACAGTTACCACAGTAAAAGTCCTCTGGGAAATAGGATGGTTGAGAGGTACACAGAACCCACTGGCTACAGCGATTGTGCAAAACCCTAGGCAAACCCTGCGGGGGCTTCCAGTCAAGAACGCAGGGATCTTCCTTAATTAGGCCCTACTTCCACTTCTTAGCAATATCTCCCTGGCTCCATCTTCTAAGAGATTTTTTTTTTCCCTTTCCTGTATCCTCTTTGGCTGTGACTTGAAGTCATTGTTAGAAGTCCCACAAGGGATGTCTAGATTTCTCAGTTACCTGCCCATAAGAAGGATGGAGTCCCAAGACTTGTTTTAAATCTTGAGCAAACATAGGACTTTAGTCCAGTTTCAACAACAGAAAATTGGATTAAAGATATACTGAGCGTGGCCCCACCCACCAGAACAAGACCCAATTTCCCCCTCAGTCTCTCCCATCAGGAAGCTTCCATAAGCCTCTTATCTTCTCCATCAGAGGGTAGACAGACTGAAAACCACAATCACAGAAAACTAACCAATATGATCACATGGACCACAGCCTTGTCTAATTCAATGAAACTAAGCCATGCCCTGTGGGGCCACCCAAGACGGACAGGTAATGGTATAGAGTTCTGACAAAACGTGGTCCAATGGAGAAGGGAATGGCAAGCCACTTCAGTATTCTTGCCTTGAGAACCCCATGAACAGCATGAAAAGCCAAAAAGATAGGACAATGAAAGAGGAACTCCCCAAGTCGGTCGGTGCCCAATATGCTACTGGAGATCAGTGGAAAAATAACTCCAGAAAGAATGAAGGGATGGAGCCAAAGCAAAAACAACACCCAGCTGTTGATGTGACTGGTGATGGAAGTAAAGTCCAATGCTATAAAGAGCAATATTGCATGGGAACCTAGAATGTTAGCTCCATGAATCAAGGCAAATTGAAAGTGGTCACACAGGGGATGGAGAGAGTGAACGTCGACATTTTAGGAATCAGTGAACTCAAACGGACTGAAATGGGTGAATTTAACTCAGATGACCATTATATCTACTACTGCGGGCAGGAATCCCTTAGAGAAAATGGAGTAGCCATCATAATCAACAAAGAGTCCAAAATGCAGTACTTGGATGCAATCTCAAAAACGACAGAGTAATCTCTGTTAGTTTACAAAGCAAACCATTCAATACCACGGTAATTGAAGTCTATGCCCCGACCAGTAACACTGAAGAATCTGAAGTTGAATGGTTCTATGAAGACCTACAAGACTTTGTAGAACTAACACCCCAAAAAGATGTCCTTTTCATTATAGGGGACTGGAATGCAAAAGTAGGATTCAAGAAACACCTGGAGTAACAGGCAAATTTGGCCTTGGAATACAGAATGAAGCAAGGCAAAGGCTAATAGAATTTTACCAAGAGAACACACTGGTCATAGCAAACACCCTCTTCCAACAACATAAGAGAAGACTCTACACATGGACACCACAATATGGTCAATACTGAAATCAGTTTGATTATATTCTTTGCAGCCAAAGTTGGAGAAACTCTATATAGTCAGCAAAAACAAGACCAGGAGCTGACTGTGGCTCAGATCATGAACTCCTGATTGCCAAATTCAGACTTAAATTGAAGAAAGTGGGGAAAACCAATAGACCATTCAGATATGACCCAAATCAAATCCCTTACGACTATACAGTGGAAGTGAGAAATAGATCAAGGAATTAGATCTGATAGACAGAGTGCCCGATGAACTATGGAATGAGGTTTGTGACATTGTACAAGAGACAGCGATCAAGACCATCTCCAAGAAAAAGAAATGCAAACAGGCAAAATGGTTGTCTGAGGAGGCCTTACAAATAGCTGAGAAAAGAAGAGAGGTGAAAGGCAAAAAGAAAAGATATACAGATCTGAATGCAGAGTTCCAAAGAACAGCAAGGAGAGATAAGAAAGCCTTCCTCAGTGATCAGTGCAAAGAAATAGAGGAAAACAACAGAAGGGGAAAGACTAGAGATCTCTTCAAGAAAATTAGAGACAACAAGGGAAGATTTCATACAAAGATGGGCTCGATAAAGGACAGAAATGGTCTGGACCTAACAGAAGCAGAAGATATTAAGACGAGGCGGCAAGATACACAGGAGAACTGTACAAAAAAGATCTTCACAACCCAGATAATCATGATGGTGTGATCACTCACCTAGAGCCAGACATCCTGGAGTGCAAAGTCAAGTGGGCCTTAGGAAACATCACTATTAACCAAGCTAGAGGAGGCCATGGAATTCCAGTTAAGCTGTTTCAAATCCTGAAAGATGATGCTGTGAAAGTGCTGCACTCAACATGCCAGCAAATTTGGAAAACTCAGCAGTGCCCACAGGGCTGGAAAAGGTCAGTTTTCATTCCAATCCCAAAGAAAGGCAATGCCAAAGCATGCTCAAACTATTGCACAATTGCACTCATCTCACATGCTAGCAAAGTAATGCTCAAAATTCTCCAAGCCATTCTTCAACAGTATATGAAGCACCAACTTCCAGATGTTCAAACTGGATTTCGAAAAAGCAGAGGAACCAGAGATCAAATTGCCAACAACCGTTGGATCATCAAAAAAACAAGAGAGTCCCAGAAAAACATCTGTTTCTGCTTTACTGACTATGCCAAAGCCTTTGACTGTGTGGCTCACAACAAACTGTGGAAAATTCTTCAAGAGATGGGAATACCAGATCACCTGACCTGCCTCTTGAGAAACCTGTATGCAGGTCAGGAAGCAACAGTTAGAACTGGACATGGAACAACAGACTGGTTCCAACAGGAAGGAATACGTCAAGGCTATATATTGTCACCCTGCTTATTTAACGTATATGCAGAGTACATCATGAGAAATGCTGGGCTGGAAGAAGCACAAGCTGGAATCAAGATTGCCGGGAGAAATATCAAAAACCTTAGATATGCAGATGACACCACCCTTATTGCAGAAAGTGAAGAGGAACTAAAGAGCCTCTTGATGAAAGTAAAAGAGGAGAGTGAGAAAGTTGGCTTAAAGCTCAACATTCAGAAAACAAAGATCATGGCATCTGGTCCCATCACTTCATGGCAAATAGATCAGGAAGCAGTGGAAACAGTGAGAGACTTCTTTTCTTTTTTTTTTTGGTTCCAGAATACTGCAGATTGTGACTGCAGCCATGAAATTAAAAGATGCTTGCTCCTTGGAAGAAAAGCTATGACCAACCTAGACAGCATATTAAAAAAGAGACATTGCTTTGCCAAGAAAGTTCCATCTAGTCAAAGCTATGGTTTTTCCAGTAGTCATGTATAGATATGACAGTTGGACTATAAAGAAAGCTGAGCACTAAAGAATTGATGCTTTTGAACTGTGGTGTTGGAGAAGCCTCTTGAGAGTCCCTTGGACTGCAAGGATATCCAACCAGTCCATCCTAAAGGAAATCAGTCTTGAATATTCATTGGAAGGGCTGATGCTGAAGCTGAAACTCTAATACTTTGGCCACCTGATGTATAGAGCTGACTCATTGGAAAAGACCCTGATGCTGGGAAAGATTGAAAGCAGGAGAAGGGGATGACAGAGGATGAGATGGCTGGATGGCATCACTGACTCAATGGACATGGGTTTGAGTGGACTCCAGAAGATGGTGATGGACAGGGAGGCCTGGTGTGCTGCGGTTCATGTGGTTGCAAAGAATTGGACATAACTGAGCAACTGAACTGAACTGAGTCAAGCTTCATGGATCCTTCAGCAATATGATTTTCTCAAAAAAAAAAAAATTTCTTTCATGAAATAAACACAATTCAAGACATGGCCTTATATTTCCTTTGTTTATTTTTCCTTATGTTTGCTTTCTCAATACAACCACCTCCATCAATCCCTCTCTTTGCAGCACACGCACACACAGAGTATTTCTCTTTCAGTTTAAGGCGCAATCCTTCAGAATGCAGACTTCTTGTGGAAAGCTAAATCTTTTATCTGCTTTTTTTCCATGAGCCCTTTTGTCCAACCGAACAGTTTTCTGGGTGCCATGCCCTTAGTGTGATCTTCTCCCAGAGGCAGGTTAATTAATTGAAAGGTTCTACTGGGCATTTTCCCACTGCAAGCTGGACGCACAGAACATCCCTCATGTCCTAGAAGATTATACACCCACATGGTAATAGAAACCTCGATCCCTTAACGCCACATGGAGGAAAGCTGGCTGCAGATCAGAAATACCTGCCTCAGACTGTTCCATGAGTTAAGAATTCACTTCCTTTGTTTTCAGCCATTAAACTTTACCTGGTTTATTTCTTACTACATTTGGCAGTTCCTCTTTTCATACAATCAATTATTCAGGAATATTCTAAAAATATTGTTTTCTTTATTGATAGAGTAGGTGGAATTCTTACTCAGTGGATAATAATTGAGAGAGTAGTTTTGTAGCGTGCATGTAGTACCCTCTATAGACAGCAAAATGAAAAATAATCATATACAAGTTTTCCCAGAGAGGCAACTTACTTGCAGTTCACCTAGTTTTCTGTTGATGAAATTAAAAATTGAATTGTAATATAAATATTCCTAAAATAAAAGCAAAGCTTGATGGTATGCAACGTATACATCTAATAGCTAAAATGAAACTATTAAAGAAACCAAAAAAGTCACATAAAAGAGATATCAATGCATACCTTTTAGGCTGGCTGATCAGCAGGTAGAGATTAAACATAACGATTCTTAAAGTCGCACTGATTGCCACTAGGCTCCATTTTTAGCCTTTGAATTATGGATAACATAGGGATCTAGCTATGAGACATTTTGTGTGTGTGTGTTACCTACCCATTTACTCTGTCTGGAAACAATTAATTATTAGATATGAAGTTAAAAAAAATTCAAAGTAGCTCTTAAACATAAAATATAACTACATTGATATCTTCTAAGTTTAACACTAGGACACATAGAAACTGTTATTTTCCCTTTAATTACTCCCTTTTTAACTCATGAGAGTTATCTATGCCTTGGGCATATCTTAATATTTAAGCATTTTCTCTCTGATAAAGTAATTTTAACAAAACCCTGAAAATGAAAGATGAAGCTGGATCTTCAAAATAGGCTCTGTTTTCTTTTCCTTTTAAATCAGCAGTTGAATGGGAATCTGGGGGCAGCCTGGATATCATATGTAGAAACAGATTTATATCAGTGTAAACAGTTTACATCAGAGGCAAATGCTCAGTTCACTGGAACACTGCTCAGTTCAGTTCAGTCGCTCAGTTGTGTCTGACTCTTTGCGACCCCATGGACTGCAGCCCGCCAGGCCTCCCTGTCCATCACCAACTCCCGGAGTTCACTCAGACTCACGTCCATTGAGTCGGTGATGCCATCCAGTCCTCCCATCCTCCGTCGCCCCATTCTCCTCCTGCCTTCAATCTTTCCCAGCTTTGGCTCCTCATTCTTGCTGGATCTGCTCAGATTGGATTAAAATATTAGAACAAAGAGGTGATCCACCTTGCCAGTGATCAAAGAAATGCAAGTTAAAACAAGCCACATATGGGACTGTTTTTCACACCTGTCAGAACAGCAAAATGTTAAAAGACTGACCATTTTTACTGCTGAAATGAATGTGAGGGACGAGCACTGGATGATTGGGGTCAGGTCTGTATCACTGTGGCTCTTTTTAAAATCCCTTTCATCACAGAAAGGGAGCTGGGAGTTGCCTTTCTCCAAACCTCCTTTGTTGCCTTGTTCCAGGTACCATGGCAATGAGACTCTTGTTCTAGGTTCAGTTCAGTCGCTCAGTTGTGTCCGACTCTTTGCGACCCCATGAATTGCAGCACGCCAGGCCTCCCTGTCCATCACCAACTCCTGGAGTTCACTCAGACTCACGTCGATTGAGTCAGTGATGCCATCCAGCCATCTCATCTTCTATCGTCCCCTTCTCCTCCTGTCCCCAATCTTTCCCAGCATCAGAGTCTTTTCTAATGAGTCAAGTCTTCGCATGAGCTAGCCAAAGTATTGGAGTTTCAGCTTTAGCATCAGTCTTGTCAAAGAACACCCAGGACTGATCTCCTTTAGAATGGACTGGTTGGATCTCCTTGTAGTCCAAGGGACTCTCACGAGTCTTTTCCAACACCACAGTTCAAAAGCGTCAATTCTTCAGCACTCAGCTTTCTTCACAGTCCAACTCTCACATCCATACATGACTCCTGGAAAAACCATAGCCTTGACTAGACAGACCTTAGTCAGCAAAGAATGTCTCTGTTTTTTAATATGCTATCTAGGATGGTCACAACTTTCCTTCCAAGGAGTAAGCGTCTTTTAATTTCATGGCTGCAGTCACCATCTGCAGTGATTCTGGAGCCCAAAAAGATAAAGTCTGACACTGTTTCCACTGTTTCCCCATCTATTTCCCATGAAGGGATGAGACCAGATGCCATGATCTTAGTTTTCCAAATGTTGAGCTTTAAGCCAATGTTTTTACTCTCCTCTTTCATTTTCATCAAGAGGCTTTTGAGTTCCTCTTCACTCTCTGCCACAAGGGTGGTGTCATCTGCATATCTGAGGTTATTGATATTTCTCCCGGCAATCTTGATTCCAGCTTGTGCTTCTTCCAGTCCAGCGTTTCTCATGATGTACTCTGCATAGAAGTTAAATAAGCAGGGTGACAATATATAGCCTTGACGTAGTCCTTTTCCAATTTGGAACCAGTCTGTTGTTCCATGTCCAGTTCTAACTGTTGCTTCCTGATCTGCATATAGGTTTCTCAAGAGGCAGGTTAGGTGGTCTGGTATCCCCATCTCTTTCAGAATTGTCCACAGTTTATTGTGATCCACACAGTCAAAGGCTTTGGCATAGTCCCAGGTTAGAGATCCCAAAAGGAGAGAGGGAACAGCATTCTCCGGAGACTGTAGCAGTCAGGTGAGTGTGAAAATGGGAAGTTCTGGCTTGTTCAGAGACCCTCATGTCCCTGCTGCTGACTGAGGTAGTTAGAGCCTCCAGAGATCCTGGACACTTCGACAGTTTACTGATCAATACTGAGAGGTTCCAGAGAATCACCAGAAACCATTGTTACAACCAGAAATCCTTGTTGGCACTGGGTCTCTTTCCCTAACCCTTTCAAAGGTTACAGAAGCTTCTAATTCTAAGGACTAAATTTACTGATTTATGCAATTCATAGAGCATCCTCTTGTTTTCTTGACTAAGCCCTGGCTGATAAAGGCTTTCTCTGAAAGTCTGGTGAATCTAGATCATTTTAACACCCTTTGGATGCTGTGGTACACAGAATTCTAAGATGACCTTCAATGACCCAAATCTTTTCATTCTCTGCTCACATTTAGTGTGGGTGAGAGCTGTAACTTGTTTCTAATGAGTAGAATATGGCAAAAATGATGGGATATCATTCTTATGACCATATTGCCTTAGATGATGAAAGTGAAGGAACTTCAGATATAATTGACCAGTCAATTTTAAGTTAATTAAAAGGGATATTATCTTGAGTGAGCCTGATCTAATCTGCTGAGCCCTTAGTAGAAGGTCTAGAGTCAGAAGATGCTGAGAATCACTCCTTCTGGCCCTAAAGAAGCAAGCCAGCATGAATTCTATACTTGCAAGGACATGCATTCTGCAGGAGTTACATGAGCTTGGAAGAGGCTTCTAACCTCAGATAAGACCCCATCCCCATCTGATACCTTGATTGCAGCCTTGTGAGACCCTGAGCAAGGGACCTAACTAAACTATGCCTGGACTCTTGGCCCTTCAAAAAAGGAGAACCAAATGTGAGAATATAAATCTGTATTGTTTAAATTATCACTGCATGTGTAGTAATGTTGCACAACAATAGAAAACTAACATACTATCATTTGATAGTAC
>SJXQ01011262.1:29139-130700 GCA_006408695.1 Aepyceros melampus
CCGAAGAATTGATGCTTTTGAACTGTGGTGTTAGAGAAGACTCTTGAGAGTCCCTTGGACTGCAAGGAGATCCAACCAGTCCATTCTGAAGGAGATCAGCCCTGGGATTTCTTTGGAAGGAATGATGCTAAAGCTGAAGCTCCAGTACTTTGGCCACCTCATGCGAAGAGTTGACTCATTGGAAAAGACCCTGATGCTGGGAGGGATTGGGGGCAGGAGGAGAAGGGGACGACCGAGGATGAGATGGCTGGATGGCATCACGGACTTGATGGATGCGAGTCTGAGTGAACTCCGGGAGAGGGTGATGGACAGGGAGGCCTGGCATACTGGGATTCATGGGGTCGCAAAGAGTCAGACACGACTGAGCGACTGAACTGAACTGATAGCTGATTCACTTAGCTGTACTCCTGAAACTAACAACCTTGTAAATCAACTATACTTCAACAAAAACTTTAAAAAAATAAAATAAAATCTACTTATAGTTCAGGTAAAGAGAATAAAGCAAGTCACCAGCTAGCAATGTATTGGTGCACCCACGATTGTACAATTTAATGAAAATATGCTTTCTAAAAGTAAACAAACATGGTACACATATCAGTATGTTCATTGCGTGTGTGCATGAATGCTCAGTACTGCCTGACTTTTGGTGACCCTATGAACTGTAGCCCGCCAGGCTCCTCTGTCCATGGGATTCTCCAGGCAAGAATACTGGAGTGGGTAGCCATTCCCTACTCTAGGAGATCTTCCCAGTCTGGAGATCAAACCCACACTTCTTACATCTCCTGGACTGGCAGGCAGGTTCTTTACCACAAATATGCTCATTAGCTTGTTATTATGGACAGAGTGCACACATGAGTAAAAACAGAATTTAAACTCGGTTTTCTGACCTTGCCTAATGTCTTGAAAGCTAAGGATAATTCAGTCAATTTCGCATTACTCTCCACTTGTTCAGCTTTCCCTTCCTTGAAACTAAGGCTTGATTCAGTTTCCATAGAAGCTAATTTCACCAAGATTGCACAGGATGCCTCTAATGATGCCCTTCACTTACACTTCCACTCGGTGCCAGCAAGCAGTGTGCACCACCTAATTATTGTGAAGCTGAATGAAATAGAGTCATTCATCGGAGCTAAGTAAAAATAAACAGTCAAAATTGCCTGTCAGTCTCAGGGGGAAATGAAGGGTTGGTTAAAGACATCTTCCCTTTTAACAAGAAGTGTTATTACTTTGGGGGCCTGTCGCGTTCCCATTCCCAGAATAAGCCAGCTGCCATATCACCTTTGCTATTGTCGAAGACTGTAACTCTGGCAATGGGGTGTCCTTGTGCAGGAAAGATAATAGATATTTAATGAAGACTTCAAGCCTGTAGGTTGAAACCAAGCATTGCAACAGAATTTTGAGTCAGCTGTTGCCACTTCTCTTTCTTCTTTCACTTGCTCTCGAAGCTTTCCTGCTATGACACTGATCTTGTGTTAAATTCCTGAGATGTCTAGCTTCATGTGTTTCTCGCTCTTGGATTCAATAAACGTTAAGAAGAAGACATGAATTAAGGAGGAGTAAGATACTTGTGTTCCCCAAAACTGACATGCCTCACAAAACAAGATCAGTTCAGTTCAGTTCAGTTCAGTCTCTCAGTCATGTCTGACTCCTTGCAACCCCATGAATCGCAGCACGCCAGGCCTCCCTGTCCATCACCAACTCCCGGAGTTCACTCAGACTCACGTCCATCGAGTCAGTCATACCATCCAGCCATCTCATCTTCTGTAATCCCCTTCTCCTCCTGCCCCCAATCCCTCCCAGCATCAGAGTCTTTTCCAATGAGTCAACTCTTTTCATGAGGTGGCCAGAGTACTGGTGTTTCAGCTTTAGCATCATTCCCTCTGAAGAAATCCCAGGGCTGATCTCCTTCAGAATGGACTCGTTGGATCTCCTTGCAGTCCAAGGGACTCTCAAGAGTCTTCTCCAACACCACAGTTCAGAAGCATCAATTCTTCGGCGCTTAACCTTCTTCACAGTCCAACTCTCACATCCATACATGATCACTGGAAAACCATAGCCTTGACTAGACGGACCTTAGTCGGCAAAGTAATGTCTCTGCTTTTGAACTGGCTTTAAATAAGGAAAACAGGAATTCAGTTAGCTAATTATGTCTGATGACACTGTCTTACCTGTAACAAAATTGCGGCTTTTCAATATTAGATACAATGACAATACTTTTCTTTGTGCTTCTTTCCACTTTCCATTATGTTTCTGGAGAGTACATTGAAAGGAAAGTACTTAATGAGGAAAAAATTACATTTGATAAATTAAGATAACTAAGAAAATTGGGGTTGAGGAAAAGATGGTATGAAAGGAAGAAAAAATATAGGAACACAATGGAGAAAATTATCTTTAGTGAATACTAAGAGTTCCAAAGGGGACCTTAGGCTCCTTGAACTTGCAGGAGCCTTGATTTTCTCTCTGTATTTCAAGCTTGCACATCACTATCCCACATTTTTGTTCTTACTCATCCAACATCTCATAGAGGCAAGAGAATTGTGGGCTGAGGAAAATTACAAACTGCACCTTGGACGGCAGAGACCACTGGATGTGCTTGCTAGCTTTGAAAGCTGAAAATCAGGAAGACATATTTTCAAAAAGAATTATGGATAAGTGCTATGTATTACAAGCATACAATTCCCTTTAGTGCTCCTGGAAGGGGCCAAAGCATGAATGAGGAACACTGGCACTGAATGTTGCTAGAACTTCAAAAGGAAACTGGCCTTGCTTTATGTGGCTCCTATTCATCTGCTAATAGAAAAACAACCTATCTGCTGTTAACAGGTTCCTTCTTTGCATGTCCTGGTAATTACTTTAACATATATAGTGACTCAAATCGGTGGGAGAATAATCTCCTGCAAAGACTGGTCACAGTGACAAGTTCCATTCTCAAAGCTGCCACACTCTATGTGTATTCAGAAACTGTATGTTATGCCTGTGAGCCCGAGGCATGCCCACTGGCCTTTCATGTCTTGTCAGATTTCATTTCCAGCCACTGAGTTTGGGAGGGGATCATTGGATCTCACTGATGGTTCTGGTCTTGCATCTGAGAGTCAGCATCATGAGGGTTGCAGGGTGGAACCAATCCATCTCTGGCTTCCTGCAGGGCCTCACAAATTCTTGTCAGTCACTGCAACTCGAAAACAAACTTCCTTCCTTCATTCTGGAAATTTCTGTGATAATGGGAATCCATGTTCTACTGTCTTCCTTTTCTCATCTGTCATTCCCAGTATGGTAGCATCAAATCTAGAGGGGAAGAAACCAGTTCTGAATGCTCAGTGACCCTTTCTTCTCCTTATCCTAGGACTTTCACACATTCCCTTTGTAAAATCACCATGTTCCTCACTAAGTCCCCAGTGAGGAGACCTTAGGTGTACCCAGAGCTTATCATCATGCAAATGGGGTAGGCCTTCCAATAACGAGGCCCCAGCCACAGACAAAGCCACCAGGTGTCCACAGCTCAACCTGGACACATTGTTGTGCCAATACTCCAGACTCGGCCTGAGAAACTAATAAAAATGACAGAGTTCTCACTTATTCCAAATCCTTGAGATAAAAAATAGTGGATGGATCTGGTCCTTGGAAGGATCTGAAGGTCTCATGTGATAACAAATGAGTTGTTTTGTTGCATATAGTTATGTGACAACACTCTAGCTCTCCAATTGTCTGCTTTATTGCTGTGTTTTGTTGTCATTATCAATTTTTGCAACCTTATTTTTAGAAGATAATTTTAAAAGTAAACATCTCCACTTGAAAGTCAACCCATTGCCTCTACTTTTGTTCTTTAGATTGCGTTCATAATCATTGGCACTAGTGGTAAAAACTTGCCTGCCAGTGCAGGAGACGTGAGAGACGCAGGCTTGATCCCTGGGTCAGAAAGGTCCCCTGGAAAAGAGCATGGCAACCCACTCTAGTATTCTTCTCTGGAGAAGCCCATGGTCAAAGGATCATTGCTGGCTATAGTCCACAGGGTCACAAAGAGTCGGACATGACTGAAGCGACTTAGCACAGACATAGGTACTAACTCTTAGTTAAGATTACTGTTGCAATGAGTCCCTTCTTTCCTAGCTCCCAGAGGTCCAAAGCAGGTGATCCAAAGTGCCATCCACCTCTCCTCCAAATGTGACTTCCAGATCCTGGTCCCTTCTATCATATGTCTCCCACTGTTGCCATGTTTCATGAAGCTGGTGAATCATGGGTTGGAAAAACTTTAATTAAAGTCAAGGATAGGTGTTCTGTATGTCACTTCCAACACACTACATTTTTCCAGAACTCAGTCAAATGATCACACCTAATTAGAAAGGAAGCAGGGAAAGGACTCATGTAGTCTCAGTGTGCTGAGATTGGTGAAATGAAAAAGGAAATGGTATCAGTGAACAACTACCTAGAGTGTGACACACACTAATCATAATAATTCTGCTTTTACTTATACTATGCATTTTTCTCATTTCCTTAAACAACAGTACAATCTCTATCAATCTTCTGAGTACAAAGGAAGTCTGTGTGAAACTAAATTTCAGGGGCAGAAAGGTGAGAATAGCTAACTCATGAATTCAGTTGAAAGAGAGAGAGAGAGAGGCAAGGATGCATTAATTAACTCCTGGCTACTTTTCTCATGGAGTACTCAAATTCAAAAAATATTTTTAAAAAAAATGAGGCTAAGGAAATATCACCATAGAACAGGTCCTCTACCTTAGAAAAAGAATTTCATCAAGATTAACTGTGCAGGTCACTTGGTCAGCTATGTGAAAGAACTATTATTACCTGACCAAGACAGAGGCAGTAGCAATTTAACCCCACAGAAACCTTTGCAAGAGGAAGAATGTAGCATTCAAGCAACAGTTAGAACTGGACATGGAACTACAGACTGGTTCCAAATCAGGAAAGGAGTACGTCAAGGCTGTATATTGTCACCCTGCTTATTTAACTTCTATGCAGAGTACGCAATGCGAAATGCCAGGCTGGATAAAGCACCAGCTGGAATCAAGATTGATGGGAGAAATTATCAATAACTTCAGATATGCAGATGACACCACCCTTATGGCAGAAAGTGAAGAAGAACTAAAGATCCTCTGATGAAAATTAAAGAGGCGAGTGAAAAAGTTGGCTTAAAACTCAGCATTCAGAAAACTAAGATCATGGCATCTGGTCCCATCACTTCATGGCAAATAGATGAGCAAACAATGGAAACAGTGAGAGACTATTTTCTTAGGTTCCAAAATCACTGCAGATGGTGACTGCTGCCATGAAATTAAAAGATGATTGCTCCTTGGAAGAAAAGCTATGACCAATCTAGACAGCATATTAGAAAGCAGAAACATTACTTTGCCAACAAAGGTCCATCTAGTCAAGGCTATGGCTTTTCCAGTAGTCATGTATGTATGTGAGATTTGAACTATAAAGAAAGCTGAGTGCCAAAGAATTGATGCTTTTGAATTGTGATGTTGGAGAGGACTATTGAGAGTCCCTTGGACTGCAAGGAGATTCCACCAGTCCATCCTAAAGGAAACCAGTCCTGAATACTCATTGGAAGGACTGATGCTGAAGCTGAAACTCCAATACTTTGGCCACCTGATGTGAAGAACTGACTCACTGGAAAAGACCATGATGCTAGGAAAGATTGAGGGCAGGAGGAGAAGGGGACGACAGAGGATGAGATGGTTGGATGGCATGGACATGAGTCTGAGCAAGCTACAGGAGTTGGTGATGGACAGAGAAGCCTGGAGTGCTGCAGTTTGTGAAGAACTGACTCACTGGAAAAGACCATGATGCTAGGAAAGATTGAGGGCAGGAGGAGAAGGGGACAACAGAGGATGAGATGGTTGGATGGCATGGACATGAGTCTGAGCAAGCTACAGGAGTTGGTGATGGACAGAGAAGCCTGGAGTGCTGCAGTTCATGGGGCCCCAAAGAGTTGGACACAACTGAACTGAACTGAACTGAAACATTTGCAAGAGAAAGAATGCAGCATTCAAGCTTCAGGTCTCCCTTTGGGATAACTTCCTCTCTTAGCCCTCTGGATCCATCACAACCTTAGCAGGATATGATCATCAGATCAAAGTTGTGCTGCCCGTGGAAAACTGTACACACGAGTATGTATCTCTCACACCCTACAGCTGCTTCTAGGAAGTGACACTCTGCTGGCAGGCCCTCAGAATACTTCTTCTGTCACGGGATGTCTATAAACATGGTTAGTCACCAGATAACTAACAAGAGCAGTTAAAAGAAGCCTCAGTGCATGTCTTGAAGAACTGTTCAGACTGTGGACATGTTCAGATCAAAGTTGTGCTGCCCGTGGAAAACTGTACACACGAGTATGTATCTCTCACACCCTACAGCTGCTTCTAGGAAGTGACACTCTGCTGGCAGGCCCTCAGAATACTTCTTCTGTCACGGGATGTCTATAAACATGGTTAGTCACCAGATAACTAACAAGAGCAGTTAAAAGAAGCCTCAGTGCATGTCTTGAAGAACTGTTCAGACTGTGGACATGTATTGGTCTGCTGTCTTCAAACCCTGCTGAAATGACCTCAGGAGCAGGAAGACTATGAGAACTGGGCTGTATATCTTAATCTCAGTTCAGTTCAGTTGCTCAGTCATGTCCGACTCTGCGACCCCATGAATCACAGCACGCCAGGCCTCCCTGTCCATCACCAACTCCTGGAGTTCACTCAGACTCACATCCATCGAGTCAATGATGCCATCCAGCCATCTCATCCTCTGTTGTCCCCTTCTCCTCCTGCCCCCAATCCCTCCCAGCATCAGAGTCTTTTCCAATGAGTCAACTCTTAGCATCAGGTGGCTAAAGTACTGGAGTTTCAGCTTTAGCATCATTCCTTCCAAAGAAATTCCAGGGAAAAGGAGATGAGGAAGTCAGTCAATGAGAAAAGGTGAGAATACCTAGATGATTGTCAATATCAAAATACATCTTAATACATCAGTGGTCATATCCAACAGTAACAGAAAATAGTTTTTTCTGAAATCTTCAAAAACCCCAAATGGAGTATGCCCAGATATTAACTATGATGGGCTTCTCCAATGGCTTAGCAGGTTACTGGAAATGTGGGTTCGATCCCTGGGTCGAGAAGATCCCCCAGAGGAGGAAAATGGCAACCGACTCCAGTATCCTTGCCTGAAAAATCCCATGGACAGAGGAGCCTGGCAGGCTACAGTACAGTCATAAGAAGTTGGACATGAATAAGCATCTAAGCATGCACAGACATTAATTATAAAACTTTATTGTTATTAACTTTTGTTCAATTGAACAAATATTAAATTAAGTCCCATATGGGAAATGAGTATGTGTATTTTGTTTACTGTTACATGTCCCTAGTGCTTGAAATAGTACCCAGCCCTAGGTAGGTACCCAAGTATGAATTAATGCTAAACAGCTATAGTTACTTGATGGAAGCTTTTGGTATGGTTCTGAAGATAAATTGGTAAAGGACTTTTAAATAGTGATTTGTCTACAAATATGAAACCCCTTAAGATTGATATTTGAACGATGTAGAATAACTACTTCCATAATTTATGAGACAAGAAAGAGTCAAAAGAAATTATATTTAAAAAATTATTTTCAATGGGAAAACATCTAATGACCATTAGGATAAATGTACTAATCTGTAATACGAGGGGAATGATTCTGAATCTGTCTACCCTCTATAGGATCCTTCTAGACAACAGAATTATAATTTATAAGCTGAAAGTATTATTCATAGTATAGTGGGATGCCTCATAAAATAAATGTATACAATAAACATAGGTTCTTTTAATAGGCTTCAGAGTACAATTTTATTATTTATTTTAAATTATTATAAAGGTTGTGTTTTTATGTCACATTTCCCATTATTCTGTGATTTAAAGCAAGTTTGCTTCCTTGGATAAGAATGTAGCTCCCAGTTATAACAGTGTTCCTATGACCAATGCTGATTTACAGGGAAGTGCTTTCACAAAATTGTCAAGTTTATGTTGTACTAAAGCTCAGTGATTACTTAGATCAGTGATCACGAATTTCCTTTACGAACTCCGATCTCCTGATTGTGTTTACAAGCGCAATGTCAAGAAGGAATGCTGGCTCAGCAGAAGCCTATGGTGGGTTATCAGTAATGTCTGCTACGAATGTCAGGATGGGCAAGGTTGGCACCTTATGTAGTTGCCATCTCAAACCTACATTGAGAAACATTTAAAAAGCAAAAGCATGTATTACTGACCATGCTACTGATCTGAATGAACGTTGCTTTTTCTAAGTTGTTTTTTGGTTCTTTTTTCTTTTTTTTTTTTTAATGTGGACCATTTTTAAAGTCTTATATTGAATTTGTTTGGGTTTACTGGCCATGAGGCACATGTGATCTTAGTTGCCCAACAAGGAATTGAACCAGCACCCTCTGCATTGGAAGGTGAAGCCTTAACCACTGGACTGTCAGGGAAGTCCCTATGTGGCTTTATACAGTATCTAATTCTTACTTGCTCTGGTGGGGTTGCTTTATCCTCTAGAAGAACACTACATTTCTTTCTAAGGTAAAAGGCAGGTGAAATAGACTATATTTTGTTCTGCTCAAGATAGCTTTAACTCCTAAAGGGGATTTAATGGTTCACACAATGCTAGAAGCTCATGGGAGGTCAGACTTCATGGTCAGTTTGATAGCGGCTCCATGAGGTCATGAAGGATGTGGTGACTTCTGTCCCTTTTCTCTGCCTTCCACACCATCAGCTTCATGCTAGACCAGTTTCCTCATGATTGCATGGTGGCTGCAGCCGTTCCAGCTTCATAGCTGTTCATTACATCACTTGTGATTGCAAGAGTGAGAGGCTGTCTGCTCTAGCATTCTGACAGCAGAGCTGCAATTTGCCCCTAGGAAAGCTGTGACTCTTAGGTCCCAGGACCATTCTGGAACGAATGGCTGTGGCTGTGAGGATAGTGTGTGCTAACTGGATTTCACCATCCAGGCTTCACTCCCATAGCATGAATTGGCTGAGTTCTCCAGAAAGTTCACGGACTGTATACCCTCACAAAATCTAGGAACTTGGAGAAAGACAAAGCGGGGAAAACAGAACCCTGGAAAAGCAGCTAAAACAGTTTATTCCATGACCTTTGATCTTGTCTTTGAGAGGTAAATCAGTTAGAAACACAGACTCTGGAGTCAGACTCCTTGTATCTGAACACTTCCTCTTTCCTCTGACTTACTCTTCCTCTAAGCAGACACTTGGCCAAGTTCAGCTCCTTCTACTTCAGTTTCTCAGTTTACTAATCTATAAAATGGGGATAATAAGCATTTTTAAGACTGTTACAAGAATAAAGTGAAACTATATACATGGAAAATTTAGAGTACTACCTAGTATATAGTAAATACTATAGTATTCTTAGCTATTATTATTTTTGATGGCCTTAGCATATAATGAAATTCCCTAAGATGTCTTTATTTTAACACATACAAAATGGGATGTACATGCTAGAATGATAGCATGAGGAAGTTCTCAAACTAGTAGCCATTCATATACTGAGAATTCATTAGTACCAATCAATAATGTTGGATATGTCATTTCTTTTGTAGAGAAAGACTAACAAATAAACTACAAGTAATTTGTCTTAATATCCTGCAATACTAAACACATTAACCTCAATATCCTGATACTATCATTGGATGACTTTTTAATTAGATTCAGATTCTATATTCATTCCATTCAAATGATACTACAGTTACTGAAAAACATCTGTTTCTGCTTTATGCCTTTGACTGTGTGGATCACAATAAACTGTGGAAAATTCTGATTTTTCAGAATTCCCATCTTTTGATGGGAATACCAGACCACCTGACCTGTCTCTTGAGAAACCTGTATGCAGGTCAGGAAGCAACAGTTAGAACTGGACATGGAACAATAGACTGGTTCCAAGTAGGAAAAGGAGTACGTCAAGGCTGTATGTTGTCACCCTGCTTATTTAACTTCTATGCAGAGTACATCATGAGAAATGCTGGGCTGGAGGAAGCACAAGCTGGAATCAAGATTGCCAGGAGAAATATCAATAACCTCACATATGCAGATGACACCACCCTTATGGCAGAAAGTGAAGAAGAACTGAAGAGCCTCTTGATGAAAGTGAAAGAGGAGAATGAAAAAGTTGGCTTAAAACTCAACATTCAGAAAACCAAGATCATGGCATCTGGTCCTATCACTTCATGGCAAATAGATGGGAAAACAGTGGCTGACTTTATTTTTGTGGGCTCCAAAATCACTGCAGATGGTGATTGCAGCCATAAATTAAAAGATGCTTGCTCCTTGGAAGGAAAGTTATGACCAACCTAGATAGCATATTCAAAAGCAGAGACATTACTTGGCCAACAAAGGTCTTTCTAGTCAAGGCTATGGTTTTTCCAGTGGTCATGTATGGATGTGAGAGTTGGATTATAAACAAAGCTGAGCCCAGAAGAATTGATGCTTTTGATTTGTGGTGTTGGAGAAGACTCTTGAGAGTCCCTTGGACTGCAAGGAGATTCCACCAGTCCATCCTAAAGGAGATCAGTCCTGGGTATTCATTGGAAGAACTGATATTGAAGCTGAAACTCCAATACTTCGGCCATCTCATGCGAAGAGCTGATTTATTGGAAAAGACCCTGGTGCTGGGAAAGATTGAAGGTGGGAGAAGAAGAGGATGACAGAGGATGAGATGGTTGGATGACATCACCGATATAATGGGCATGGGTTTGGGTGGACTCCGGGAGTTGGTGATGGACAGGGAGGCCTGGCATGCCGTGGTTCATGTTTGTCTCCAAGAGTCGGACACGACTGAGTGATTGAACTGAACTGAACAGATACTGAGGAAAGCTTTGTGTTCTGCTTTTATTGTTTTCCTTTTAATCAGAGTTGAAAAATGGGTCATACTCTGTTGTCTAATTAAAGCTTTCTCCTTGAAGTCTACAATTTTTCTTTATGAAGCACTTTTGTGCATGCATTTTCAAGATAGGTATGCAGGAGATGTGGGTTTGATCCCTGGGTCAAGAAGATCCCCTGAAGGAAGAAATCACAACCCACTCCAGTATTCTTGCCTGGAAAATCCTATGGACGGAAGAGCCTGGCAAGCTACAGTTCAAGGGCTCACAAAAGAGTCAGACACAGCTTAGTGACTAAACAACAACAATGGAAACTCAACATGCTGATGGAAGAGAATATATATTTGGGATTTCCTTTCTTCAGATGAAAGCTTAGCTTAAAAAATTTCTCACTGACCTTGGCTGATATTTTAGACAGTTTATTATTATTATGAGTGGGAGGCAAATTAGGGGGGAAATGGATGCTTGATGGAGTTGTTATTGTTTAATCACTAAGTCGTGTCCGACTCTTTGTGACCCCATGACTGTAACCCGCCAGACTCCTCTGTCCATGGGACTTTTCAGGCAAGAATACCGGGTTGCCATTTCCTCCCCTAGGGGATCTTCCCAACCCAGGGATCCAAGACCTGTCTTCTGTATCTCCTGAACTGCAGGCAGATTCTTTACCCACTGAGCCATCAGATGGAGTTATTTTCATGATAAAGGGGGTAGATCCCACATTCAAAGAGTCAGAGACCACTGAGTGATGATCGTTCACTCCCACATTCAAAAGAAGAATTGGTTGACCAGACTTTGGAAAGACTGAATCTCTTGAGTATCAGGGTTCTAATGTCATCAAACCCTTCAGTCCATTTTCCAATCCTGTGCCTTCATGTATCAGCTTTGATCTCCCAGACAAGAAATTTATCCACATGAGACCGCACACATGGCAGCAGTCAGTCTTTTCCTTCTCCTCACGTTCCATAATGAATGCAGAAAGTCTTTCTTGCCAACTCTGAATAGGAAAAGTTCCATGAGTCTCTAGGTCCGCCTTGATCACGTGCACATTCTTGCGGCCGGGAGCGGGATCTATTGCTTGTATAACGGGGTGGAAAAGAATGAAGAAAAACCATAGCTGGGAACTTGTTAGCAGAAAGATAAAAGATATGTTCTCCTTAATTTACCAGTTATCTGATAGTGAGTCCATTGTGGACAGAGCTGAACAACATCTTCGTCGAAGTAGGACGGTAGCTAGCCCACCTTCTTCAGCTCTGCAGAGTACTCATTTACCCCAGTTGGGCCAGATACATACTGCACCAAGGCCTGAAAGAGACCAAGAGCCCTCTTACCAGTCTATATCCAGCATTACCTTCAGGGTTTACAGAGCAGCCCAGTCTCAGAAGAAAATCTATCAGCTCAGCACAGAGCATTGCCCCGCAGCTTGTTGATGCTTTCTGAATTGTGCCCTGCGGAGCCAAGGAACGGAAATACTATAGTTGTGAGATGATCGTTTGTTTATGAGGTGCACATAATTGCTAATTAGTTTGGCACATAAATGTATGACTTAACATTTAGCTTGTGAAAGGTGAATACATTAGCCCTGCAGGAACCATAACTAGGCATTTTCTGACTTGTCAAAATACCTCATTTTTTAAATAAATAAATAATGGAGTTGTAGACTAACATTACCAAGAAGACCATGGAACAGCTGGAGGATGGAGTTATGGTTACTTTGCAAGAAAAAGCCCTTGATTCCTGGATTAGTCTTATCTTGCATCTGACCACAACATTGTCTATTAATGCTTTCATTCATCTATTGCACTTGTTCTCAAACATTTACATCTCATCTAGTCTTAGGGCCTGAATAAAAGTATATAGTTATGTAATAAAATTCTACTGTTTGCTTGAGGTCTTTGATAATCAATTAGTAAGGAATCTTCTAGGATAAGATGGTTAAATAGTATCATCAACTCAATGGACATGAATTTGAGGAAACTGTGGGAGACAGTAGAGGACAGAGGGGCCAGATGTGCTACAATTCATGGTGTTGCAAAGAGTCAGCCATGACTTAACAACTGAACAACAAATGCTAAATGTGAGCTTCCCACATGCCTGGCTCAGTGATAAAGAATCTGCCTGCCAATGCAGGAGATGCAAGCTTGATCCCTGGGTCAGGAAGATCTCCTGGAGAAGGGAATGGCAACCCACTCCAGTATTCTTGCCTGGGAAATCCCATGGGCAGAGGAGTCTAGCAGGCTACATTCCATGGGGTCTCAAGAGAGTCAGACGTGACTAGCAACTAAGCAACAACAATGCTAAACACTCTGAATGATTGAGTACCCATCTTAAGGAACATACAGCTTATTAGGAGTCATAAAAATGTTAAAGACAGATAAGGGGTCAAATTCTAAGCTATAACTAAGAAAATAATATGTACTTTATGTTGGCTAAATTGGCCAAGATCCATTTCTTGAAAGACCCAGAGCTTGAAATGGCTCTCAGAAGATGGACAAAGAAGGATGCTCTAGAATCTATGTCTATGGTTGGTATAAGCATGGAAGGTTGAAATTGTATTTCAGGCAATGTGACTGGTTGGAACCAAACCACAAAGGCGATCTTAGAGACAGAGGGAGCATGTTGACCGTGAGCCATGTTGGAGAGTGAGTAGAGAATGATACAATCCTGAGAAAAAGGCTTTCACTTGATACAATAGTTTGCTAAGCAGGAAAGCAATACTTTTTTCTGAAGAATAAATCATTCCACTCTGTGTGTATAATAGAGAGAAACATGGGGTGCACGAACCAAGTCAATTGTCAAAAGAGACAAAAGGAAACAGTCTGGCGCTTATGGAAGGTATGTCATAATAAAGCCTCAAGTTAAAGGGATGATAGAGACATAATCCGAAAGGAAGTTCATAAAAATATTTACTAAAGAGACAACAACAAGGCTTAATGACACTGAGAAATAAAAAAGGCGAAAAGCTCTGATTCCACAGTTTATGGATTGGAGACTATTGAAACTTCAGGTTTTGCTGTTCATCTTAGGGTACCTCTTTGTTCTTCCCAAGTGTCCAGTGGTTAAAGAGAGCTGTTTATGCTCATTATCAGGGTGATTGGGGAAAAAAAAATCTAAGCTTTTGAAAGAGTTGCATCCACTGTTCCAGCATAGGGAAACAAATGCCATGGCATATGTGAAGGAACCCATGCACCTTTGAATTGCCATGTCCAGCTTTTAACGTGGTTTCTATTTTCTCACAAAGACTGATAAAGTGGGATTTGAGAGAATGTTGTTGTTCGTCACTAAGTTGTGTCTGACTCTTTGCGACCCCATGGATTGCAGCATACCATGCTCCTCTGTCCATGGGTTTTCCTAGGACAAGAATATAGCAGTGGGTTGCCATTTTTCCTGCAGGGATTCTTCCTGATACAGGGATCGAATCTGTGTCTTCTACATTTGTGGGCAGGCTCTTTACCACTGAGCCACCAGGGAAGACCCTGAGAGAATGTTATCTTCAGAGAAAAGAAGGACAAGTGATAAAAATTCTTTGTGAAATAATGTCTGATTGAATTCTAAGTTACAATTGTTGCTAGGTTATAATTAGTGGGAAAACAACATTTATTTTATTTAACTCATAATTTCTAAGCTTAGAATTGTTTCTCAAAAACGTGCCTCTGTCTATACATAGTTATAAATAGCTGTATATATATATGTATCAGAAAATCAATTGAAAATATATCCAAACAGTTGCAGAAATTTATATTCCCCATATTTCCATGTAGTCTTATAAAAAGTAGCTAATCTTAATTGTATTGAAAATATAAACAATTAGGTCACATCGGTAGTCAAGTAAAATGACGATCAGATCCAGGTACCACAAAATACTAGTTTGTTCCATTTCAAGCATCAGCAAATTAGTGAAGTCTGAATTCAATTTGGCTGCTTGATTTAAGCTCTTGATCAATAGACTGACTAAAAAGAAGCGACTGTGACTCTCCCACTCCTTAGGCTGGGTCAGTAAATTTATAAAAAGATAAGTATTACTTAGAAGAGTAAGTAAAAAAATAAGTGCCTGAATTGAGGTGAAGTGTGAAGGAAATTGTACATTTAAAAGCAAAAAAAAGAAAAGAGAAAAAGCTCACTTTTCCTGGGTTTCGAGGTCTATTTCTATCACTAATCAGCTATGTGATATTGAATGGGGCACTTCATGCCAGCCTGCTTTAGTTCTCTCCCTTGTAAAATGAGAGAATTTAAAGTGATGATTGCCACAGTCCAGGCCCCATACTATTCATTTGTGGTAAGATCATGGACCTCCTTTATTCATTTTTGGTAAGATCATGGACCTCCTTTTGCCCCAACTGTTGGCCTGAGAGCTGTGGTATGAGAAAACCTAAGTCATCACTGTCCTCTGCCCTCTGACATCTGTAGCTTGACCCCCCAGAACCCTTTCCACAAAGCCCACTATCCCTCTCCCCTCCTCCCTGCATGGAATCCACTTTTCCAAAAGCTCCAGCCATAATTTAGGACTCCTCTCCAAACTCCACCAGCCATTCTACCCTCTTCTGCCTGCATATAGTGTCTTTTATAATTTTTGTTCCCTATTTTTGATAGCCTTTTATATTCCAATATATTAATATTATAAGATCTCCATGGTATGAAAGTGAAAAGTGAAAGTGTTAGTCTCTCATCATGTCTGACTCTTTTTAACCCCATGGATTGTAGCCCACTAAGCTCCTCTGTCCATGGAATTCTCCAGGCAAGAGTACTGTAGTGGGTAGTCATTCCATTTTCCAGGGAATCTTCCCTACCCAGGGATTCAACTCAGGTCTCCTGCATTGCAGGCAGATTTTTTACCACCTGAGCCACTTCAAAGCCCACTCCATGTTATAGAGCCTGGCTTATATGTTCTGTATTCTCTATCTGTATTTAACATATAGGAGGTATTCAACCTGAGAAGGCAATGGCACCCCACTCCAGTACTCCTGCCTGGAAAATCCCATGGACAGAGGAGCCTGGAAGGCTGCAGTCCATGGGGTCGCTGAGGGTCAGACACGACTGAGTGACTTCACTTTCACGTTTCACTTTCATGCACTGGAGAAGGAAATGGCAACCCACTCCAGTGTTCTTGCCTGGAGAATCCCAGGGATGGGGGAGCCTGGTGGGCTGCCGTCTGTGGGGTCACAAAGAGTCGGACACGACTGAAGTGACTTAGCAGCAGTAGCAGCAGCAATAGGTATTCAACAAAAACCAGGTGAGCAAATAGGTTTGCTTAATTTTTTTTAGATTTATAAAATTTAGTTTATTTTTATATTCAATTCATTCATGTTATTATACTAATCAAAAAATCTTTCCAGTTCTGAAATAACTGTGTTAATATTATTATATATACATTATAACTATATATAAGTTACTTAACAAAGATTATATAGATTTCCAAGCCTTCAGATGCACTTCTTGAATATGAGTTATATTTTATACTTTTTTTTCACTCAAAGAACTGTTGTTCTGATGAGCTCAAGAATTCATCAAATACAATATATGAGCCATTGAAAAAGGAAGCATAGTCCCTATTTTAAATTCCAACACATGAGCACATAGTGTCCAGACAGCTCGTTCTGTCATATGCATGAGGATACAATGGCACTGACTTGTAATGTTTGTCTGATAAAGTGCCTTCTTTTCAAAATCTTTTAAGTGGGAGTGAGAAAATGAGTAGGTGGACAGGTCTGTGTGCATGCACTCATGTTGGAAAAAGGTTGTCTTCTGTTCTATTCGTAAAATCACACTCTGCTGTTCTCAGAGATCAACTCTGACACGTAAGAAAGGAAACAACGGCCAGTATTGAATTACTGCTTGTCTAGAGAGAACAGCAAAATTCCGTGCCTTCAGCTATGTAGGCTTTAAGAAAGCCAAGTCGTGTATTTCATTTTCGTGACCCAGATAACTTATAAGTGATTTGCTTTCCCATCCCCATGTAGAAAGGAATTATCTCAATTCTTATACCATAGTATTAAGAGAGTGATGCACTGTTTTAGATGAAAGAGATCTATGAGACTGCCTATGAGGACAACAAATCTCACCTGCAGAAATTCTTCAAGTCTTTTTGTGATTAAATATATCATTTCCTGCTTAACAAAACTCCTTCATACTTCACTGTAGAGTGACTAATGGTTTAACTTTAAAATAACTGGTGTATTAGTCCCATGGAAAGTATTTTTTCCCAAATATTAACTGTCGTGTGTTGCTATTTAGTCTAAGTTGTGTCCAGCTCTTTGCAACCTCATGGACTGTAGCCTGCCAGGCCCCTCTGTCTATGGGATTCTCCAGGCAAGAACACTGGAGCAGGTCGTTATTTCCTCCTCCAGAGCATGTTCCTGACGCAGAGATGAAACCCTCATCTCCTGCAGTGGCAGGTGAATTCTCTACGACTGAGGCACCAGGGAAGCCCTATTAACTATGTTTCCCCCAAAAAGGGATCCTAAATCTTGAGCTCTGAAAACACATACATCTGGGTTCAAATCCCATGTCACCTAATGTCTTTAAACATTTGTTTACTTCATCCATTAAATGAAAGACATTCTAGTCTCCACCTTCAATGAAATACAGCATGAACAGCACAAAATGTGGCTTACAATCAGTGTACATTTCAGATTCGATATCTTAAGACACTTTCAGAATTTTTTTCCCTTATTTTTTTCTGATAATAAAAACAAGACAGAGTCTAAAATCTATAGTTCAATAGCATGTCCCTGTCCATGACAAGATGGGAAAACATGTGACTATTTTTGTGTAATATAACTGATATAAGGGGAAAGGCTGATAACTTTCATTATAGATGATGGGATATACCCTTAGGGTCTTTGGTGTTTTTAGAACACGGCAATTTCAGGCAATGTTCATAACACAGGTATTCTCTGAGTCAGTATTTTCTAGAGATTACCTCTATTTGCTGATTGTCAGAAATGGACAGTTGGAACTGACTACTCCTTCTCAATTTCTCTCCAACTCTCATTCTCATCTCCACCAAAGACAGCATGTAAATAAACCAATCATCAAATAAAGCAAATCAGTCTTATGATGACTTCAGAATGGATGATGACATTTTTAACCAATGAATATTTAAACCAAATAAATACATCAACTCTAGAACTTGTGGAGACGTTAGTATCATTCCAAAGACCAAGTGAGAAGAATGTGAACTTAGAAATTGTTTCTGTGGATTCTTCATTGAAGCCACTCTAAAATTCTTCCAGAATTTCAAGTAATGAGTAAAGAATTTTTAAAATTCATTGGAGTTATTGTTCTGCTTTCCCTCCAATTTATTGCAATGCAACAGTAAGACTGGGACTCTTGTGGTTTTCATATTTATATAAGTTCTAGAAATCTAGGGAAGAAAAAACCCAAATATCCAAATCATCTTATGGATCTAACCTATACAGCTGTAAGAAAAAAAAAATTAAAATTGCACTAAACTATTTAGTATCATTTACATTGAAGAAATGAAAGATAGCCTTGATAATGTATTTATTTATTTATTTTTTGTCCTTGATAATTTAATAGGGCTAAATTTTATCAATGCTATTGTTAGCTTTTTCTCTGTAGTTGCCAGGAAAACCTAGAGAATCTAGTTGTCACTTCTTTCTGTCTTTCTAAAAACTTTTAGCAATAATATCCTTTAGCAATAGTATTCTCTAAGGGTAGACCTAATAAAGTTTATTATAAGGTTGGATCAATACAAAATAAACAGCCAAGTTATTATAAAAGACAGTAGACAGAAAGGATACTCAATAGTTGTAGCCAATTTCTTACAGTTTGTGTTCAGGGCTCACTGTGGTGTATAGATGCCATCTATCCTCGATAATTTGTTTAAAAAATCCTTTGGAAACTCGAGTACAAAAGCAAAAGAAAACAACATTCTAGTTGGTGGTACTGAAAAGCAACCAACTTTAAAACAAATTTTATTTGAATTATACTGAAGAAAGACCTGGGGCTTCCCTGGTGGCTCAGACAGTAAAGAATCTGCCTGCAATGCAGGAGACCTGGGTTCAATCCCTGGATCAGGAAGATTCCCTTGGAGAAGGGAATGTCTACCCACTCCGGTATTCTTAACTGGAGGATCCCATAGACAGAAGAGTCTGGCGATCTATAATCCATGGTGTCACAAAGAGTCAGACATGACTGAGCAACTAAGCATGCACACACAAAGACTTGGATTTCCTAAAGATTACAGGAGGCTATATCTACTCAGGGAAGATAATATTAAAGGGGTTGAGTGAACACTGAGAGATGTAACTTCATCCAATGAGAGAAAATCTTGTACTTTTTTGCTAAAAGATATCTAAAGAAGACATTGTTTAAGAAAAAGAGAAGAAATTCAAGCAGAGTGTTGCCTTTCACTGAGAATTCAACAGCTTTTATTAATAAATGGAACTGTTCTTTTCAAACTGATCAAAAATTAGTGATTAATTTAGCCTACTAGCCTTGAAAATTCAACCATCTACTTTATTAAAGTATTGACAAATGTAAGTAATTGCACAGATGTCATAGGTTAACTAAAAAGACTTCTGAGTCTACATGAGGGAATTATTTGCCCAGGCAGAAATTTATCAATGAGTGAAAAATGAAGGTGTGCATGTATAATGCACAGCTTTTTCTAGACAGGGTTTCAATGTCATTGCATCTCTACACTCCAGAAGTAGATTTGTAATAAAATCAATGGAAGGCAGAAACCCAGTATCACGGCTGGTGGCAGACTGTCAAATCCGAAATTCATTTTAAGTATGACAAGTCCTCCATCTCAGAACTCCTGGTGGGAAAAACCTGATTGACAGCAATTACTCTAGGGCCACTGGGGCCTTCTGTGTGGTTTCCTCATGCCCTCCTCCCTTGGACAAAGACATAAAGTCTATTGGAAGCATTTTTCACACAGACAAGGAAATGATTTCGCATTTCCCTGCATAGCATGAAGGGTTAGTGTATTTCTGGACTTATTACATTTTCTTTCTACATAGGTAACAACACTCACTATCTTGCTGGCAGCTTAATAGTAGGCTACCTGACTTCCTGATAATAGGAAAATTTCCCCTTCTACCCTGCTATTTGGCATGTTTACTTTGCACTAGTACATTAGGATCTAACTAAATTATGTTTTAATACTAGTTCAGATGCAGTTCTTTAAACTATCTAATAAAACAAACAAAAAATATGTAAGCTGCATTAATTACAATCAAAATCAGATCAATCACTGAATGTCTAAAATTATAAAATAGTTTATGATATATATTAGAACATTTCTTTACAGCATTATTTTTGTTGTTTGCTTGCTAAGTCCTCTCTAACTCTTGTGACCCCATGGACTGTAGCCCACCAGGATTCTCTGTCCCTGGGATTTTCCAGACAAGAATACTGGAGTGGGTTGCCATGCACTCCTCCAGTTTTGGAACTCACATCTCCTCAATTGCAGGCAGACCTTATATACCATTTTAATTCTTTCAAGGATGAAAAGTAGTGATTTAAAATATAAGAATAAAGTTGATCTGCATTTATTACCACTAAGTTGACTGGGGAGACTGAGTTTTCCTCCAAATTTTACTTGCTCCTCCATCAATTAAATAGACATTAATGGGACCTGCAATGATCCATATTATACTTTGCAAATATAGTGGAGACTAGGAGATGGTGTCCACCCTCAAAGTTAAATTCTTCTAGAGTCTTTAGAATTTGTTTCCAAATTTCTGAAATTTCTAGATATGTGTGTATGTGTTTGCATAAAATCCCTTAATAACTAAGACCATAGTATAAAATGCACATATTGATTCCACAATTCACGTCTGTTGAGCACTCAAAAATGCTCTGCTTTTGGATGATAAGTTAATTATATGGTCACCCTTCTAGGGAGCTGAATACAGAGGAAGATTTCAGTTGTTTTCTCTGGACAGGATAGATGGTTGAATGTCATTATTAGCAGGAAACAAGTTGGTTATATCAGACACAGATTTCATTTTGTTCAAGCTCTTTATTTTCCATAAGAAACACTAAAAAAGAACCAAACAGCTCAGTAAACACACCACATTTTCCTGTCTCTGAAAAAATGTTGACATTAAAAAAAAAAAAAGAGTTCTTGCCTGGATGGGAGAGGAGTTTGGGGGAGAATGGATACATGTATATGAATGGCTGAGCCCCTTCACTGGTCACATGAAACTATCACAATATTGTTCATTAGCTACACCCCATTACAAAATAAAAAGTTTTTTTTTTTTTAATGAGTTCCTGAACTGCCCAGAAAACCCTCACATAGGTTGATTCATGGATCCACAAAGAACTAAGGACATTTTGGTTCCATGTTTAACAGTGATGATGAGGATGTTCAAGAGCTTAACAGTAATAGTTGTGACTGAACCCAAATGACTTCCTCATTTCCACAACAAATGAAAGTATTTCAAGTCTGTGAAAACACTAGTATTTCACATCTGTGAAAACGTGTTGGCTCTGAAAAATTGGATAAAGATTCTTTAACATAATAACATATACAGATCTGAATTTTAATGTGATGTACTATTGAGTCAGGTTTTTAAAGCTGATCTTTAAAAATACATGATGTTCCATTAATTTAATAATTACGATCTCTATGTACTAAATTCTTACCGGGATCTACAAGCTGTTTTTAAAGAATAATTTCAATATACATAAATCTCATTTGCATCTTATGAAATCTCTTGAATGTTAAAAAAAGATATATAAACATACCTATTCTACCAAACAAACCTCAGTGATTATAAAGGTTAAATAATTAATCCAGTTCACTGTGGAAGAAAAACAATTTTATTGTTTTTCTAAACAATTGTTTTTAGTTTTTCTCACTAAAAACATTTCTTTTCTATTCTCATTGAGTTTATAACAATTCTCATAATTATCATGATTTGGATAGAGGCATGCTAAAATGGACTTTTACGTCTTTCATAAGGATAAAATCTGTGAAGATTAGCAAAGTGTGTAAACGGTTTCAATTTCCAAAGAATGCACTCATTTTAACAAACAATTATGTGTGATACACATGTATTATGAAAGCAAGTCAGCTGAAGACAGCTACAGGCAAAATTTACTAAGCTTCTATTTGTTGTACTTATTTAACAGCAATGGTTTTAAAAGATTTTATTTTTTTTTTAAGATTTATTTATTTATTTATTTTTGGCTGCGCTGGGTTTTCTTTGCTGTGCACATGTTTTCTCTAGTTTCAGCCAGCAGAGGCTACTCTGGTGCAGCGCATGTGCTTCTCACTGTAGCCGCTTCTGTTCTTGTGGAACACGTGCTCTAAGCGCCTGGGCTTCCGTAGCTGTGGCGCACAGGCTTAGTTGCTCCGTGGCACGTGGGATCCTCCCAGATCAGGGATCAAACCCATGTACCCTGCATTGGTACGCAGATTCTCAACCACTGGACCACAGAGGGAGCACATAAAGCATTTTTTTTTAATCCAACTAATTCACTGATGTATGCTTAACCTTTTCTAATTAGTCTGAATTACTTATCTATTCACCAAATGATTAAATTAGTAAGATATCTCCCTTCCAGTAGAAGAAGACTTCTTTTGTTTCTCAATTTTCTCTTTCTCTATGTAGAAAGGGGAAAGCAAAGAAAAAGGAGGAAGAAGAGAACCAAAGAGGAACATTAGAAGGTTTAGAAAGGGGAGAGACAGAGAAGAGCGATTTCCAGTCAAGATATGCAAGAGCATAAGCTATTGGGTTGACCAAAAAAGTTCGTTCTGGTTTGTCCAGAACATCTTGCAAAAAAAAAACAAACAAACCCTGAACTAAACTCTGGCTAACTCTATATATCAGGGCTATCTATATTGCTCCAGGAGATGCACTGTAGAACTCCAGGGCAAACCATTTCCATGGACTCTTGAGTGCTTGCCCCCCTGGAGTTGTCCAAGGCTGCAGTTCTAAACAGAAATGCAGTTGTGACATTACACACACCCACAAACATGGGCTCCTCTGGGATATCCATAGGCAGCAGTCTTAGCTCGTGTCATCTGGCGCAATCTCACCAATACCTTATGTTGCATTGCATGTTTGGTCCAAGTACTGTGATGTGGCATATGTATATATTAATATCAAGGGTGATTGTCTTCCAACATGCTTCTGTGTGCTGCTTTTCTGGACCATGTACACAGACCAGCTCTCCTTTACAATCTGACTATCAGGGGCAGAATTGGACATGCTAGGGCTTCCCTAGTGGCCTAAATGGTAAAGAGTCTTTGCAATGCAAGAGACCTGGATTCTATCCCTTCTCTGGAAGATCCTCTGGAGAAGGAAATGGCTACCCACTCCAGCATTCTTATCTGGAGAACTCCAGGACAGAGGAGCCTGGTGGGCTACAATCCCTGGGGTCACAGAGTCAGACACAGCTGAGCAACTAACACACACACAGCAAGCAATGGAGGTATATTCATTGATGTAAAATAATAAGAAATAGTGACATTAAATAGGTTCGATTACACTAAGTACTACTAAGATAAAAGTAGAAATTAGTCCACCCATATCCTAAGGAGACATTAAAAACTAAAAATCACATATTATTTTCTCCCCAGTAAAATGATTACTCTTTATGCTCTAAATTTAAGCTTGGTAACTGCTGCTAATGAGGTGGTTTATATCTTTACTGTCACTTTCATACCAAGACACATCACAAATAGGAATAGATTTGCTTTGCGATAGGTTCCCTGGTAGCTCAGCTGTAAAGAATCAGCCTGCCGATGCATGAGACTGGAAGATCCCCTGGAAAGGGGAATGGCAACTGACCGCGCTATTCTTGCCTGAAAAATCCCATGGACAGAGGAGTCTGGTGGGCTACATTGCATGGGGTTGAAAAGAGTCGGACACAACTGAGTAACTGAACAGCAATAACAGGCACTACAATCGTAGCAGTAAGTCTGCATGATGCCTTTGGAAGTCTGTGCATTGAGCCAAGTGAAGAGGACGTTTCAGAGTGGGCGTATTTAATTAACCATCACGGACATTTTGGTTATAGTTAAATCATAGTCATCATGACCATCTCCTCAAATTGTATCCATTCAGCATACATTTATAGAGTACCTGCTGCATACTTAGGACAAAACTTGCTTTTAGTGAGGCTCTAGGATTTCACATGTTGAAAAAGCTGTGCCTTTTAGGAAATTACTTCATAAATGTTCGGGAATGACAAACCAGTGTCCCTCCAGAGTAAATGCACCTTCAGGAAATAATTTTTTCGCCTTGCTCCATAACAAATTTGCATAATGGTGGTCATGAACACCGTCCCTAATTCTACCACGTTTCATGTAATCGTGGCAACCATAAGGATCCCTTTCTTCTCTTACAGATGGAACAAAGGGAAAATTCTTATTACAATTAACTCAAAGATTATGTCTACTCAAGCCAAAAAACTTATATATGCACATATATATAAATATTAGAATTTATTATAAATATATATTGTTGCTTATATATATAACTTACATTAAGGTGGTTTCCAATTTACAAATTAATCAAATTCTAAAATGCATATATAAATTATTTTATTAAAACTTGAAACATTTTTTTCTGTCAACAATTTTATATATGCACATATATATAAATATTAGAATTTATTATAAATATATATTGTTGCTTATATATATAACTTACATTAAGGTGGTTTCCAATTTACAAATTAATCAAATTCTAAAATGCATATATAAATTATTTTATTAAAACTTGAAACATTTTTTTCTGTCAACAATGCAATAAATTAGCAGTTCTAATTTAGTAAGATTATATTCTTAAATTTGAATATAAGGCAAAAAATACAGATAGTTGAAAAAAATCCCATGAATGACCCCAAAGTCCCAAATATATGGTTTTGTTATATATAATCCAATTAACATATGTGTGAATATTACATTTATAGTGTTGTAAACATATAATTCTATGGAGAAAACATTCAAAATTAATTTTTAGGAGTTTTCTGATTCAAACATTTCAACAAAATTCTCAAAATTTCAGCTTATCAGATTTTCCTGTTTGTGGTTATCTTCATCCTCTCCTGTATGGTGTTTTATCAGGTCTCCATCTTTTTATTAGTTAATATTTCTCCAAGGCTTTCAGCTGCTTTGACTAGACTAACACAAAATTATCACTGTCACTTACCTACTTGCCTGAAGAGTGAATTACATCAATTACTTTTCTTTGCCAAGGCTAAGAATTCATTAAAATTTTTGATGCCACCTTTTCAAAGGGCCAGCATCATGAATTCACCTTTCCAAGCTTATTGAATTACCTGGACTATGCTACCGAAGCTTTTCCCTCTCCCTTCCCATCTAGATTTCTCTTCCCTCACCTTTTCCTTTCCTTCTTCATCCCTCTCTCATATGTGTATAGAGCTGAATCTGATCTGTCTATGCTTGGGATTCAACAGGCTAGACCCATACCAGAGTAACTACTCCATTCGTGTAAAATGATGTTCTTTTCCCAGTCACTAGCACCAAGAAAAACTCCACCATTCTTTTTTTTTTTTCTCTCTCTCTCTGCCTCTGGGAGCAGACAGAGGCACATAAAATCCTAGTATCAGTGTCTCATGGATTTTTCTGGATTTCCATCACACTTAAAATAAAATTTCACCTCCTCATCATGTCCTACAGGATTCCACAGGTTCTGGACCCAGCTCCTCATTTTGACTGAAATTCACACCACACTTCCCTCCAGATCTCCACAATGATCTACATTTTAATCCTGGACTGTATTCACTTCTGGGCCTGTGAGGACTCTCACCTGACTATTTCAGCTGCTTCTCAGCTCCAATGAATATTCACTGAAAGGACTGATGATGAAGCTGAAGCTCCAATACTTTGGCCACCTGATGAGAAGAGCTGACTCATTAGAAAAGACCCTGATGCTGGGAAAAATTGAAGGCAGGAGGAAAAGGGGATGACAGAAGATGAGATGGTTGGATGGCATCACCAACTCAATGGACATGGGTTTGGGCGGACTCTGGGAGTTGGTGATGGACAGGGAGGCCTGGCATGTTGTGGTTCATGGGTTCACAAAGAGTCAGACACAACTGAACGACTGAACTGAGCTGAACTCAGTTCCAAGGGCATCTACTTAGAGAGGCCTTCTCAAAACAACCAGTTTAAATTTGCCCCCCATCTGTTTACTTCCTTCCTACCCCAATCTGCACTTCTTTTCAACTGATTAGTTATTTATAATCCATATCCTGCAACTGGAAGGCAGAAGGGTGGGTCCTTTTTCACTGCAGCATCCTAGAACCTGGAATCCATAAAAGATACATCTACTAAACATTTGTTGAGGAAGTAAATAAGTGAATAAGATGAATCTTCTAACTTGGACATTCACCATGTTGTACATCTTAACTTACATTGTTCCCTGAGCCCTCCTACCGAAAATGGCAATCTCAAATGTGGCAGATATGTGAGCATGTCACTCAGCTTGCCTGCTCTACCCAGTAATCTTTATTTATCTATGAGCTTCACAAAGATTTAATTTTTGAGGACCAAATGTAGCCTGTAGGCAGGATCAAATCTTACCAACCTATGTGGAAGCTATATGATTAACCTCGCAAAATTCCTTGGCAAGCAAATAAATAGTCTCCCCACTAGCTCCTTCATTCCTCTACACATTTCCATATACTTTCCTGCACTCAGCACCCAGATTGAGGCCTTCATTTATAAATCTCCACTGTCCATGTCCATCCTCTGCTCAAAACCTCTATCAAATGAAAAACAAATCTTGACTTTAGAAGAAACCGTTTTCATAAAGACTATTGCAACAAAGGAAGGGGTTACTGCTAGCAATAGCAAGAGGGCTATTGCAATAGGGAAAAAGCACAGATCATGAGGTCTGCAAACAAATCAAAATCAGATAGCAAAGAGCTTTTCTTTTATGATGAGGAGGAAATCAGGCTAAACAGAGGCAGGTGTGCAGAACTGGGATGAGCAACTGGTTTAATGGGACAATTGAATGGAGATGTCTTTCCTTGTGGGTAATTTTCATGAGATGTCATTAAGGAGAATTGTTCTGAATTCCAAAGTTTGTTTAACCGTAAGGATGAGTCCAGTTCAGGATCATGTGATGAAGAAACTTTAAAGTTTGGTCAAGTCAACAGGCATTTTGTAATCTGATTGGCCAGAGGGGGCCAATAGTTCAGCTAATCATTAATGAGATAAGGGATGAGAGTGGGGAGGATCAGTGTCCGGCCTTTTCCTAAGTAAACAAGGACATTATCTCTGAGTCTTAGCTTAGTCATGGGGGGGAAGGGTAGTTCTTTGCTTACTGCAAAGATTCCCCAGGATACGGAAAGCAGAGGGATCTCTTGAACTATTGCTGGTTTCCAGGAGCAGAGGGCTCAGGTTAACTTTAACATCATCACTTCAGAGGCTTTCTAATTCACCCAAAATAAAATTTAGTATTTTTCAGTGGTCTGCAAGGCCCTACATGATCTGAGTTTCTCCATCCGTCTCACCAGTGTTCACTGGCCTTCTCGGGTTCCATGTTAGGTGTGTTCCCCTCCAAGATTCCTGGGCTTGTTCACCCTTTGTCTAAACTCTTTCAAGATACTTCCACAGCTTTCTCCCTTATTGTTTCCAGGTGTCTACTCAAATATCACCTTTTCACAAAGCCTATCTTGACTGTTTTTACATAATGAGACAATTACTTTTCCTCATAACAACTCATCCTTCCAAGCTCCTCATCCTGTGACATTTCAGTACATGACATTTATGAAAACGGTAGGCTTTGGCTTATTTTGGCTTCTACTTCCTTCACTAAGGGCTTCCCAAGTGGCTCAGTGGTAAAGAATCCTCTTGCCAATGCAGGAACCGCAGGAGACTCGGGTTCAATCCCTGGGTCGGGAAGAACCTAAGGAGGAGGGCATGACACTCTACTCCAGTATTCTTGCCTGGAGAATCCCAGGGACAGAGGGTCCTGGTGGACTACAGTCCACAGAGTTGCAAAGAGTCAGACATGACTCAGCATGCACACACACCCTTCACTAAAATGTAAGCTCAAATGGACAGGAATTTTGTATCTTTTATTCCCTACTGTACTATTATTAGCTATAATTATATGTTAGATGACTAAATGACCTAACAAAATATTGAGAGAATAAATTAATGAAATTATACAGTATTATCACAGACTGGGAAACTTTGCTGAAAAAAGAAAAATAGTATTTAAGAATTGTTTTCTCTTTGGAACCTAGGGAAAATGAGAATGAAAATGAGGAGCCCTAAAGCGAAGAGAGCCATAAAACTGCTCAATTCCTAGCACTAGAGATCACCAAAGAAATCCAATTAAATTTTAAATGAAACCAGTGGCAACAGTGATTCAAGGTCCTGATGTTCTACCAGTTAGTCTGTGGTATCACATAGGACCCATGGAATGGACTCAACCACAAAGAGGTATAATATATAATGCACCTATGGGCTTAAGATAGAAGTGCTAAGAGATTCTATAAATATATTGAAAGCAAAAGGGGGAATACTAATTAGTCATGTTGTTAGGAGAAATACACGATTTGTGTTCCAAGTCTAAATAGACTGGATTAATCAAATGTCACACTGACATTTCTAATAATGATGGCAAATTCCATTAGTGAGCTATACCTGCCAAGAAAAAAAGTAACAGAGGATCAATTAAATAAACAGGAAATTATCTTCCCCCCAGATAGTCCATGGATCTTCTCATTTGTCATGGTGCCTGGATCCTTTGAAAACTAGATAGGCATTTGCCTATGATTAATAACTCCTACTACTCTTCTTTGCCCCCCTAAATAACTTTATGTTGCTTCACACCCTAGAGTTATCTAATATCTTTGAAAAAGAGAGGCTTTCAGTGATAAGAGCAAATTAAAAATGGCTTATATGTCAAAAAGGATCATGGCATTCTAACACAAAGTCCTCTGTATTAATAAATGCACCTGCAATGTTCCCAAGATTAATGAGAAATATCTTGGCAGAATTCATTTGAGCACTGAATTTGCAGGGTTATACTTATAGATCATCTTAAAATCGCCTGCTTGAGCACAGACAATGATATCATAAATATGTATTTGAAATGAAATTTAAATTTTAAGGAAGCAATATCCATTCATTAAAGAGGAGGAAACAAATGCATTACAATGAATCTCAGGTAAATGAAAAGAGCTGCATCTAGAGCTATTAAAGAGTCTCTTTATATTTGTGACTTTGAGGATATTATTATTCAAAGTAAGGCTATACCTCAGTTGATTCCTTCCTTTAGAGGCACTCTTACATAAGAGTGTTTAGTGGGGGTTGGTTCAATTGCTGTATACCAATTCTCCTAAAACTGACAAGTCTCAGGTTATAATTCATAGATCAAATGTAGGATTTTGTTGTAAAATATGCTAGATGGGAAGTCTGGACTGGCAAGCGCTTTGCGGAAGCTGGCAGATTTGTCATCCGTGGACAAACCACGGCTCTTTTCAGGTCCTTCTGGTCTCACAGGGAACCCAGATTAACTGTAGAGATGTCCCAGAGGTCTTTTCTGCACAGATTTCCTTTTTAAAAGGAAAACAGTGAAAGAATTCAGATACCAAGATGGGCACAAGTGTGATTCCAGTTTTACAAAGTTCAAGAACAGGCAAAAGTTAACCATAGGGAGAGAATTCAAAATAAGGGTGTAGTCTATAGATGGGAATGTAAATTGATACAGCCACTATAGAGAACAGTATGGAGGAACTGAAAACAGAGCTACCACACGACCCAGCAATCCCATTCCCAGACATATACTCACAGAAAACCATAATTCGAAAAGATTCCTGCACCTCAATGTTCATTGCATACTATTTACAGTAGCCAGATCATGGAAGTAACCTGAATATCCATCAGCAAAAGAAGGTATAAAGAAGATGTATTGTGTCTATACAATGGAATGTTCAGTTCAGTTCAGTCGCTCAGGTGTATCTGACTCTGCGACCCCATGAATCCCAGCACGCCAGGCCTCCCTGTCCATCACCAACTCCTAGAGTTCACTCAGAGTCGCGCCCATCGAGTCAGTGATACCCTCCAGCCACCTCATCCTCTGTTGTCCCCTTCTCCTCCTGCCCCCAACCCCTCCCAGTATCAGAGTCTTCTCCAATGAGTCAACTCCTCTCATGAGGTGGCCAAAGTACTGGAGTTTCAACTTCAGCAGCATTCCCTCCAAAGAAATCCCAGGGCTGATCTCCTTCAGAATGGACTGGTTGGATCTCCTTGCAGTCCAAGGGACTCTCAAGAGTCTTCTCCAACACCACAGTTCAAAAGCATCAATTCTTCAGTGCTCAGCTTTCTTCACAGTCCAACTCTCACATCCATACATGACCACAGGAAAAACCATAGCCTTGACTAGACAAACCTTTGTTGGCAAAGTAATGTCTCTGCTTTTGAATATGCTATCTAAGTTGGTCATAACTTTTCTTCCAAGGAATAAATGTCTTTAATTTCATGGCTGCAGTCAGCATCTGCAGTGATTTTGGAGCCCAAACCAGCCATTAAAAGGAATGAAATTATGCAATTTGCAGTGATGTGGGTAGATATAGAGATTGTCACAAGGTGAAGCATCAATAAGTCAGAAAGAAAAAACAAATATCATATAATATTGCTTATATGTGGAATCTAGAAAAATGATACAGATGAACTTATTTGTAAAGCAGAAATAGAGATAAAGACATAGAGAACAGACCTATGAATACCAGGGGGAAGGGATAATGTGATGAACTGGAGGATTGGGATTGACTACATGCATTAATAAAGTAAAATAGATAACTAACGAGAGCCTACTGTATAACACAAGGAACTCTACTCAGTGCTCTCTGGAGACCTAAATGGCAGGGAAATCCAATAAAGAGGGGATGGGTTGCATGTATACGTATAGCTGAATCATTGCTGTACAGTAGAAACTAATAGAACATTTTACAGCAACTATGTTCTAATAAAAATTAATTTAAAAAAAATGTGTAGGAGGGTTGAAGATCTCTCCCCCTACAACTTCTTCATATTCTAAGCCTCAGAATCTCTGAATGTGACTTTTTTTTTTTTTTTGAAAAAGAGATTTTAACAGATATAATTAAGGATCTTGAAATGAGATTTCGCTTGTATTTTCTAAATGGCCTCTAAATGCAAGGACATGTCCATATAAGAGGTACAGAGGGGAGAGACACAAAAGAATGGAGAAGTCCATGTGAAGATGGAGGCAGAGACTGCAGTGATGCAGCTACCAGATGAGGAATGCTTGGATCCACCACTGATTGACCAGGAGAGGCAAGGAAGTTTCCTCCCCTAGAGCCTTCAGAGAGAGTCCAGTACAACCAGTGCCTTAACTTTGGAATTTAATTTTTGCAGAAATATGGTATCTCTTGAAACCCAGGAAAAATAGTATAAACAAAGTTGTCTTTTAGAAATGAAAATAAATCCCCAAAGCTAATTCTGAGCTATTGAGTAGACCAAGTATTTTCTGCTAAACTATTTAGAGCAAGTCTCAAGGTAAAGAATCCGACTGCCAGTGCAGGAGATGTAAGAGACAAGGATTCGATCCCTGGGTCAGGAAGATCCCCTGGAGAGGGAAATGACAACCCACTCTAATATTCTTGCCTGGGAAGTCCCATGGGCAGAGAAGTCTGGTGGGCTATAGTCCATGGGGCCACACAGAGTTGGGCACAACTCCCCCCCTACACCCCCCAACACACAATGAAACTGAAGGTAAAAAACCTGTGAATGAGTGCAGTTTCCCCTGTGTATCCAGCTTCCAGAGGTTCATATATTCTAGGGCTTCCTTGGTGGCTCAGATGGTAAAGATTCTGCCTGCAATTAGGGAGATCTGGGTTCAATCCCTGGGTCAAGAAGATCTCCTGGAGGAGGGCACGGCATCCCAGTCCAATATTCTTGCCTAGAGAAGTCCATGGACAGAGGAGCCTGTCAGGTTGCAAAGAGTTGGACACAACTGAGCAGCTAACAAAACTATAACAACACTCTTTATGCTACTGATGTTTTGTTAGGAAGAATTTTTTTAATTACAATTACACATCTTAAAATGCACTAGAAAAACTTCATGTCAGAGGGAATCTTTTCTGAACTGTTTGGGGCTTGACTATACATTCCATGTGTGTCTTGGTGCAATTTGATAATAATTACTAAAGCCATTAGCTAAATGACTATTTGTCCTGAGTACGGTATATTTGGAAACTTGTTTGTTTGCTTCTTTTTTCCTACATGACACTTTCCATATTCTGTTTGTGAGACAAAAGCACGCTTTGAGGTAAAATCAGACAACTGTGGAAGATCCTTGACTTAAAACCTTTCTTTGTCATCTTTTTGGCATTACACTTCACTGAAACATACCTACATTTTAGAATTGAAATTCACAAAATTTTAAAAATTGAAGGCATTACCAGAAATAATGTATTAGATATTTGAGGAGTAATGTATTAGATAGTATTAATTAAGCCATAGATAGTCTACATTTAGTTTAATCTTTATATCTATAATTTTATATTAGAAATAGACAACCAACTACAGGTACTAAAATGAGAGTATACTCAAAATAAGAAGAAAAATCCAAGATATTTCCTATGTCTGGAATATTTTATTAAATAGAAGTATCTCACAGCCCCTAAATCTCTGAATTGCTTTTTTTAAAATCAGGTATTTAATGATTTACCAAAGAAATAATTACTGCTGCTGTTCAGTCCTGTCTGACTGTTTGAGACCCAATGGACTGTAACCCACTAGGCTCCTCTGTCTGTAGAATTTTCCAGGTAGGAATACTGGAGTGGGTTGCTGCTTCCCACTTCAGGGAATCTTCCCAACCCAGGGATCAAAGCCAGATTCTTGCATCTATTGCACTGGCAGTAAGATTCTTTACACTGTACCACCTGGGAAGTCCAATTTAATTATTTAATGATATTTACAACTTCAAAACAAAACTGCTGCTAAAAAAATACTACAAAATATAACAACTACTATGCAAAAGTTAGAGCAATGTTTCTGGAGGGCAATTTGTCAGTGTGTGTTAGAAATACAAATACATTTAGCCTTTGACCTAGTAATCACACTTCTAGAAACATGCTTCACATATACTCACACATACCAAAAAAAAGTTTCTATGAGGTTATTGATTCCAGTATTTTTAATAGCAGCAAAATTTGGAAAAAAAAATTATCTTCCATCAGTAGGAAATTGAATATATTATGTTTCATTTATGCAATAAAGCAATTGAAGAAACTTCTTTTATATTGACAGAGTAGGACTTATTTTTAAACATTAAGAAAGGTAAGATGTGTAACAATCTCTATAATATATTATTTTTTCAAAAAGAATGGTCAGGGCCCAGTTGTTTACTAATAGCACTTGATTGCTGGGTTAATAGGTAACAGGGTAGGGAAAATGCTTTCCTGTATTCCCTTTGATATGTTCTGAATTTTGAACCATATGACTGTGTATTCAAATAATAAAGTAATAAAATATTCAAAATATATTAAAATATAATAATTATCCAAAATAATAAACATATTCAAGATAATAAAATTAAAATAACAAATATAGCTTAAGTAACAGATAGTGGAAGCGGTTATAGAATTCTTAAATGAATCATGTATGCACAGAAATTTAGTATAAGATAAATATGATTTACATTGTGAAAGTCAGGCTAGTCAATAAAAGTAGTTGGAAAAATGTAGATCAAGACCTTATTTCATTAATCTCACCAAGTTCACTCCTCCTTGTTTGGAAAAAATTTAATGTTAAAAAATAACCCAGAATAATAGAATAAAATAATAGTAATGAATGGAATCACAAAAGTACTAGAGTAAAATAATAATAAATAAAACCACAAAATAGCTATAATAAAACAGGCATCAAATATTCTTATACTTTGGGGAATAAGAGGGTTAAAATATACACATGAGAGTTGAATATCATAAGAAAAAGATGGATTGACTAGGTAAAAATATATGTAGATAGATGATAGATATGGAGATGTGTAGAAAAAATCAACAAAATAAAATTTAAAAGCAAATAAAATCTACAAAAATATATGACTGGCAAAGTATTAATATTTATTCAATAATTTGCTTACGAAGCAGGTACTAAGTATGAAAAAATGAGAAACTGAAGTCAATGATATTAGTAAAGCCTTTGCACTCACTGAGATCTTTAAAATGATACAAATATTGACATGAACATACTGCTATATTTAAAATAGATAATCAACAAGAATCTACTGTAAAATATAGATGAAGATTTTATTTAAACTAAAATTCATGCCATGAAGCCTATAGATAAAGTCAGATTGCCCCAAATATGCCATCTAAATTTGTTGGAGATCTATCTAACTGTTTTTGCATGATAGAATAATAGAAACTGTATTTTAGCTACATGAATTTAGATTGTTGCAGTTGATACATTTCTTTCTGGTTTTTAATGGTAGTTTAGCCTTAGTTCTGTATCTAAGTGAATTCAATGGGAACTAAGAATTCCTTTCCTTAGACACCCTATTATTGGCTTCTTTATTTTGAATTTTGTGTTTTCATTTTGTTGGATTTTGTCAAGTATCTTTTTTCTCCAAATTTTTAAGTGAGATTATATTGTATGTAAGGAAGTACACAAATAAGTGTGAAATTTGAACTTTACAAAGTGAATATATGCATTTAAATGTCACCCAAGTCAAGATATGAATTAAGAACCCAAGAAATCTTTCTCATACCCCCCTGCTGTCCATTACCCCTTCATTAACAGTAACCTATATTATGACTTCTGACACCAAAAATTAGTTTTGTTATTAAAAAAGAAAAACAGTAATAGCCATATGTTCTGTACTTTTGTGTCTGCTTTTCATTCATTTGTATTTCTTTTCTATTTTTATTTTATTTTGGAGTGTAGTTGATTAACAATGTTGTGAAAGTTTCAGCTGTACAGCAAGGTGATTCAGTTCTACATACACATATATCTGTTCTTTTTCAAATCCTGTTCCCATTTAGGTTGTTACATAATATTGAGCACAGTTCCCTGTGCTATACAGTAGGTACTTGCTGCTTATCCATTTTAAACATAGCAGTGCTTACATCTCAATCCCAAACTCCCTAATTATTTGTATTCCTGAATTTCCATGCTGTCACAAGTAACAAAAGTTTTTCTGGTTTTTGTTTCTTTACACTACACCATCATATGACTATATCATGATTCATACTTCATTTATCCCTTCTGTTACTGGTGGATGTTTGCATTGTTTCCAGGTTTTGGTGACTGAAAAGTAAAAGTGAAAGTTAGTCACTCAGTTCAGTTCAGTTCAGTCGCTCAGTCATGTCCGACTCTTTGCAACCCCATGAACTGCAGCACGCCAGGCCTCCCTGTCCGTCACCATCTCCCAGAGTTCACTCAGACTCACGTTCATCTCAGTCGTGTCCAACTCTTTGTGACCCCATGGACTGTAGCCCACCAAGCTCCTCTGTCAATAGGATTCTCCAGGCAAGAATACCGGAGTGAGTTGCCACTTCCTTCTCCATTTTGGAGATTGCAATAATGCTATTAAGAACACTCTTATAAACTATTTTAGAAATATATATAATTATTTCAAATGGAGTACATACATAGGTAGAGTTTACATATGCTTAGCTGTAATAGATATGAGCAAGCAATCTTTCACTGGAAGGACTGATGCTGAAACTGAAGCTCTAATACTTTGGCCACCTGATGTGAAGAGCTGACTCATTGGAAAAGACCCTGATGCTGGGAAAGGTTGAGGACAGGAGGAGAAGGGGATGGCAGAGGATGAGATGGTTGGATGGCATCACCCACTCAATGGACATGAGTTTGAGCAAACTCCAGGAGACGATGAAGGACAGGGAAGCATAGTGTGCTGCAGTCCACGGGGTCATGAAGAGTCGGACGTGACTTAGTGACTGAGCAACAGCCAAGCACTCTGTATGCTCTTCTCTCCCACCAGCAGCTTATGAGAGCTCCAGTCACTTACCAACACTAGCTGTCCCATTATGGTTCCTTTTATCTATTTAGATAGATGTTTACTGGTATTTCTTCATGGTTTTAATGCAATCTCCTTGAGAATATTGAGATTGGACATCTTTTCATATGCACATCACTTTAATTATACTCCTTTTGTGAGGTGCATTCAAGTCTTTGGCCCATTAAAAAAAAATTGTTTTGTCTGCTTTCCTTTGAATTTCAGAATTAAGTACTTTGTATTTTTACAATATACGTATTGTACATAAAATAAAATACTACAAATATTCTAATAACATGTATATAAAGAAGATAAAAATTTATTTAAAATATTCATCTTCACTCAAAGGATGACTATAAAAACTATTATCAGATTATCAAGGATTGATAAACTCAGCATTGTTAAGAATAAAAGAAAAAAAATGGAAAGAGTTGACTCATTGGAAAAAACCCTGATGCGGGAGGAATTGGGAGCAAGAGAAGAGGGGGACGACAAAGGATGAGATGGCTGGATGGCATCACCAACTCAGCAGACATGAGTTTGAGTGCACTCTGGAAGTTGGTGATGGACAGGGAGGCCTGGCGTGCTGCAATTCATGGGGTCGCAAGGAGTCAGAATGACTGAGCAACCGAACTGAACTGAAGTCATGCTTGACTTTTTGTGACCCCATGGACTGTAGCATGCCAGGCTTTCCTGTCCTTCACTATCTCCCAGAGTTTGCGCAAACTCATGTCCGTTGAGTTAGTGATGCCATCCAATTCTCTCATCCTCTATTGTCCTTTCTCCTCCTGCCTCTTATCTCTTAAAGCAACAAGGTCTCTCCCATGAGTCAGATCTTCACATCAGGTGGCCAAAGAGTGGAGCTTCAGCTTCAGCATCAATCCTTCCAGTGAATATTCAGGGTTGATTTTCTTTAGGATTGACAGGTTTGATCTCCTTGCAGTTCAAGGGACTCTCAAGAATCTTCTCCAGGACCACAATTTGAAAGCATCAGTTCTTCAGCCCTGAGCCTTCTTTGTGGTCCAATAATGGAATATTACTCAGCCATAAAAATTAAATAATACCACTCGCAGCTAAATGAATGGACCTAGAGATTATCATACTAAACTAAGTCAGAAAGAAAAACAAATACCATATGATATCATTGACATGTGGAATCTAGTATTTGACACAAACTTATCTACAAAATGGAAACAGACTCACAGAAACAGAGAACAGATGCATGGTCGTCCAAAGGAAAAGGAGGTTGGGGAGAGATAGACTGGAGGTTTGGGACTAGCAGATGCAAACTATTATATATGGAACAGATAAGCAGTGAGGTCCTATTGTATAGCACAGGAAATTATATTCAGTATCCTGTAATAAACCATAATGGAGAAGAAAAAAATAAGAAAGCATTTGTTGCAGCATTGTATAAGGGGTAGTGAATTGGCAGTAGCCAAATGCCCATTGCAGAGGAATGAATAGAGCTGCAATCCATGGCCTGACAGGCAGCTGTTAGATACAATGGATTAGGTGCACGCATAATAGCAAGGATAGTTCTGAGAAAAAAAACGAAACATGAATATCTGTTAAACAAAATAATAGCATTCATGTAAGTGAAAATGCATGCAAGCATAACAACTGTAGACATATTCCGATACGAACAAAAAGATCTGCATTTAACCTATAGAATGGTCAGTTCTGCATGAAGAAGAAAGCAATGAAAGTGGGAAATAGGAATACAAAGGACAAACACACCCGCATACAACTTATGAAGAGGAGTATAGCAGGGATTATAAGGATAATTATTAATGATAATAATGAATGGGGTGTATATAGTTAACTTTCCATTCCTGAACAGAGAAATAAAATATAGAAAGAGAGGGAAGCTAGGATGGAAGAGAGGAAGGGAATCACAGAGAGTGAAATGAAGGCAGGAAAGAAGGAAAAGAGAAAGGAGTATGTTGCAAAGAAGTATAATATGATCCCATTTATATGTAATTTTGCAGACGTACACTTGTATATCTATGTGTGCAAAGGTGTGCAAAGAGATATCTGAGACAATGGCCACCAGAAATGCTCATCAATGTCCCCCCTAGCAGAATTTTTTTTCTCTAATAATACTTTTTTTGTGTTGTTTGGTTATTCCAGATGAAGATGTGTTATATCAACAGTTTGAGGTGAGGAAGTGGCATAATTTCAGTGTAGGAAGAAATAATGCAACCAGGCATAGCAGATCCCCTGACATTACTTTCCTATAAACATTGTCTTTAATCATTTTTCCCTCACCATCTGAAGTGTCAAATATACAGCAGATGTGACAGAAGCAATAGTGATTTAGCTACAAAATATTAAAATGCACTATTAAGATGGATAGGAAATCCATAGGATGCTTCTTCAGTAATTAAAAACAATATCAGAAACAATCTTTCTGGCTTGAAACCAAACAGAATGATGCGACATCCATAAAAGATGCTTACTGAAATTCCCCTGAAGCTGCTTGTTCCTCTGTCTGCTTCAACTGAACTGCTTATTTTTCTACTCTTAAAAAAATTTTTTTTAACACTTTAATTTTATATTGGAGCACAGTTGTTTAACAATGTTGTGTTAGTTTCAGGTATACAGCAAAGTAATTCAGTTCTACATACACTCTTGCAGGCAGGACATTCTAGTAAAGTTTCACTGTTTCAGGCAGATGTACCCCCTCAGTCAGTCAGTTCCGTCTCTCAGTCGTGTCTGACTCTTTGCTACCCCATGGCCTGCAGCATGCCAAGCTTCCCTGTCCATCACCAACTCCCAGAGCTTGCTCAAACTCATGTCTATCGAGTCAGTGATGCCATCCAACCATCTCATCCTCTGTCGTCCCCTTCTCTTCCTGCCTTTAATCTTTCCCAGCATCAGGGTCTTTTCCAATGAGTCAGTTCTTCACATCAGTGGCCAAAGTATTGGAGCTTCAGCTTCAGCATCAGTCTTTCCAATGAATATTCAGGATTGATTTCTTTTACAATTGACTGTTTTGATCTTTTTGTGGTCCAAGGGACTCTAAAGAGTCTTCTCCAACACCACAGTTCAAAAGCATCAGTTCTTTGGAGCTCAGCTTTTTTAATGGTCCAATTCTCACACATGAACAGTATGAAAAGGTATACCCCTAGCAGAGTGAAATGAAGCCTTAGGCAACCCCTGGGGCATCTGACCATGAATAGTTGAAGCGACATCACCTACTTTCTTTATTGAAATGTCTAATGCCCTGAAATCATCTATGTCACCATGTTTGTAAACATGCCAATAATGTTTTTATAAAACAAGGGATAAGCAAGTACAAGATGAGTACATTCCCTTAATCCCCAAATCTTGGAAGTCTCTCCTAACCTCATGGACAATGGTTGAAAATAGTAATGTTGCTTAAAAATGGTATTCCCCATAATAAGTTTACATAGTAAACTTACCATATAGGTAAGTTTCAAATAATTCCAGGTAACATTTACTAATTTCAAAGATACTGCTGCTGCTGCTAAGTCGCTTCAGTCGTGTCTGACTCTGTGTGACCCCACAGATGGCAGCCCACCAGGCTCTGCCATCCCTGGGATTCTCCAGGCAAGAACACTGGAGTGGGTTGCCATTTCCTTCTCCAATGCATAAAAGTGAAAAGTGAAAGTGAAGTCACTGAGTCATGTCCAACTCTCAGAAACCCCATGGACTGAGCCTACCAGGCTCCTCTGTCCATGGGATTTTCCAGGCAAGAGTACTGGAATGGGGTGCCATTGCCTTCTCCTCAAAGATACTAGCTAGCACCTAATAAACTTTTTGCATATTGTATCTCATTGCCTCTTCCTAATTAAAGGTAATATCTACTTATAAGATAGGTATAACTAGCCTAATTTTACAGAGTAAATTTGAGGTTATGGAGGTTAGATAACTTAACCATGATAACAAAACTAATGAGTTCCAGAGTTGAACTTCAACTATTTCTCCACATACATAAGCACTCTAAGAACAAAGTCCAAGCATGGACTTCTCTTTCCCTTTGTACTTGCCTTGTGCAGGTCATATCTGTGGAAGCAATAAACATTTTCCAATTGCAGTACATTTACTTTGTCAACTGGATACCTGCACAAAAGTTATTCATACACATATGTAGCTTTTTATGGAGTCACACCCTTAAAAAATATTCAATGCGTGGCAAATTAATGAAACTTCCAGAATCCAGTTAATTCACCTAAGCCACTGAGTCTGCAAGTTGCTTGAAAGAAAAAAAATATTGAGTAGAGAATAGTCATTTTGGCTTATACTCTGTGTTAGTCACTCAGTCATGTCTGACTCTTTGAGACTCCATGGACTATAGCCCGCCAGGTCATCTATACATGGGACTTCGCAGGCAAGAATGGGTTGCCATTCCGTTCTCCAGGGAATCTTCCTGACCGAGGGATCGAACCCAGGTCTCCCACATTGCAGGAAGATTCTTTACGGTCTGAGACACCAGGCTATGTTACGTTTTTTATTTATGGCCATCAGATTTTCCCTTGCAGAGTTTCTTGCATACCTCTTAAAGTTCACTTTTTGTGGCTATAGAGATGATTATGTCTAAACAAAAAGGAAACACTTACTTTATTTGGGGTCACATATACACACACATACATAAACACACACACAATCATGGATGGGCAAAATATAGAACTGTTGTCTAATTGTAATAGAAATAAACTTGATATAACTGAAAATAATAGCCCCTCATGTATGGATGTGAGAGTTGGACTATGAAGAAGGCTGAGCGCTGAAGAATTGATGCTTTTGAACTGTGGTGTTGGAGAAGACTCTTGAGAGTCCCTTGGACTGCAAGGAGATCCAACCAGTCCATTCTGAAGGAGATTGGCCCTGGGATTTCTTTGGAGGGAATGATGCTGAAACTGAAACTCCAGTACTTTGGCCACCTCATGTGAAGAGTTGACTCATTGGAAAAGACTCTGATGCTGGGAGGGATTGGGGGCAGGAGGAGAAGGGGACGACAGAGGATGAGATGGCTGGATGGCATCACTGACTCGATGGACATGAGTCTGAGTGAACTCCGGGAGTTGGTGATGGACAGGGAGGCCTGGCGTGCTGCGATTCATGGGGTCTCAAAGAGTCGGACACGACTGAGCAACTGAACTAAACCCACATAAGTCCTCAAAACATGCGCATGCTCTTTGACTCTCTTTCTGTCTCTGTCTCTCTGCCTGTCTCCCTCTCCAGCAGTATTTTATTCATGGCAAAGGAGAATATAGTTTTTCTGTCTGACTTATCACATGCATTTCACACTGAGTTAAGGAAATTTGACATGTTTTTCTGAGGATAAGTATAAAAATGGCTGTTGCTTTGAAGATTGAAAGCAAATATGTCACTTTCTAAAAGTAATTCTCAATGAATTAGGAAACTGGAATATTTCTGCTGCTTCTTGGGGACTCAGCTTTCCCTGGGCTCCGTTGGATGGTGAACTTGCAAGATCACTGTGTCCACAGACCAAACAGGAAGACTTATTTTGGAGATGGTGGGGGGGTGTGTTATATCATAATTTACAAGGAAATATCTCAGGGAAGAAGGCCTTAACACATTTTCCAAATCATTTTGAAATATTGCTTAATTAAGATATAAAATGGGAGAGGAGCAGGTGAGATAACACAGGGCCAGTTGCCTCAGAAGTGGTCAAGCCAGCAAGCATTCCACTGAAGTTGAGACTCTAAGGATTTCTACCTAGCAGGCCATACCTGTTCAAAACAACTTGCTCACCCACCAGCAACTAACTTGAAAACCTAAAGTTTAATTTTTGTCACACTTCTAAAGAACAAAAAACTAGAGTCACAGTCAATAGGGCATGTGCAGAGTAAAAGCTATGATAAACCTAGACAGTATATTAAAAAGCAGAGACGTCACTTTGCCAATAAAGGTTCATATAGTCAAACTTTGGTTTTTCCAGTAGCTCATGTATAGATGTGAGAGTTGAACCATAAAGAAGACTGAACACAGAAGAATTGATGCTTCTTTAATTGTGGGGCTGGAGAAGATTCTTAAGACTCTCTTGGACTTCAAGGAGATCAAAGCAGTCAATCCTAAAGGAAATCAATCTGGAATATTCAGTGGGAGGACTGATTCTGAAGCTAAAGCTCCAATACTTTGGCAACCTGATGAGAAAAGCTGACTCATGGTAAACACCCTGATGCTGGGAAAGACTGAAGACAGGAGCAGAAGGGGATGGCAGAGGGTGAGATGGTTGGAAGCATCACCAACTCAATGGATATGAATCTGAGCAAATTCTGGGAGATAGCAGAGGATAGAGGAGCCTGGCATGCTATAGTCCTTGGGGTTGCAGAATCAGACATGACCTAGCAACTGAACAACAATAAGAGCAAAACAAAACATTGTTGATTATTGGTTGGATTTGTTCTATCCTTGGTCAAATAATTTCCTTTGAAGTTTAAGTACACACAGACCTGTCCTGATAAAGGTCGGTATGTAAAGTAGAATTAGTCTTGTCCATCAAGTATCTCTCATAAAGAGATCCCAGGAGTGCACAGAAAACAATAAACTGCAATCATGAAACAATGAGTCACTTCAGGGAGCTGAACATGCATGTTCTTTCAAATATTGCCTGAAACTTTTAAATGTTTTATTTTATTTTGCAATATTTGGCAAAATGAGATAATAAAGAATTGGCCTCACCCTGTATTTTGATTCCAGTGTGATAGTAGCATCACTTTGGATTTCTGTCACTTTACTAGGATTCAGTTCAGTTAGTTCAGTCGCTCAGTTGTGTCTGAATTCTTTGCACCCCATGAACCACAGCACGCCAGGCCTCCCTGTCCATCACCAACTCCCAGAGTTCACTCAAACTCACGTCCTTTGAGTTAGTGATGCCATCCAGCCATCTCATCCTCTGTCGTCCCCTTCTCCTCCTGCCCCCAATCCCTCCCAGCATCAGAGTCTTTTCCAATGAGTCAGCTCTTCCCATGAGGTGGCCAAAGTAGTGGAGTTTCAGCTTTAGCATCAGTCCTTCCAATGAACACCCAGGACTGACCTCCTTTAGGATGGACTGGTTGGATCTTCTTGCAGTCCAAGGGACTCTCAAGAGTCTCCTCCAATACCACAGTTCAAAAGCATCAATTCTTTTGCAGTCAGCTTTCTTCACAGTCCAACTCTGACATCCATACATGACCACTGGAAACACCATAGCCTTGACTAGATGGACCTTTGTTGGCAAAGTAATGTCTCTGCTTTTCAATATGCTATCTAGGTTGGTCATAACTTTCCTTCCAAGGAATAAGTGTCTTTTAACTTCATGGCTGCAATCACCATCTGTAGTGATTTTGGAGCCCCCCAAAATAAAGCCTGACACTGTTTCCACTGATTCCCCATCTATTTCCCATGAATTGATGGGACCAGATGCCATGATCTTCGTTTTCTGAATGTTGAGCTTTAAGCCAATTTTATCACTCTCCTCTTTCACTTTCATCAAGAGGCTTTTTAGTTCCTCTTCTCTTTCTGCCATGAGTCGTGTCATCTGCATATCTGAGGTTATTTATATTTCTCCCGGCAATCTTGATTCCAGCTTGTGCTTCTTCCAGCCCAGCATTTCTCATGATGTACTCTGCATATAAGTTAAATAAGCAGGGTGACAATATACAACCTTGACATATTCCTTTTCCTATTTGGAACCAGTATATTGTTCCATGTTATTAGGATTAAGAGAATGTATATATTTGGAGTGGACAAAGTGAAAATAACATTTCTGTAGACCATTATTAAAAACACAATGTTATGTGCTTGAAGAGCTGAGCTTTCCTCACCAGACACTGATAATGGGTATTTAAGATGGAAAGGCAGGAAGTAGAAGCTACATACCATGTTATATATTGGGTAATTTGCACATGAGCTCACTTAATCTCCACAATGATTTATTGTTATTATTTTAACTTTTTGGTCCCACCACACAACATGTGAGATTTTAATTCCTCAACCAGGGATCAAACACATATCCTCTGCATTGGAATCATGGAGTCTTAACCACTGGGCCACCAGAGAAATCTTAGACCTATGATTTAGAACCCACCTGCAATGCAGGAGACGAGGGTTCTATTCCTGGGTCAGGAAGCTTCCCTCAAGGAGAGCATGACAAATCACTCTAGTTTTCTTGCCTGGAGAATCTCATGGACAGAGGAGCCTAGTGGGCTAGAGTCCATAGGGTAGCAAAGAGTGAGACACGACGGAAGTGAGTGAGAACCCATACAAGCCCGAAGTTCATGGTATATGTCACTGACCCATTTTCTTTTTTTTCTCACCGTGGTGAGTGGCTCTACACTCTACTGAGATCTGCCACCTGGGAGAGTCACCCTTGACCCCACTCTTCCTTTCACCGAATGCCACTCAATGAGTCTTAATGTTTTATGGTTTGATCTTTGAATCTGTTTATTTCTTTCTGCTCTGCCATGGGCATTAGTGTAATAACCTCTAGTCTGACTCTGTTACCTGTATCAACCTTTCTAACTAAGGATCAGGGATCAGGTTGTGCCATCTCCCTACTTACAGTCCTTTCATGGATTACCATTGGCTCTAGAATGAGGTGTAGGCTCTTTAATGTGGTTTGCAACAGCAGTCAAGATCTGCTCCTTGCTTGCCACTTCAAGTTTTGCCCTAAACACTGCATATCTTTCCCCTGTATCCAAGCGTAATGGATCTTTTTCCATTTCTCAAGTGTTCTTTCTTGACCTGGATCTTTTCACAAGCCATTCTGCTCGCTTCCAGATCCTCCCAGTTGCCAGCTCTCTCTTTGTTAACACATGTTTCCAGCCTTAGGAGATCTTGCTGGTGTTTATTTTATGATTTGTATTGTGTTCGTGTCATTTGTTGTGTCAGTCTGTGCTGCACATCAACGTGAATCAGTTATACATATACATTTATGCGTCCTTTTGTGGATTCTTTCCCTTCATAGGTCATTACAGAGTATTGGGTAGAGTTACCTGTGCTATACAATAGGTCCCTATTAGTTATCTGCTTTGTATATGAAGTGTTAGTCACTCAGTCATGCTCAGCTCTTTGCCATGCCATGGACTGTGGACCACCAGACTCCTCTGATGGGGTTTCCCAGGCAAGAATGCTGGAGTGGGTTGCCATTTCCCTCTCCAGAGGATCTTTCTGACCCAGGGGTCTGTGTCTCCTGCCTTGCAGGCAGATTCTTCTATATATAGTATATATTTAGTAGTATATATATGTCAATTCCAATCTCCCAATTCACCCAGCCCCTCTCGCCCCCAGTAACCATACATTTGGTTTTTGTATCTGTGACTCTATTTCTGTTGTGTAAACACATTCATTTGTACTCTTTTTTAGATTCCACATATAAGTAACATCATATATTTGTCTTTTTCTGTCTGACTTACTTCACCTAGTGTGACAATCTCTATGTCCATCCATGCTGCCGTAAATTATATTATTTTATTCTATTTCATGGTTGAGTATATAGTATCACATCTTCTTTATCGATTCTTCTCTTGATGGGCATTTAGGTTGCTTGCATGTCCTACATGCATGCTAAGCTGCTCCAGTGTCTGACTCTTTCAGATCATAAGGACCACAGCCCTTCAGGCTCCTCTGTCCATGCAATTCTCCAGGCAAGGATACTGGAGTGGGCTGCTGTTACTGGAATCATCCCAACGCAGGGATCAAGCCCGTGTCTCTTAAGTTCCTATATTGGCCGGTGGGTTCTTTATCACTGGCACCACCTAGGAAGCCCGCATGCATGACTATTAGCCTCAGAAACACTTGGGAATTTGATAATGATGTGAATTCGAGGACCATACACTCTTGCCTAGCAAATCCCATAGACAGAGGAGCCTGGTGGGCTGCAGTCCACGGGGTCACTGGGAGTCGGACATGACTGAGCGCTTCATTTTCACTTTTCACTTTCATGCATTGGAAAAGGAAATGGCAACCCACTCCAGTATTCTTTCCTGGAGGATCCCAGAGATGAGGGAGCCTGTTGGGCTGCCTTCTATGGGGTCGCACAGAGTCAGACACGACTGAAGCGACTTAGCAGCAACAGCAGCACCCAAGACCTATTGAATCAGAATCTCTGGAAATGGGACTGAACAAGGTATGGTTTAATAAGTGCTCCTGGTGATTCTGATGCTGGTTCAAGTTTAGGGAACCCTGACTCCTGAGGATCACCTGGGGAGCTTCTGAAAGTACTGATACTTCAAATGAATTTATCTTACTTGGTCTAGGTTTGGGGCTGAGAATTGGAGCATTTTCTTAGCTTTAAGTTCTTCAACATGATTCTAATGTACAGTCAGGGATGAGCTCTTCTCCCTTAGCCTAATTTAAATACAGTTTTGTTATTCCCTCTCTTGGCACTTGACACCTTTATTTAATTTTTTTTTTTTTTCCTTTTAAACACTTCAGCTGATTGAATGGCTAAAACAAGGAGGCTGAAAGAGGAGCCTCTCAGTGGGTTGCTCATCCTCAGAACTTCAGTATCAGGATTCCAGACTTCTCAGTTCCTCCATAGTTTATGGCTGTCCATCATCAGTGCGGCTACAGGTTTCAACAGGCTGTCCAGTAGCAAGGGCAGAGAATGTACCAACCTCAGGGCAAATATATCAGGGGTGGGATTTGGTATATGTTAATAATGCACAGGCCCAGTGCAAAGTGAAAATGCAGGTTCATTCTCCAAAAATGATTGAGTTATTAAAGAAGGCAGTAATAGGCATGAATCCCAGTGCAGGGTTTTCTAAACATGGGACCATTGCAACTGCACGATCTAAAGCCTTTGAAGGCAGCCCTGGTTGAGGTCAAGCTTTCAAAAGCACGGAGGTCAAGGAACAGCACATTGCTCTATATGCTGACATTCAATAGATGTCTGGCTGCTTTAACTTCTGTTTCAACTGTGATACTTTATTAGATTAAAAGTGTGTCCAGAATGTATACAGTTTTCTTTTCCTAACAGAGCTTGAGATGCTCACAATATCAGATAATAACTCGTGTGCTTGAGTGCTAAGTTGCTTCAGTTGTGTCTGGTTCTTTGTGACCCCATGGACTGTAGCCCACCAGGCTCCTCTATCTACAGAATTCTCCAGGCAGGAATATTGGAGTGGGTAGCCATTTCCTTCTCCAGGAGATCTTCCCAACCCAGAGATCAAACCCATGTCTCTTATGTCTCCTGCATTGGCATGTGGATTCTTTACTGCTAGCACCACCTGAAAAGCCCAGATCATATCTTAAAGTTGTATCAATATATTTTGTAAAAGGGAAAGTGGCTGCTTATTCAGTAACCAACACTGATTTTCAATATACTATCTAGGTGGTAAGTTTGAGTAAACTCCAGGAGTTGGTGATGGACAGGGAGGCCTGGCGTGCTGTGATTCATGCGGTAGCAAAGAGTCGGACACAGCTGAGCGACTGAACTGAACTGAACTGATTCAGTAACCAAAGAAAACAAAATTAGTTTCCGTTGACAAACCAAGAAACCACTGGGTATGAGGAAACTATAATTCACTGCAGAAGATAGAGTCGCAGGGGAAAGCAAGGTGGGGAGGAATGTCATGCTGGTAGGGTTTATATTCAGCAATATGTAAATCCAAGGAGTAACAGAAAATGTGGCACCCTGATTTTTGCATGCGTCATCTAGTATAGAGTCTGGCTATATATAGCTTAAATTAGACTGAATAAATGAGTGATTTTTCAGATGGAAAAAAAAAAGATAGACAAGGCTTAAAAAAGTATGTTGCTTGATATTATTTCAAGCTGAAGGTAAGCAATCCAAAGTGCCTTCCTTTATGATGGAATTCTCTACCAAGTGCATGGATGCCCCTGGAATATGTTACAAATTTACTGCAATACTGACCCCACTCTGTCCTCCATTTTTCTGTCCTGGTGTGTTCTGTACACAGTTTTATCATTTTCTAAATGAGCTATCTAGTGTGCAAAGAGGCTGGAAAGCACTGGCTATGACTTGTAGAGATATAAAGGAATTCACGTGGGACAATCTGGTTGCAGCCTATGTTTGATGAAGTAGTGTGTGCTCTGTGTAGGGTGTGACGAAGAGGTGGAAGGAAACTTTTCATGACTCTATCTTGGCAAAGGACGGGTGGCCATCTATCAAAAAGAATTGCCTGCATAGTTCTAATAGACAAGAAAGAAGACTTGAGAATACTAAAGGTGATGCTATTAATAATTACCCAATACAGATGAAGAAAGACCAGCTCTTTCACATGAACATTTGCCAGGGCTCATTTTGAAATATTTCCAGGATACACTGCCCCAACCTGAAATGAGTTGAAACCCAGAAGGATCAGGACCCATTGTGTCCCGTGCATTTTTCTTTTGCCAGTTTTCATGCTTACAGAATGTTCAAAAGCAGAACTTAGACTGATGCAGAGGAAACAAGCGTCCTATTTCTACTGCTTTGTCTTAATATAGCTAATGCAAAAAGAGATTTTTGTAACAAATTATAAAGCATTGGTTTTCCAGGCTTCCTAGTGAAGAATTTAACTGTTAATAAAGGATACTTTATTTGTACTACATCTTTATCAGCCTCCTCTTTCTCAGCATCATCACCATTGTCATCATTAGCAGTGTTTGTTCGTTTCTCCTGCACTCACTCGTAAATGAAAAAATACAAGTTTAAACAAAAGAGCAAGAAATACAATCATTGGCCTCTAGGAAATTTAGATCTAAGGTATAAACTTTGACACAGAAGAATATATGAAATAAATCGAGGCATGATTCGTATAAACTAAAAAAAACTTCAAATAATATTTATAATACATGTAGTTAACTATACGCTGGGAAGTGAATGGGCCCACCTACTGGGCAATCTGCTCCTGCTTAATTTGTTTGTGGCTCTCTGTACACGGTTAGTGCTTGAACATTTTAAGGATCTCTTCCTTGGGTTTCAAATATGAGAATTTACAACCTGGTTTTAAGCAGTGCCCTTTTTATAATAAGGAAAATTTTATGCCTGCAATTAGCTTTTACTCAAAAAAAGGGAAGAAAAATGACAAGTAGTTAATTGTATTCTTCTCCTAAAAGATAAGAAAGATTAAGCTTTGCCCTTGATTACACGGAAGACTGTGTTCTTGTAGCCTGAAACATTTCACCATTGACTTTTGACTTTGTTGACATAAAATGTAAAAAATTATATATTGATACAACAGCTTATTATGAAATTATAAATAAGCTCCATGATATCTCCAAGAGAGATTCATTCGTAAGAGTGATAATGCTGTTAGAACTGATCATATATTTTCAAAAACTAGTTTTAATATAAATATTTTTTTTGGAATTTAAAGACAGAAGGGCAGCAAACACTTTTAAACTATGACTTGAGGTCTTTTTCAGTAATAAACAAAATTGAATGAGATTGATTTTCTTACCTTATGGACCAAGACATACATTTTGATTAAAAAAAAAAAACTAGGGTGTTTTTATTGTTCTTCAGTCACCAAGTCATGTCTGACTCTGTGTAGCATTCCAGGCCTCCCTGTCCCTCACCATTTCCTAGAGTTTGTCAGGGTCATGTCCATAGAATTGGTGATGCCATCCAACCATCTCATCCTCTGTCGCCCTCTTCGCCTTTTGCCTTCAATCTTTCCCAGCATCAGGGTCTTTTCCAATGAGTCGGCTAGTCGCATCAGGTGGCCAAAGTATTGGAGCTTCAGTCTTTCCAATGACTATTCTGGATCAATATCCTTCAGGATTGACTGGTTTGATCTTGAAGTCCAAGGCACTCTCAAGAATCTTCCCCAGCACCACAGTGCAAAAGCATCAACTCTTGGTGCTCTATCTTCTTTCTGGGATATTAGCATTTAGAAAGAGTCAGTGGAGTAAAAGAAATATTCCAGTGAAAAGAAACAAGTCTTCCAAAATGAGTGGCAGTTGGTGATGGATGGGGAGGCCCGGCATGCTGCAATTCATGAGGTCGCAAAGAGTCAGACATGACTGAGTGACTGAACTGAACTGAACTGAACTGAAACTGCAATATGCCATGGCAATTTTAGAATAGGTGAGTCTCAACTAACAAACTAGCAGGCTGATATTATAACCCTAGTAATGATATTCAAAATATTTGACAACTGTGGGGCTTGGCATCAACTAATAAGCACATCTCGGAGCCAAAGCAGGAGGCTATCTGTTCAAGTGTTTTTTAACCTGCTGAAACTCAAGGAGTGTTAAGTAGCTTCACAGGAAGGATTTAGGGGGTGGGATTAGTGATGGAGTGCCCACAGGCTTAAGACAGAAGCTATTTACCAACTAGTACAGAAGTATTTTTATATTTTAACTACTGGTACAGCCAGAAAGTGCTCCCTGGTTGATTCCCCTTGGTATGATTCTCCCCAAGGGGATATCATTTACTCCTCAGTGAGGTCTAGCCACACCCCCCACAACTGACTTGGGTAGTATAGAGGACCAGATCAGATTTTTCACATCCATGTAGCTTCAAGTGTATGAATATTTTTCTCATGAATCCAATTATTGGAGTTCATTTGTTTCAGTTCAGTTCAGTCTCTCAGTCGTGTCCAACTCTTTGTGACCCCATGGATGGCAGCACGCCAGGCTTCCCTGTCCACCACGAACTTCCAGAGCTTGCTCAAACCCATGTCCATCGAGTGAGTGATGCCGTCTAACCATCTCATCCTCTGTCATCCCTTTCTTCTCCTGCCTTCAATCTTTCCCAGCATCAAAGTCTTTTCTGAGTCAGTTCTTCGCATTAGGTGGCCGAAGAATTGGAGTTTCAGCTTCAGCATCAATCCTTCCAATGAATATTCAGGACTGACTTCCTTTAGGATGGATTGGTAGATCTCCTTGCAGTCCAAGGACTCTCAAGAGTTTTCTTCAACATCACAGTTCAAAAGCATCAATTCTTTGGCGCTCAGGTTTCTTTATGGTCCAACTCTCACATCCATACATGACTACTGGAAAAACCATAGCTTTAACTAGATGGACGATTGTTGGCAAAGTAATGTCTCTGCTTTTTAGTATGGTGTCTAGGTTGATCACAGCTTTTCTTCCAAGGAGCAAGTGTCTTTTAATTTTATGACTGCAGTCACCATCTGCAGTGACTTTGGAACCCAAGAAAATAAAGCCTCTCACTGTTTCCATTATTTCCCCATCTATTTGCCATAAACTGATGGGACCAGATGCCATGATCTTAGTTTACTGAATTTTGAGCTTTAAGACATCTTTTTCACTCTCCACTTTTACTTTCATCAACAGGTTCTTTAATTCTACTTTGCTTTCTGCCTTAAGGGTGGTGCCATCTGCATATCTGAGGTGACTGATATTTCTCCTGGCAATCTTGATTTCAGCTTGTGCTTCATTCAGCCTGGCATTTCACATGATGTATTCTGCATATGTTAAATAGGCAGGGTGACTATAGAGCCTTGACATACTCGTTTCCCGATTTGGAACCAGTCTGTTGTTACAAGTGTGGTTCTAACTGTGGCTTCTTGACCTGCATACAGATGTCTCAGGAGGCAGATAAGGTGGTCTTGTATTCTCATCTCTTTAAGAATTCTCCACAGTTTGTTTTGATCCACACAATCAAAGGCTTTAGTCTAGTCAATAAAGCAGAAATCGATGTTTTTCTGGAACTCTCTTGTTTTCTCTATGATACAATGGATGTTGGTAATTTGATCTCTGGTTCCTCTGCCTTTTCTAAATCCTGCTTGAACATCTGGAAGTTCATGTTTCATGAACTGTTGAAGCCTTGGTTGGAGAATTTTGAGCGTTACGTTGCTAGTGTGTGAGATGAATGCAATTGTGTAGTAGTTTGAACATTTTTTGGTCTTGTCTTTCTTTGGGATAGGAATAAAAACGCCCTTTTCCTGTCCTATGGCCACTGCTGAGTTTTCCAAATTTGCTAGCATATTGAGTGAAGCACTTTCACAGCTTCATTTTTTAAGATTTGAAATAGCTCAACTGAAATTCCATCACCTCCACTAGCTTTGTTCATAGTGATACTTCCTAAGGCCCACTTGACTTCACCTTCCAGGATGTCTGGTTCTGGGTGGGTGATCACACCATTATGATTATCTAGGTCATGAAGATCTTTTTTGTATAGTTCTTCTGTGTATTCTTGTCACCTCTTCTTAATATCTTCTGCTTCATTTGTTAAAAAAAAAAAAAGGGCTGAATATATAACACTTCTCTAACCAGCATGACTTCTGCTCCAACCAAGACCATAGTTGGTCCAAAATACAAGAGTATCACTCTGCTGATCCTCAGCAACAGTCAATCACCATTAAATGAAAATAGGAGTAGAGATAATTAGTCCCTCAATAGACTTATTTTCCCCTATAAAGCTTATATTTTCAGTTCCTACACTCTGCTAGTTATTGAGATCCTTATATTTATGATAAGAAAGAGTCCCTCTTCTACCAAATATTTGTATGAATTCCTCTGGGAGAAAACTGAATGAGTAACTCTTTGGGGGGAATAAGACAGTATGAGCTTTGTTTTTTTAATATACTTCACAGAAGCTATACTAATTCAAATTTTTTTTAATTGGCATTTAAATATTTAAATAACTTACTGGAATAAACCTCAAATGATTAAAATCCATTGGCATGATTGTGTGCATATTTTGATGGCTACACATGCAAACATGTTAATAAAATATCAGAACAAATTATAATATGAAACTGTATTTAATTAAATTTTTCTAATACCTTCATATTCATTAAATCATCTTTAATGATTTGGTATCAGTAACTCCCTCCTGACCCACCCTACTTCCTAATTTAGAATGCTTATTAAAAAGAAAATAACTCTGTTTTCTGTTTCATGCTGGAATAAAGTGGTAATAATTGTTCAGTTTTGCATTAACCAGTTTTGCATTACTACCTAGGACTTAAGCATGCAAGTATTTTGCCTTTATGAATTTCTCATGAAAGCATTTTGAGATGATTGTTTCAAAGATGATGTTTAAAGAAACCTTGAACAAATATTGAAATAAAATATTTCAGTTAGTTGTTTTTAACAAGACAAGGTAGGACAAAAGGCAGTAATGAGGATGCTAATCTGTGTGCACAACTGAGGAACTAGATATTTTATGTGAGTCACATGTTCTAAAAAAAGTCTGTTGTGAGTTACAGGCATGTGTGTGTTTGTCCAAGAAATGGACATGTTTCTCTTCTGGCCAGGTGTCTCTATGGTCAGCTGCCTGCCTACCCTCAGTGATGACTACAGGTGCATGCTTTGTATTGTTGTTTAGTCGCTAAGTCATCTCCAACTCTTTTGTGACCCCATTGACTGTAGCCCACCAGGCTCCTCTGTCCATGGGATTTCCAAGGCAAGAATACTGGAGTGGGTCACCATTTCTTTCTCCAAAGGATCTTCCCGACCCTGGGAGAGAAACTGCATCTCCTGCACTGGCAGGCAGATTCTTTATCTCTGAGCCACCAGAGGAGCCTCTGTTCTGTATGAAGTATACATAAATATTACTAGTCATTTGTCCCAGTTACAGAAGTGACGACGAGGGTCATGGTTAGAGCCATAAGCAACCCTGGTGACCTTTCACTTCATCACAGTGCTATTGGAAATATCTAGACATGGACACTAATTGAGAAGGAGATCTGGACATTTATTAACATTCAGGGCCTTTAGTAAGTACCCTAGCTGGAGCTTTGGTTAACCACAATGTTTTCAATTCAGGACAAAGACTCAGCTTTATCTTTGGAGCATAAACTTTAAAAGATGAGTTATCTAATCATTCTAGATAAGTCACTAAGCAGTATTTGCATCAGGCTGAATAAGAAGGACTATGTATTAACTCATAGAAGGGTTCTCCCTGCATCCAAACAGTCAGGGAATGACTATGGAACTTATGGGAATTTATCTGGATTGTAAAGCACAGAAGGTAAGAATATACCTACAATGCAGGAGATTTGGTTTCGGTCCTTGGGTTGGGAAGATCATCTGGAGAAGGAAATGGCAACCCACTCCAGTTTTCTTGACTGGAGAATTCCATGAGCCAGGAATCCTGGAGAGCAACAGCCCTTGGAGTCACAAAAGAGTCAGACACAAGTGAGCAATTGACAATTTCACTTTCATGTGGATTGCAAAAGACAGGTAGGGTAAACTGTTACAGAAAGAAAATCTATTCAGGTCTTAGCCATTCACCTATCCATTCAAATCAACTCAAATCTTCACTGAGTGCTTTATTAGTTTCCTAGGGCTGCTACGACAAAGTACCACAACTGAGAGACTTGGAAAAATAGAACTGTGCTCTCTCAAAGTCCTGGAGGCTAGAAGCCTAAATCAAAATCTAGGTGAGGTTGGTTCTTTCTAAGCATTTTGAGAGGGGATCATTCCATTCCTCCATCCTAGCTTCTCAGTTGCTCCTCGTCTTGCCAATGGTACTGTTCCATGTCTTCACATAATCTTTCCTTTTATGTGTCTTTGTGTCCAAAGTTCCTCTTTCTATAAAGACACTAGTTATATCCCACTAGGTCCCACTGTAAAGACTTTATTTTAGCTTGATTACCTATGTAAAGACCCTCTTTCCCAGTAAGATCACTTTTTGAGGTACTAGAGGTTAAGATTTCAACATGTCATTTGTTGGAGACATAATTACACACACAATAAACGCCTACTAGCTACTAGGTGCTATGGGAGGCATTCACAAATGATTAAGACACAGTTGTTGCCCTCATTGTGTTTCATCTAGCAGATATAATAATCACTGAGATAAAAAATGTTTAATAGAACAACAGTAGTTGATTGATACCTCTCTGCCTGAGACTGTTCTAAATGCTTTAAAGCAGTTTCCCATAATCCCACAACAACTTGATGAGGTAAGCATGGTTTACTACAACATTTAGGAACAACTTCAAAGAAAGATTATATTTGACTTGAGCTTGAATAATTGATTAGGAATTCTTAGTCAAAGGAGAAGGTATATCAGGAAAACTATGTGAGCAAAGTCACAGAAATGAGGCCTGAAAGGGTGCGTATAAGGAACAGAGAGTAATCTAATATGATTTTATGGGATGAAAATAGTCAACCAGACAATTCTTCCATGTGCCATACACCTCTCACTTCCTCCCTGGATTTCCCTGATCTGCAGCATGGAATTCAAGAGGCATTGCCAAGGACTCATGCCTATGTATCTTAGGAATAGAGGGATGTCAGAGTGTGTGTGTGTGTGTGTGTGTGTGTGCGCGCACGCATGCATGCACACATGCGCACACTCAGTCACTCGGTTGCATCTGATTCTTTGTGACCCCATGGACTGTAGCCTGCCAGGCTCCTCTGTCCATGGGATTTCAGAGACAAAAACACTGCCATTTTCTCCTCCAGGGGATCTTCCCAACCCAGGGATTAAACCTGTGTCTCTTGTATCTCATTCATTGGCAGGTGGATTCTTTATCACTGTGCCACCTGAAAAGCCTTTGAGGGATGTCAAGATCCATTGACATTTTTAACTAATGGGGATAGCAACCAATACATTATGCTTTCCCCTTTCACCTCCTGGAAGGACAGTTCTAAAACACCATTCACAGGGCTTTCAGAAGTTACAAAGGAGTCAAACACCAGTTAACCATAGTGATGGCCAACTCAATAATAAATCCTACACTCTTTCACTTCTTCCTACTTCACTCTCTCGTCCTAGGCTGCTGCTTCCCAAAAATCACAATCCTAAGCAAACTGTGTATGCAAGCCTTGACCTTATGCCTCACTTTCAAAAGTACCCAGTATAAGACATTTGGTATCAGATATTATTTTTCCAATTCCAGAGATGTAAACAACTGATTTATAAATCACATTTCTAGAGTCACACCCTTTCAGGCAAACCCAGAATTAGCATCTAAGTCTCTTGGCTTCCCGAAGATCTTCCCTACCAAAGAGCTCATCCAACCTAAAGAACTCTCATTTACCACATTTCCAGTATAAGCCCTTGACATACTTTGCATGCAGGAAAGCAGTTCTGATCCTTTCTATACCCTAACTTCTGCCTCAGAGGAGGGGTGGCTGGGTCCAGCTGCCAGCACCACAGAACAATTTTCTCTAAGAGGAGCTTAAGAATAATTTTATCTGAAGTGAAACTGAAACGGCAAGTTACAAAAGTAAAATGCAAATGTTCTGTCTCTTAGGGTTTGCCCACTGTACAAAAAACAAGAATTTCAACTGAGGAGAAATTAACTAGAACCAAAAGGAAAGGGAAGAAGATAGGCTCAAAGATAAGCCTGCTTGATTGCCTCCACCACCGTCCAATTAAAAGTTTAAGCATGGGAGCCTTTGGAGACCTTGAAAATTGTGTCTGATTATGCTAAAGACATTTCTACTTTAGAAAAATAAATATATTAATGAGGTGCTTCCTCCACAAAGTCCAGAGCCCTGTATTTTAAAAGATTATAATTTATAGAAGATTTTTGTTTTGAAATTCTTTTATTTTTGCACCTGCCTTCTGAACTTCTTTTTCTGCAAAGGTCTCTCCAAGTTCCATAATGCAAGGAGGCTTCATTCTCTTAATGGAACTAAAAGCTATACATGCGAATGAATTGCCATCTAGGTTAATTATAGAAGATGTTCAAAAAATTACATTATCATTGTGTATTCCATTAAGATGTTCTATTACATAGATAATGATACCTTTTGACCACAATTGACATCCATAGACATCTTGGAAATAATTAGAACAACACCTAAGATTACAGAATATTTAGAAAAAAGTAATGTCCTATATTTTTATCTATTTCCCATGATTTTATGATTCATTAATATTCAAAGATTTGGTGACTTAAATACACTGTGTAATTCTCTAATGATCTTCCTGTCATTTCCATGGGCTGAATTCTATCCCTCCTATGGATAGGGTATATGCGAATATCACTCAGCCCCATAAAGGTGCTGCCCAGCTACCTTAGCATGTTCTATAATTGCTATGGAATGTGCTATGGAAAGGCTGACCCTGCAAAGTATACTCTAATTCACTGTTAAGCTAGTTAAGCCCTCAGAATCCTTAGTCTTTGGGAAGCAATGCAATAATACAGTCTTTCCTGCATTGGAAGAGCTTATTTCATTAAGAGAGACAGATGGAAGAAACTTTGAAGAAGAATCTCTGTGCTGTAGCCTCAAGATTTAGAAGTGGGGAGGCTCTTTTCAAAGCACATACTTCCCTTGGGGATAAAATAAACTTTATTCTCCCCTCTTACACAGATAAGTTTTCAGAGGCGTCCCTATGATGAGGCATATCCTACCATGCTTGTGGACAGTTGTCTTGTTGTGTGAGATAGAGTATTTAGAAGCAGGTAGCTACTTACTGTACCAATGCTAGTGTGTGCTCTCAAGTCCTTGATGAACTGTGATAGCTTATGGAGAACAGTGTCAGATTCGTGATCTCCAAAGAATATTTAACTTCGGGACCAGGGACCAAACTTGATCACTCAAGAGCTTTTGTATAGCAAAGTTTTATTAAATTTAAAAGGTACAGAGAAAGCTTCTGACATAGACATCAGAAGGGGGATGGAGAATGCCCCCTTTGCTAGTCTAAGCAAGGGAGTTATATAGTCTTTTAATTAGTTATTACAATAAATCAAAAGAATGTCTCAAGGTTGTAAAGATCTTACTAGATCCACTCCCATAGTTTACATTTTAAGATAACAGGATTAGCCAGAAAGGTTTTCAGGAAGGAAAAACTGTCCTCAAGCAGGATACATTGCTGTTATATAATCCTTAGTACAGGGTTTAAACTGAGTTGTTCGTTGTGTAATCATCAGTTCCAGACCTAAAAAAAAAAAAAGGTTTCATGTGATTAATACTAAGGAATGTAGAGGGAAAAAAAGATGTTTGTCCTTTCCTCCTCCTTGAGAATTCCAGACCCCTATCTCCTCCTCAGAGACCCTGGACTTCCTATGAACCTGCCTAGGAATTTACTCTCTCGACTGTTCATTCTGTTTTGTCAGTAACACAAAGTATAAAATATGATGATTTTGAAAGCTCTGCATCCTCTCGACAAGATCTGATCTAATTTCTGGCTTCAAGAGATGAGAGTCAGACCTCTATGCTATGGTTTTTCAACCTCAACACTATTGATATTTAGGGTTCGTTTATCCCTAATGAGGACTGTCTTGTGCATTTCAGGGTGTTGAAGAACATCCCCATCCCTTCCCACTACACACCAGTAGCACCGACCCATTTGTAATCATCAGAACCATTTCCAGATACTGCTAGGTCTTTCCTGGGGTGTAGGGAGAGGGGAATGGTGGTGGGGGAGGGGGAGAATCACCTTTGATTAAAAACCCATATTTATGTGAGCAGGCTTCTCTGGTGGCTCAGACAGTAAAGAATCAGTCTGCAGTGCAGGAGACTTGGGTTTGATCCCTGGGTCAGCAAGATCCTCTGGAGAAGGAAATGGCAACCCACTCCAGTATTCTTGCCAGTCAATCCCTTGGACAGAGGAGCCTGGTGGGCTAAGGTCTATGGGGGCCCCAAGAGTCAGACACGACTGAGCAACTGACACACACGTTTTAATGTTAGCAACATCTTTCTTGAAAGCATTTTAAGTCATGGGTCTGGACATAAGATATGCTATGAGAATACTGAGTTTTCTAAGAATAATTTTCTTATCACAGACCAGACCAGTAATAAAGAAATATTGACAGGAAATAGAGAAGCACTACTTCTGGTTCAAACACACGTATACAAATCTAATGTTTTTTACCCATGACACTTCTGACACCAAATGTGTAGGGTGTTTGTTTGTTTGTTTGTTTGTTTTGCTTTGCCCCCCGCCCCCCCACACAAACTTAGTCTCTCTGGGGCTTCTTCAGTGACTCAGCAGTAAAACCTCCACCTGAAATGCAGGAGATTTGCGAGAGACATGGTTTTGATCCCTGGGTTGGGAAGATCTCTGAAGAAGAAAATGGTAACTCACTCCAGTCTTCTTGCCTGGAGAATCCCATGGACAGAGGAGCCTGGCAGGCTATAGCCCATGGGGTCGTAAAGAGTAGGGCACGACAGAACCATTAACAACAACAACCACCTAGTCTCACAGCCCCTGGACACTACCTGAGTATCCTACAATCCTATTCTAACACTAGCTAACTAGAGTAAATGCAGATTCTATACTTTATGAGCTCAGTCCTATTTTACTTTATCTATTTACTTATTTTTGGTTACACCATCTGCGGGATCTTAGATCTCTAGCCAAGGATCAAACCCACAGCCTGGGCAGTGAAAGCTGAGCCCTAACCACTGGACTACCAGAGAATTCCTGGACTCAGTCCCCCTTAGAAGCCCATCATAAGTCTGGGTCTCCCATTCTTCTAACCAACTGACTATAAATTGGGGGTCCCATCAATTCCCTCTCAAATTTAATAATTTGCTAGAATAACTCATAAAACTAAGGAAAGCACATCATTGACTATCACTGCTTTATTATGAAGACTAGAAGCCAGGAAGAACAAGATGGAAGAGACACACAAGGCAAGGTATCTGGAAAGGGGCATGGAGCCTTACCCAGCCCTGCAATGCATTCTATCACATGAGCGTGATTGACTAAACCATCGGCAGTTGGTGATTAACTCAGTCTTCAGCATATCTCCCTTCCCCGGTCCCAGATGGGGCTGAAAGTTCCAACCCTATAAGCACACCATGTGTCTCTCTGACCACCAGTCCTAAGCCATCTAGGACCCCCCAGATCAACCGTCTCATCAGCACACAAAAGACTTGCTTATCACTCCAGAGATTCACTTCAAATCAATTGTGTTAAGAATTGGGACTCTGAGCAAATACTCTGACAAAAAATAACCCTATCGTCTCATCACTCAGGAAGTTACAAGGGTTTTATTTTATTTTAATTTTTGGCTGTGCTGCATGGCATGTGGGATTTTATTTCCCCAACCAGGGATCAAACCTGTGCCTCCTGCAGTAGAGGCACAAAGACTTTACCACTGGACCATCAGAGAATTCCCTACAAGGGTTTTAGAAGCTCTGTGCTAGGAACGGTGGAGAAAATATAGAATTCTTATTATACTACAACATATCTACAGTATAATCTCAATTTACTTTGTCTGCCAACAGGATTCTTACCTGTTGTTCCTTCTCCTTCTTAATTCCCCTTCAAGGCACAAGTTACTGTCTTCAGACAGATGGTGGTCCAGAGAGCATCATTTTCCCTGATAGGCCTCTCTGTGACTATTGGGGAAACAATCTTAAATTTGGACCCAGAATGAGAGGAATTTTATAGACTGTGAAGTTGAATGATAGAAGGAAGGCGGAATGTGATAGCTTAAGTAAATCTGTGGCCATCTCTATGGAGCACTGAGTAATCTCTTAGAATAGGAGATAGTAAGGAGACTGCTCAAGGTGGGAAAATAAAAGATTGGAAGGAAATCACACAGTGGAGAAGTGAGATTTCCCCATTACTTGAAAGTGTAGTCTCTACCCTCAAGCAAGCCAGAAAATACACATATTAGATTTTATTATAAAATAACGGGAAAGGGAAAAAGTGCTAGACTCTATTACAATACATGCAAGGTACTTAAATAACTTAAAAATAAATAGAGGTCTTTGACTTCTGGGCATTACATCAGCACATTCCTCTGTTCTTCTAAGAGCTCAGACTTTGCCAGAGGCGGGGGTCATTAGAAGGGAGACAGAAGTGCAAAGAGGTTATGGTCCTCTAAAAGAAATGTATTTTAGTACTTTTTTTCCAATTTGAAAATAATGTTTCATTTCAACCTATTAGCTTTTCATTTTAAGCAGGTAATAAAGTATAATATTTCAAAGAAAGTTTGGAACACATTTTACAAATAGTCTAGGAACTGAATATTGACATCCTTAGACTATTTTGAATCCACGTGTTTAATATCTCTAGATGCAATTATTTAATCTAGTGAAACTAGGAAAAATGAGGTTTATTCAAGTTTAAAATAAATTTAATTTTTATGCCTAAACCACCAAAAAGTGAGTATCAGTTCAGTTCAGTTCGGTTCAGTCACTCAGTTGTGTCCGACTCTTTGCGACCCCATGAATCACAGCATGCGACCCCATGAATCACAGCATGCCAGCCTCCCTGTCCATTACCATCTCCTGGAGTTCACTCAGACTCATGTTCATCGAGTTGGTGATGCCATCCAGCCATCTCACAATGTTTTTAATTCTGATGCTTTCCTCAAGGGCATGTATTTTCCTGAAATTATAGATATCTAGAAATCAATAACCTCAGGATCTTTACTGTAAGATCACTAGTGCATGAACATATAGGTTATCAGTTTTGTTTGAGGGGCTTCAATATTGACCTTGCTTGGGGAATTTAGGCATCAAATTTTGGATCATTTGTCTGGAAGTTAATTAGCCTTTTGGGGTGGTGTTTCCTTTGAATGACATTCAAGGGAAGTAGGAGAGCCTGAGCTGACAGAAAATTTTAGATGACTTTGCAACAGAGAAATTACTTTTTTTATGGATATGGGGAAGCTAATGCTGTTACCTAATACTAATTAACTCTGCTTAGCAAAAGCCCCAGCAGGTGTATGAAATTAGCACATTGCCATATATCACTTTGTGGACAAAGGTCTGTATAGTCAAAGATATAGTTTTTCCAGTAGTCATGTATGAATGTGAGAGCTGGACCATAAAGGAGGCTGAGCACCAAAGAACTGATGCTTTCAAAGTGTGGTGCTGGAGAAGGCTCTTGAGAGTCCCTTGGACTGCAAGGAGATCAAACCGGCCCATCCTAAAGGAAATCAACCTTGAATATTCATTGGAAGGACTGATGCTGAAGCTGAAGCTCCAGTACTTTGGCCACCTGATGGGAAGAGCCACTTCATTAGAAAAGACCTTAATGTTGGGAACAATGGAGGGCAAGAAGAGAAGTCAGCAACAGAAGATGAGATGGTTGGATGGCATCCCTGACTCAGTGGACATGAGTGTGAGCAAACTCAGGGGGACAGTGAAGGACAGAGAAGCCTGGCGTGCTGAGTCTATGGGGTCATAAAGGGTTGGACACGACTTAGTGACTGAACGACAGTACTACGAAGCCCCTGCCTTCTTCCTCAGGGAAAGAAGAAGGACATAAATAAATGTTTTTCAATTCAGTGGAAAAACAGTGCTTTCTCTGGGCTATTATACTAGCAAGTGGTTCTTGATCTTAGACAATGTTTGCACCATCCATTTTTCTTTCTTCATTCTTCTTGTTGCTGGTAGGAAGCCTTGATGCCTTATTCTCCCAGTTCCCAGACATGGCCTTCTCAACCAACTCTTCTTGTATCATCTTCAGTGCCTGGCTGAGCCCCTCGCATTCCATGTTTCTCTCCATCCCTTCTTCTTTTCAATTATGCTCCTGAAATTGTACACTTCTCTTAAAGATAGCAGAAGAATCTCAAAGTAATTGATGTCTTTCTTGGAGAACTAACTCATTTATTCATTTAACCAATATTTTATTTGGCATCCACCTGATGTTCAGGAAATACATAAATCCTAAAACATCTCATTTCACATCAGCAGCTTCCACAATGAGGGACTATCCCAAACAGAACTCTAAGTGGAGCCAGAAATTAAATTTAAATCCAGTTGTGCATACTTTGGGCTTCCCAAGTGACACTAGTGGTAAAGAATCCATAGGACACATGAGTTAGATCCCTGGGTGGGGAAGATCCCCTGGAGGAGGGTGTGGCAACCCACTCCAGTATTCTTGCCTGGAGAATCCCATGGAGGAGGCTGGAGGGCTACAGTCCATCGGGTCACAAAGAGTTGGACATGATTGAAGCGACTTAGCAAGCACACACTTGCATACTTTGGGCACACAATTATACATTCTATTTACTGTTTTATTAGCAACAGTTGTTTGAAGGCAATAATTTAATGTTATGGGAGGCTCAAGCCCAGCCCAGTTCAGCCTTGTTCTGATCTCCTTATCAGGCCTTGTTTTATAGGATTGAAATCACAATCAGGTTAAGAGTCACCCTTTCCTGAAGCAGCAGAAGCATATTTGGTTCTTGTTCCATCATCAGATGCAATTTACCCTTCTGGCTCTGACACTTTGAGGACAAGGCAAAAGGCAGCACAAGAGCACAAAGACAGGACCACTAATGAGCTTTAATACTAACCCCAAACCTCCAGTTACTTACCACAAATAATGTGACCATCACTGGACAGAGAGCTCCAATATTCTGAGGGTTTATGTTAAAAGCTATTCAGACTCCATAGTAGATAGGAACCTGACATCAAGTTAGAGGAGGAACGTTGGTTTCTTTTCAGAAGTGGAAGTCAAGCTATGGGTCTGGGGGAAGTGGGAGCAAAATCTTGTCTTACATCTTTTCCTTATAAATCAGAATCTTCCAACTTCAAAAGAAAATCTCCCCTCTTCTTGTGATACAACGTGAACCTATACACCAAGTACTACGCTGAGCATTGACAAGGACTTGTCCTTGAAATGAAATCAAAAGACACAGAAAGAAAATTGGGGCTGGCTGGTTCTGTGAGAAAAGCATCACTGTGCAGTCTAAAGGTGACTTTGTAGAGCCTCCCAAACTGAATGCATGGTGGTCGTCTCCTCCTGGTGCCACTAGAATCAAATTCTTACTGCACAGGCAGACTCGCGAGCTGTCTTCCCGACTCTTAGATAATCAAGTAAATAGGAATATGCACTCCTGAAAAGTTATTCATCTCATTTCCAATCACAGTTGGAGTTGCAGTGGAATTAAAATAATGATTACTACTTAAATAGATGTAATAATTGAAGATTAGAATGGATAACTTTTTGGTGACCTGCTTACCTTCAAAAGTAATTTCCAGCAATTTGCCGAATGAAACAGTGGACCCATTGCCTTTTTTGATAAATTAATAATTGAAAAATGAAAGAAAGGCTGTGATTTTAAAAATTAACTCTAGTACATGTCTGATTTTTCTTTTAAATTAGCCTTTCAGGAAATCTCAGAATGCTACACATAGTGTCACTTTTCAGTGAAGACATGAAGACTAGCTCTGAGAGCTGTAATTTCTATTACCTGTTAACTGGAAAAATCATATATGTACCCTTCACTGGGATGAAGTACTGTATGGAGAAAGCTGTGAAAAGATGAAAATAACAACAAAAAAGATCTCCACATTTCAAATATCTCCTTGTGGAAAAAGTTAACTGCATAGCTTTATAGCTTTATTTCATGTAATGAAATCTTTTCTAAAAGTCTAGCTGTAGTTGTAAAGGCATAAGCAGAATTCAGCTTGAAAGACTTAACTGAAGGTGTCATGCAGTGAATCTTCTTCAAAAATAAGGAATTTGAGGAACTGAATATTTACCCTAATATATATGGTAGATTGGAGAAGGCAATGGCAGCCCGCTGTAATACTCTTGCCTAGAAAATCCCATGGATGGAGGAGCATGGTAGGCTGCAGTCCATGGGGTCGCTAGGAGTTGGACACGACTGAGTGACTTCACTTTCACTTTTCACTTTCATGCATTGGAGAAGGAAATGGCAACCCACTCCAGTATTCTTGCCTGGAGAATCCCAGGGACAGGGGAGCTGGTGGGCTGCAGTCTATGGGGTCATACAGAGCTGGACACAACTGAAGCGACTTAGCATATGGTAGATATGGCTCCCCAGGTGGCGCTAGTGATAAAGAACCTGCCTGCCAATGCAGGATATATAAGAGAAGTAGGTTGGATCCCTGCTGGGTCAGGAAGATAGATCCCCCTGGAAAAGGGCATAGCCACCCACTCCACTATTCTTGCCTGGAGAATTCCATGGACAGAGGAGCCTGGCAGGCTCCAGTCCTCAGGGTTGCAAAGAGTTGGACATGATTGAAGCAACTTAGCATGCATGCATGCATAGGGTAGATACATCAATACTGATATATATGTTTTGTTTTCTTTTTCATTTCAGGGTTGGTTTTCCTGTTTCAAGTTATATGACACAATACTATCTGATATGTTTTCTCAGCATATGTATCACATCTTTAATAAGGCTAAATGGTGGGATTGGTCTTAGTGCCTCAGAGAAATAAAGAGTATTTCATTGCATTCACCTCTATCTTTCTGGAACTCTACCACACTGGGGCTGTGGTCTTTCCAGAAAGCTGGGTATATTGGCAAGAAATGTTGAAGATTTTTACAAGTCTAATAATGTGGCTTTTGGTTTGGCGATCCACAACAAAGCATAATTAAATGCAAACACAATGGGTAAGATACTAATGGAAAAAGATAAAGAGAGGTGTGGCTCCAAGAGGTAGACACCAGCCTGACAAAGTGCTTATGGGGAAATGGAGAATTTCTGACAACTTGGACAAATCCTAGGCCTCCCTGTGGAACCAGTCCTTGCCTAGCCCCTAGTACAGTAGATTCTCCAAGGCATGACATTGCTTTGTACTCACCAAGCAACATACAGGAAGGCTGTGTGCTGTTAAACTAAGTCAGTCCATGAAAATGGTGAGTGTCCTCCTTTGTAATATCCAAGTGCAATTACTTGGAGTCTGGAATGTTTCTGCATTTGAATTACTAGAATCTCTTTCAAGAGAAATGTGCATCTTGAGGCTGTGTGGAGTGTGAGCCACTGACAGATGTAGTTTTCGGTCTGTGCTTCTATTTACAACTTTAACTGCAGAGAATGAGTCAATCTATAGCCACTGGGTTTTGAGATGCCACCACAAGATGATGTATAAACATGACCTACTGGAATTACTCCCAATGACTTTCAAGGTTAGTAACAGTTTTATTGTGGGAAGCTATTAGAATTAAATGCTATGAGGCATCTCCGTGCACCATGGAGCCACCCCATGGAGCGCTGATTGCTCTTCAATACCAGTTTGATCATGTGCCACCATTAATGGTGAAACGGGCAAGTTTCAAAACACTGTCAGGCTCAAAATAACTTCCCTCTCTAATCCCTCAGCTCACTTGTATTTAAGCTACAGAGAACAGCTAAGTGTCTCTTATTTAAAGGCCTGGCACTCTCTTGGCTTATGCTTTAAAGCAGGGGTCCCCACCCTCTGATGTCTACTGCCTGATGATCTGAGGTGGAAAAGATATAATAATCTAAAGAAGGTGTGCAGTAAAAGTAATTCACTTGAATCATCCCCAAATCAACCCCCCCACCCCAGCCTTTGGAAAAAATGTCTTCCAAGAAACAGCTCCATGGTGCCAAAGGTTGGGGACTGATGCTTTAAGGGACATATCTGTGCTTGGTCACAATTCAGTCACCCAGGGAAGTGGCACCTTTACTCACCTTGTCTCTCAGTGAGGGTTTTCCAAGGCAGATAACCTGATAACCAGGCCATGAATACGAGCATGTGGGAGGTGAAAAGAAGATGTACTGGAACAACCTCAGACCTAAGCAACACTGCATACACCTGGGACAGGCAGAAAGCGTGTTAGAGAGAGCAAGGAAGGCTTCATAGCAGAAAATTTAGAATCAAAGACCAACCGCTTAATCTCTTTAGGTTTCCTATTCCACACTCCAAAACAGGAAGACAATAAATCTCTCTCATGCAATGAGCTGTCAAAACTGGAATAGATACATAGGAAAAATTATTTTAGACACATAATAGTGATTATTAGAGACTTCCTATAAATGGGCTTCCCTGGTGGCTCAGCAGTAAAGAACTTGTCTGCAATTCAGGAGACTTGGAGGAGATGTGGGTTCAATTCCTCAGTCAGGAAGATCCCCTGAAAGAGGAAATGGCAACCCACTCCAGTCATTCTTGCCGGAAATTCCCATAGACAGAGGAGCAGGCTGCTGTTACATGGGTTGCAAAAGAGTTGGACGCAACTGAGCGACTGAACAACATAGATTCTACAGCCCCTCTATTACCTATTACTACTTGAAAAAGCTTGAGCAACTGCTAAAGTTTTAATTTTGGTTTACTCAGAATTTTTAAATACTCTAGGGGAAAAAAAGTGTTTTTATTAAGATCGTCCAGGACAAATCAGTCTTAGCACCTGTCACTGTCTGTCTTCCAAGGGGGAATAAGAGTTGATGAAAGAGGGAATAGCAGCTGGCATCCCATAGTGATCACTAGTGAACAATCCAGATAAAGCTAATGGCATTATTCTTTCTCAACGCTTAAGAATGCATCCTACTTACAGTTAACCCAATATTCCATTTCTACTAAACTCTCTACTAAAATTGAGTTGACTTTTCCATGTGTGTTTCTATGCTTCCTTGCTTTGTTCTGGTTTCTGACTTCTGATCTCCCTCTGGTCCTCCCTCTCTATTCTCTTCTGATCATGTCTGTCAGTCAGCCTGGAGGTAATACATCATCTATGACTGCTGAGAAGCAAGAAGCAAATTTAAAAAAAATTGAGTACTGCTCTGCCAGGCACTCTATTCACTAGGTATTTTATATACGTTAATTCAACTGATCTTAATGACAATCTTGAAAGCGTAGCATTTTCCTTTTACAAATCAGAAAACTGAGCTCTTTTCAGTTCTTCAAGAATATTCTTAAAGGTCTCCTAGAGAGTTGTTTCTGAAGTCAGAGTCTGAATCTGGGCTCATCTATCACCTTCCTAGCGCTGGTGTGGAGCACCTTCCTAGCAGACTCCCCTAAATTAGAGCCATATGTTTATTGTTTTTTTTTTCTTTTTTTTTTTCTGTTTTCTGGTTGCTTTTACGAGCTTCTTGTGAATCCAGAGAAAGCAGATCAGAAGCACCACTTTTGGTGGAACCCTCCTAGATCTGAGATGTCTTTAAAAGATGTCTTTTAAAGACTCAAAGAGAATATCGGACTGGAAAAGACTCCAGCATCCCACTAAATGCTTGCTAATGACCTGAGTAGAGGCCCTGGCTTTGAAATCATCCATTCATATTTTTACTCAGTGGTTGAAAGCTATATGAGCAAATACTGATTTCCTTGATTGGAAGTAAACAATTCTAATAATGTTTTGTGAGAAGCCCTTCCAAAGCCATCACATTAATTTGCCTGTCTTGTTTTAATCTCTTGGTCTCATTTTAGTATAATATGTATGGGCAAAAATTTCTTGGTTCTCAGCAGAGACTTCTTATTTACTAACCTTTCACTTTGTCTGCCTTGGCAAGGAACTAGACTATATTTCCCAGCCTTGGTTGCTTTTAGGGGGTCCATGTGATTAAATTCTGGCCAGTGACCCAAACAACTGCAAGGTGGAAAGCTCCCTAATATGGAACATACTCCCTCTTCTCAGTATAATGACCCTTACTTCACTCTAATTTGAACAAAAAATAGTTTATTGTCTTAAGCCACTAAGATCGGGGAGAGTTTGTCGCAGACAGCCTGCAATCCATTTCATGTCAAATACAATCTACTTCATGGATTTAAAGTAATGTTTCTCACTTGGGAGTGAGTTTTCTCCCCTCGGGTTCTACGGCACCATCCAGAGACATTTTTGGTGGTCATAGCTGGAAAGAAGGGTGATGTTAGCGGGCAGAGGCCAGGAAGGTTGCTAAACATCCAAAATTCCAGGACCACCCCCACAACAAAGAATTATCCAGCCTGTCACTAGGGCCAAAGTTGGAAGGCACTGATTAAAATTAAGTCCTCTCAAAGAGTGATAACCTAGTAAATATTCAATATATTTTCATTGATTGCCTGACTCTTTGAACAAGAATATAAGAAAAAATGATGTTAAGGCCAACAGTCTTTTAAAGTAGAATCTGCTAACAAAAAAAAAAATCAGTGTCATAGAAGCAGTCACCATTTATGATTCAAATTTTCTATACTTAGCAATATAGAAATAGATTCATTTTATACTAATAATTAATTAATATTATCATAATAGCATCACCAACTCAATGGACATGAATTTGAGCAAACTCAAGGAAGCAGTGGAGGACAGAGGAGCCTGGTGTCCTGCAGCTCATGGGCTTGCAAAGAGTTAGACCTTACTAAGGCACTTAACAATAACAAAAATTAATATACTAATTGTGTTACTTAATCATTTGGCAAATTTAGAAAGATAAACTAAATATCTTTTATTCACAGAAATAGGGCAATTTGGTTAATTCATACACTTAAGTTCTAAGTTTAACCATCATAATATTAGCTTTGTAGACAGATTAGATAGATAGATGATAGGTATAGAATAGGAATTCTTAGGCATGGGCTGCCACTGTGTTCCATAAGCAGAATTTCTCCTCTCTCAGGAAAACTTCAGTTCTTCTCTTAAATCTTCTCTACTACTTGCATCAGATTCACTCCGATTACAGAAGATAATCCTTTGTACTTAAAGTCAGCTGACTGTGGACGCCAATTATGTCTACCATCAAAGAGGAAAAATTTTTCTCTACCCCTCTAGGGTCTTGTGGCTCGTCTAAGAGTTAAATTGACATGAGACAGACTTACAAGAGAAAACAAACAGACATTTAATAACATGTGGACATGGAAGAAACCCAGGAAAACTGAGTAACTCACCAAAATGGCTGAAGCCTTCACTTTAAATGCTTTCCTTGGCTAAAGACAAAAGAGGTTGACTGTCAGTTAAGAAGCTGACCAGGAAAAGCACAGTAAACAAGGGTAAGGTTGTTTAGGCAGATTTAAGTCATTGCATTCTCCATCAATAAGAGTTTCTAAAGATAGGGTCTTCCTCCTTTTTGTGGTATAGTCAGGGAGAAAGTGAAAGTGAAGTCTCTCAGTTGTGTCCTATTCTTTGCGACCCGTGGACTGTAGCCCACCAGGCTCCTCTGTCCATGGGATTCTCCAGGCAAGAACACTGGAGTGGGTTGCCGTTTCCTTCTCCAGGGGATTTTCCTGACCCAGGAATTGAACCCAGTTCTCCCACATTGCAGGCAGATGCTTTATCCTCTGCACCACCAAGGAAGCCCCATAGTCAGGGAGATACCCTTATGAATGGAGATTTTCCATGTAAATGTCAATGTCTTACAAAATGTTAACTCTTGGCTAATTTTCAGAGTGTTGCCCATGTTTCTTTAAAAAAAAAAAAATAAGAAACCAGTTTAAAATAATAATGCCTATTTGGTTTGGCAAGTTCTGCTTCCCTACTTTATAAAATTTCTTCACAGCAACACTGTTTAGCATTGGTTAATACATGATCAAATAACTGAGTAGTATAACCTAAGCAAGTTGACATGCAAAACTGACCACCACACTACCTGGGTTATACAAGTGCTTTTGTATTTATTCTTCATAGAAATCTCACAGGGTCGGGATTATCCCCATTTCACAGGCAAAAAGGCTACATTCTATAATCTGAGATAATGTGTAACTGGACAAAGTAGGAAGAACCAGGAATTGAACATTCGTCTGCATGGCTCTAAAACCTTTTACATATAATTTCTTAGGAAATTCAGCTTTTCCTTCCACTTCCTTGAGCTCTTACCTGGACCTTGGGCTTTTTCAGTAGACATGATACACATGTCTGACCATCTCTCTCTCCCCTATCCCGCACTGCAGGCAGATTCTTTACCAGGTGAGCCACCAGGAAAGCCCATATTTCTCTCCAGGTAGATTCCAAAGACGCACAGCAGCTTTTTTGAACTTCTCTGTCATTTTGTACTATCCACGTCTTTGGGCTTCCCTGGTGGCTCAATGGTAAAGGACTTACCTAACAAGGTAGGAGATATGAGTTCAGTCCCTGAGATGGGACGATGATGATCCCCTGCAGAAGGGAATGGCAACCCACCCCAGTATTCTTGCCTGGAGAATCCTAAGGACAGAGTAGCCTCGCAGGCTACAGTCCATGGGGTTGCAAAAATGTCAGACAGGATTTAGCAACCAAACAACAACAACAACATCCAAGTCTCTTACTGTTTAAATTCATTAGAGTGGAGTAATCCATGGCAACAATGTCCAGTCATTTAAATTTTAATCTGAGTTTCCAGCTGATATTTTACTATGCAGGAAAGATGATTAATTGTGACTATTTTACTAGGCAGACAAATTTATACATGGGAATGTCTCCACGTCAGAGTTAGGTTCTGAACACCCAAGACTTATCTATATCGTACAGTTGTAGTAATGAATCAGCTTACCCAGCAAAGTGTATTTGACTTTGAAGGATTTTCCCCCTTAAAAAAAAAAAAAGAAAAAAGAAAGGATTGCAACACCTATTTCTGGTTCACCTAGATTTGTATATGTATATCCATATTCAGGTGGATTTTACCCAGTATATATATGATACTTGTGTCTCAGACGGTAAAAGAATCCCCCTGCAATGCAGGAGACATGCAGTTTGATCCCTGGGTTGGGAAGATCCTCTGGAAAAGGGCATGGTAACACACTTCAGTATTCTTGCCTGGAGAATCCTCGTGGACAGAGGAGCCTGGGGGGCTACAGTCCATCAGTTCAGTTCAGTTCAGTCCTCAGCTGTGTCTGACTCTGCAACCTCATGGATTGCAGCACGCCAGGCCTCCCTGTCCATCACCAGCTCCTGGAGCTTGGTCAAGCTCATCTTCACCAAGTCAGTGATGCCATCCAGCCATCTTATCCTCTGTCGTCCAAATATGTATCATATATGAACATATATATATATATATATATATATACAGTCCATGTATGATACTATATGCACCTCTGCACAAGTGCACAGATCACCCTATTATCCAATCATATGCATCGTTATCCCCTCAGAGGTACATAGGTTATTCCCCTAGACCTTCATACTGTTAACCTAAAAATTCTGTACATCTGAACATGAAATAAAAACTTCTGTTTAGTAAAGCAAAGGAGTTGTTTTTAAAGGTACTTGTTTTAAAAACAGCTTGACAGCATGTTTTTATACTCTAGGACAGAGTGAGTGATTTGTTTTCTATATTTTATTCCCACTTCTTTTTTTACCCTGAAGCTATATGTGGCTTGGTGAAACACTCTGGTTTTGTAGGAACGATTTTATGGTACTTGTCAGTATTAAGTAGCCCATCTGGACCAGAGGACATCATGATGCTGGCCCACTGTCCATGGAGGGTCTGGGGTTGATTCCAGTATGGTCTTCATGTCATGCACGTACCGTCTGCCTCTAAGACATTTCAGTGCAGGGCGAGTGAAGATGTTTTCTTGACAGAAATCTGAGGAAACCAAGTATACAATTGATTTTTCTTGAAGGGATAAAAAATCTTCCCATTAATTACCTCTTACCTATTTGTGTAATGTAGATGAAAAATTGCTTGTTTTTTTGTTGGTTGATTTTAATCAAAGTATATTTTATCATTAATGAAGAAAAAGTAATCTATTTCTTATACTTCACTAGATAATTTATATCATGAAATTATTAGTTCATATACTGAGGCAATATTTTTTTCCCCTTACGAATGGATGAAAGAAGATAGTATGCAAATTTATAAAACACACAGACACTACAAGCATTCGCCAGAGAAAGAGCTCCTGCTCTGGCGTGTTATCCTCTAATAAGCACATAGTGTGTTATATTCTTTATATCCAAGTTCAGCTAAGAACTAGAGCAACCTGTTGTACCGAGTAAGAACTTCTCTGCTGTCTTGTGCAGAGACCTCTGATCCCACCTCCTCCAGTCATTCGTGTGACCATCTTCCCTGTTAGTGCTCAGTAGTAAATGCATTTGGCACGTGCACTTTCTCTTCGATTTTGCTTTGTAGAATATGTTGAAGTCCCCTTTCTTTTCTGGGTATTTGATCTCCTCCAAGCAATGATAAGCTTCTCAAAGACAAGGAACAGATTTTCTCTTTTACAAATGTTCATGCATCCTTTGTGCTCACAGCCTACAGCCCAAGAATAAGTACAATTTCCTGATTATGGGCTTCTCTGGTTGCTCAGAAGGGAAAGAATCTGCCTGTAATTCAGGAGATCTGGTTCGATTCCTGGGTCAGGAAGATCCCCTGGAGAAGGGAATGGCAATCCACTCCAATATTCTTGCCTAGGAAATCCCATGGACAGAGGAGCCTAGTGGGCTACAGTCTGTGGGTCACAAAGAGTTGGACACAGCTGAGCAACTATCACTTTCACTTTTCTGATTATCCACATTAAGACAATAAAGTTCTTCACTCTTATAAAGAGTTAAGTTAGGAAGCAAATGAATAAATGGGAAAAGCTATTGGAAAGGACAAGTTTCCAAGGTTAAGTGTTTAGACACATGCTAATGAAAGCAAAGTAACCGTCCACTGTAGCCTTGACCTCATCTCATGGCAGTCACTAGATCATTATTTACTGAAAAATGAAAAGCTCCAGGAGATCAAAAGGACAATAAAGCCAAATTTCCCTGAAAGAAAGTTCTGGCACAATGAGGTTATCCAGTATATGAGGAAAGAACTGAGCATTTGAAGGCCAGAATCCTTGGTAATTGAAATCCAACTGCAGCACAAATTCATAGAAAGAAATTTTTAAAATTCTTTCTGTAAATAAAGGCAGAAAAGGGGTTTTAAAAAGCAACAATATCAGTGCTTAAATAGAAGGAAATATCATACTAATAGGACTTAATTCGGGTGGCAGCAAATAAGAGTCACAGAAACAAGATGCCGTGATTGAGAAACATTGAAATATTCTTGAGCTCTGAAGAGACCTTGGAGGCATTATGGCTTTCTCAGAAACCATAATACTTGGGTGACTGTCGTCTCTTGCTGGTACTGTAAAAGTTCACCATTTTAATTCAAGCTTTCTGTAAGTCAGACAATCTATGCTGGTCAGTTTGGAAGTGAACAAAATGATGACACCCACTGCCACATGCACATGAGCTCATCAGTTTTGTGAGCCCTCAGGTCAGGCAGGTAGCTAGCTCCTCTAGGGAAAACCACACGAAGGGGGAGTTGGTATGGAAAGGAATAAGAGTCATAGGCAAAAGTTCCTTGCTGCTGCTGCTAAGTCGCTTCAGTCGTGTCCAACTCTGTGCGACCCCATAGACGGCAGCCCACCAGGCTCCGCCGTCCCTGGGATTCTCCAGGCAAGAATACTGGAGTGGGTTGCCATTTCCTTCTCCAATGCATGAAAGTGAAAAGTGAAAGTGAAGTTGCTCAGTCGCGTCCGACTCTTAGCGATCCCATGGACTGCAGCCCACCAGGCTCCTCCATCCATAGGGTTTTCCTTCGAAGGTCATTAAATAAACCCTCGAGTGCATGCAACCTATGTAAAAGTCAGGATGTACTATACCACCAGGTAACATGGAAGATCCTTCCCCCTACAGCGAAAACCCTCTTGCAGCTAACACATTGACCCTGTTAGGCCAACAGGCATTCGCAGAGCTGCTGTGTGGCTGGAAGGAATAAACAGAGCTTTTGGAGCATACAGCTGAGTTCCCTGGGCCCTTGACCATCACTAGTGAAAGTCTCTCAGTCGTATCCGACTCTTTGTGACCCCGTGGACTATAGAGTCCATGGAATTCTCTAGGCCAGAATACTGGAGTGGGTAGCCTTTCCCTTCTCCAGGAGATCTTCCCAACTCAGGGATCGAACCCAGGTCTCCCCAGGGAGGGGGAGGGGGATCCTTTGCTAGCTGAGCCACAAGGGAAGCCCATCCCTGAAAAATAGCTGCAAGAGCACACATGCTCCCTGCCTACTCCAGTGGACAGAAATAAAGTCATGATAACCTTTTAGCCTCAAGAGGACAGATGGCACCTTGAGAGGAAAGGTGGCATCAAGAGCCAGCCTGAAGGAGAAGAGCTGGAAGAAATATCCAATCCCCAGAAAAGAGGCAGGTGGCTTAAATACTGGTGATGTGCAAGAGGTTGAGGTTATGGTTGGGTTGGGGGAGTAAGCTTTCTTGCCTACTGGTTTTATTTGAAATCTATGTTACTATCACAGGGTTTTCCTTTTCCGTCTGAAAACCTACAAGTCAGCCTAGCTTTCCACTATTCTCCAATTTTTGATTCTCTTATTCTTTTCTCTCCCTGCTCTCTCACTACTAATTCTGATCAGAAGAACAGGAAAGAGTTTCAACCATATTGCCAGAGATCCTATGTTTTGAAAATGAATTGTCTCTGCAAGCACTTGCTTAGGACAAGTTTGGCAGCACATTTTGCCCATACACTCCTGTGAGGTCCCCAAATTTCAGCTCTGGTTCTGAGCCTCAAGTCTTCCAAATTCCAGATAGAATAGCTACTTCTCTCATCCCCACCAGATGCCTCCTGCAATCCTCCGTGACACAGAGTTCTGGTCCAAGGTGATGCTTTCACTCTGCCATCAGCTCACCTTTCCTTTAGAGAATAGCAGGGGTTGGATGGGAGTTTGTCAATGCAGAGTGAGTGCAACAGAAAGAAAGGAAGGAAAGAAGGAAGAAGGAAAGAGAAGGGGAGAGAGAGAGCAGAGAAGGAGGAATAGAGGGAAGAAAATTAAAAAACATTCCAGGTATCTGGCTTCTACATTATGCTAGAAACAGACATACATATTTTAATTGCATTGAACAGGTCCTATCTTCTCTTCAGTTAATTCTTTTACCTTGGTTCATCACTGTGTATGACATTCCATCATTAAAAAATAATTTGAAACTCATCACTGTGCTGTACAGCAGAAACTGACACCACATTTTAAATCAACTATACTTCACCAACAATTTTAAAAAATAAAAAACACTTTGGTAGCTCTTGTCACTGCAACTATTCCTATTAACACTCCTCTACTATCACTATTACCAAAATTCATGAAATCTTTAAATAAATAGTAAACATAATGAAAACCTCATGATTTAAATTGTGTACTTTATGTAATAAACTTACACTGTACTTAAACCCTTTACCTTTCTAACTTTATCTCAAGCTTATGGGCTAGGTTTTATTATATAGATAAGAAAGTGAGGCTCAGAAAAGTCAAGTGACTTAATGAAATTCACACAAACAATAAATTGCACAGTTGAAATACACGAGCAGATTTTCTGACTTTAAAACATGTTCCCTTTTCCATTTATATTCCCTTTCTTTCTTTCTTTCTTTCTTTCTTTCTTTCTTTCTTTCCCTTCCTCCTTCTTCCCTTCCTTCCTTTCTTTCTTTCTTCTCTCATTCTTTTGCTTTTTAAAAATTACAAACTTCTTGGCCAAGTGCTACATAGTAATTCACACTGAGATATCTTTCCTGCAGACAGAGATACCAAATATGTCAGAAAGGGCACAAAAAGAGGAAAAAGAACACCAAAGAGAAAGCTCAGGATTTGGCGGTCTTGTCAAGGGTCTACTGCTGCTACTGCTGCTAAGTCGCTTCAGTTGTGTCCGACTCTGTGCGACCCCATAGACGGCAGCCCACCAGGCTCCCCCGTCCCTGGGATTCTCCAGGCAAGGACACTGGAGTGGGTTGCCATTTCCTTCTCCAGTGCATGAAAGTGAAAAGTGAAAGTGAAGACGCTCAGTCATGTCTGACTCTTAGCGACCCCATGGACTGCAGCCCACCAGGCTCCTCCGTCCATAGGATTTTCCAGGCAGGAGTACTGGAGTGGGGTGCCATTGCCTTCTTTGTGTCAAGGATCACCCATGGCATAAGTGAGAATCTACAAAATCAAACAGGAGCCTCATTCCTGAGGTTGTTCAAAGGAGCTGTCAAGAACGTGGAGCTCCAGCTTCTAATCCCACTCTACAGATGGGGATACTGAGGCCAAGGCTGTTTGACAGGTCTGCTCATCAGTGACAAAGCTGAGTGCCCTGACTTGCAGTCTAGAGAGCCTTCCATCACTGAATCCGATCGGTCTCCACATGGTCAGTTGCATAAATTCTGAGAAGAGCAACTGAATGTACAGTAAGTCCCCTACATACACACCCTCAAGTTGCAAACCTGCAAAGATGTTAGCGTGCCTGCCAGCCCCCATGTGCCAGCGGCGGCACTGTACTACTGCACTCTTCACAGTTTTGTATTATAAAATTAAAAATGATTTGTTCATTTTATGTGTGGATTATTTGCATGAAAAGTAGTATAAGCCTATTACTCTACATGCTAGATAGCCGATTGTGTTGGTCTGATATCTAGGCTAACTTTGTTGGCCTTACAAATGCACTCTCAGAGTGGAACTTGTTCGTGTGTAGGGGGCTTACTGTATTGTCAATATCCTCCATGACATGCAACTTACTAATCGGAGAGTTAAAGCTAGATTTTTCCCAGGTGTATAACAAGAAGGGCAGAAACAAATCATTTTTCGTAATGATGAAGTTCTCTCAGAAGTACCACTCACCTTAAAAAATGTGCTTAGAAATTATTAATACTCTCTCTCTCAGCATTCTGATTTCCCTGGCTTTCTGAAGCTAAGATGTTGCAGGAGTTCCTTCATGGCTTTGATCACAGGCAATCAAAGGGACTTTGTGTAGCTTCCAGGGAAATGCTGTTGCCAGAAGAGTCGGAGCTCTCAGCCGTGCGAAGGAAGCCAACATGGAACTTCCCTGCACTCCGAACTCCATATCAAATTAGGATCAGAAGGCTGTTGTCACTGGTCCTCAGGAGCCTGTGGTTTTAATTTTCTCATCTGCATTTTTCTTCCCTGCCCATTCCAGGTAGCTACAAGAAATATGAAAAGGCTGCTCATTTATTGATGGTTCTTTGCTGCTTCTCACTCTCCTATCACAGCAAGGAAAAGAGCCACTGTTTCCACAGGTTGCTCCAGCATTTCACCCTCTTATGCATTCAAGTATGTTGATGAGTTTCAGACATGCAATCTTACCTGACTTTTGAAATTTGGATTTTATATCAGGTGGATTTTTTTTCTATTGATTACAAGTGTTTGCACCATTCTGCCTAGCAGAGTTTCGGTCATGAAAGTCATTAAATGTAAAACATTGCACACAGTTGCCCAAGTTGTCATGTTTCTGACCAAACCTATGAAGATAAAAAGAGTCATCCATTTGGGTTATTTCTACATTTTTGAAAACTTTGCATCTTATGTTTTCTTAAGCTGCTCAAGAAGGTTCCAAACTTGAACATCTAAGAGGATTCGTGCAAACGGACAAAGTTGGCCATAAAAGGAGCCTTTCCTAATGACAAGAGGCAGCAGAACACTGTAGGGCTGATCCCACCCTGTGATTCTCAGAGGTTTTATTGATAATGTTAGTCTCTTCCTTAATCAACTCTGTGTAGGACCACTGAAATGCAGTCAGGAAATTCAAATAACACTGTTCTCAGTGCTAGGGAGAAACAATAGGTAAATAAATCCAAGTTAAATGAATAAAATTCATAAACTTGGAGCTTGATTTCACAGTATTATCAGTCTGGGACTGAAGGCGAGTATTATTGGAAAAATGGATGTTGTGTGTTTATTGCATTTTATTGTTTAAAATGAGAGAGGATTAAATATATTTAAATTCTCATAGGTTGATCCAAAGTGCAGAGTTACAGCTATTAGAAAGAATGAAATGATGCCACTCTCAGTGACATGGATAGACCTAGAGATTGTCATAATGAATGAAGTAAGTCAGACAGAGAAGGAGAAATATCATATGGCTTTTCTTGTATTTGGAACCTAAAAGGAAATAATATAAATGAACTTACTTCAAAACAGAGAGAGACTTCCGGACTTAGAGATGGAGCTTACAGTTGCCGGGGGGCGGTGGTGGGGCGGATGCCTGGGGAAAAGGGCTAGTTAGTAATTTGGGATGAACATGTACACATTGCTGTGTTTAAAATGGATAATGAGAACCTGCTGTACAGCATAGGGAACTCTGCTCAGTGTTATGTGGCAGCCTGGGTGGGAGGGGAGTTTGGGAGAGAATAGATACATGTATATGGATGACTGAGTCCCTTCACTGTTCACCTAAAACTATCATAATATTGTTAATTGGCTATATTAAAATGAAAAGTTTAAAAACAAAGTTCACAGTTTAAAAAAGCTGAGAGCTACTGAAATTGTTGTCTGCAATCACTGTTCCTACTTTAGTCATTTTCCCCAGTTCACTGAAGGAAGCTGTTTCTTCCTTCACCTCTTCTCAGGGTCTGTCTCACTAACCTTGACCTATACAGGAAGCAAGATAGCAACTGGAAGTTTCCTTACTGAATGTGAAAGAGGAACATAATAAGAGTTTGGGTGATTGATCCGATGCCTAGGTGCTGAACACATCCAGCTCGATAAGATGCTCTTGCTTACTGGCTAGGACAGTGCTTAAATTGCATGGCCCACATTGCTTCTGGGACTCTGCTCCTTCATCCTGCTATGGCTGAACCTGTTGAGAATATGTCCTTCTTCAGTACATTCATTGATTCATCATTCCTTCAGACAAGTCACAATCAAGTCTTGCAGCACCATCTAAGATAACTGTGATTCTCCACTTGTATTCATTATTTGTTTGATTCATAGCTTAACTCTCAGGGGAGCAATTTGCTTCCATCATTTCAGAATTCTTGGAAGACAGTTGATGATATCTCACGTAGGCTGACAAAAAGGAACATTATAAAATAGTTTATTGAGATGGAACATCCAAATTCACTTGTAGGTAAACACAATAATAAATTAATTTGTGACATGAATGGGGTATCCATGAGTGCTAAGGCATTTCAGTTGTGTCTGACTCTGTGCTACCTTATGAACTGTAACCTGCCAGGCTCCTCTGTCCATGGGATTTTCCAGCAAGAATACTGGAGCGGATTGCCATGCCCTTCTCTAGGAGATCTTCCTACCCAGGGATGGAACCCACGTCTCTTATGTCTCCTGCATTGAAGGCAGATTCTTTACCTACTGAGCCACCTGGGAACCCCAAATGGGGTATAAAAGATGGCTAACTGCAAATGATGATTTTTCCTCTTGATAATTTTGTGTGGTAGTATCTTGATATAAGGCCTTCCTGGGTGGTGGTAGTGGTAAAGAACCCACCTGCCATTACAGGAAACATAGGAGACACAGGTTCAATCCCTGGGCTGGGAAGATCCCCTGGAGGAGGGCATGGCAACCCACACCAGTTGTCTTGCCAGGAGAATCCCATGGACAGATGAACCTGATGGGCTACATTCCATGGGGTTGCAGAGAGTCAGAAACAGCTGAAGTGACTTAGCACACATGCACGTATCTCAACATAGAGGGGAAAAAAGATTTGTGAGTATGAGAAAACATCAGAAGTTACTTTGAACAGCAAAAGAACAACACACTTTAAATTCCTTCTCTGGTTCCTCTTCCCTAGTTGGCAATTCCCTAGGTTTTATTTGTGTGTCACCTCCTTTAACGTCAAGTCCCTAACCTCTGTTGCTCAGTGATTCACTAAAATCAATAATGTCCTACTTCAGATCAGCCAAGTAGCTTCACCTGAACTTTTTCTCATAATCACTTTATCATTAAAATCGTTGAGTAAAATTCTAACTCTTCTGAATGAATATTTATGGTTATCTGGACTCAGCACATGCGTGTGTGTGTGTCTGTGTAGACAAATTAAGAGTATTAGAGAGAGATACACCAAAGGAAGGTCACCCTAGTCACTTCTTGGTTGATCCTTTATTCCCACAGTTCTTTATTCAAACCTCAATTCAGTTGCTTATCATGTCACACAATAACATCGTTATTTGCATGTGGTCTTGCCCCTTACATTGTTTCGTTCAATTTTGTATTCCAAGGACTTGGAACAGAGGCAGACATTCAGAAAGCATTTTAAAAATGTTTGATAAAGGAATTAACTTCAAATTAGGGCCTATGCGTGCTCGCTGACTCTTTTCTATGGCAAAAAGATATTAAAGCTGAATTTGCAAATGTTGCAGCGAGCATGCAGAATTGCATGAAGAAATTTCAAACCAGCATGTTATGTTATGTGGATCTATTCTCCTTACCAAGTTTTAAGAAACACAAAGTTTAAAAAAATTTTGCTTTAAAAAAAAAAAAATTGTGCTTTGACTGGCTGATTCACCATGCAAGATTTTGTTTTCCGATAGACCCACATTTCATTCCAAAATTATCGAAGACATACAAGATACCAGGCTAAATGCTAGGAGTGAAAATCAGAATATGTTTAAAGGAAGAATAAACAGTTGGGAAGTCACTCAGCAGCATGACATGAGGATTCTTTGTAGAGTCAGAATCACCAGATTTTAACCCTGTACTCCCACTACTTGTGGGACTTAAGTCAAGTGTATTAGTCATCTATTGATAGTAATCTGTACTTGTCTATCTTTGCCCCAAAACTTAGCAACTTAGTCTTGGTGGTGGCTTAGTCATTAAGTCATGTCCAACTCTTTGCGACCCCATGTGCTGCAGCCCACCAGTGTCCTCTGCCTGTGAGATTCTCCAGGCAAGAATACCCAAGTGGGCTATCATCCTCTTCTCCAGGGGATCTTCCCTACCCAGGGAATTAACTTGCATCTCCTGCATGGCAGGCAGATTCTTTACCACTGAGCCACCATGGAGGCCCCAGCAGTTTGAGAGAACACAAATTTATATCCCTACAGTGTCTGTGAGTCAGGACTCCCTCTGTGTCAAGGTCCTTCACAAGGTTGTGATGACACCCATGACTGTGGTCTCATCTGCAGTTTCAACTGTGGAAGAGGCAGCTCCCAACTGTACTCATGCAGTTGCTGACAGGATTCAATTCACTGAAGATTGTTGGACTGAGAACCTCAGTTGCAATTAGCTGGAGGCCACCCTCAACTCCTTGCCATGTTGATTTTTCGAACATAGTAACTTAATTCATCAAGAGAGATGATATGGGGTGGGAAGTGGGAGGGGGTTCAGGATTGGGAACCATGTACACCCATGGCTGATTCATGTCAACGTATGGCAAAACCAATACAGTATTGCAAAGCAAAATAAGGTAAAAATAAAATTTAAAAAAAAATAAAATAAAAGTGTGTAAACCAAGAAATCAATAAAGAGATTCTACTATCAAGATTTAGAAAATGCAGAGGAATCAGACATCAAATTGCCAACATCTGTTGGATCATAGAAAAAGCAAAAGAATTCCAGAAAAACATCTACTTCTTCTTCATTGACTATGGTAGAGCCTTTGACTGTGTGGCTTACAACAAACCGTGGAAAATTCTTAAAGAGGTGGAAATACCAGAACATCTTCCCTGCCTCCTGAGAAATCTGTATGCAGGTCAAGAAGCAACAGTTAAAACCAGACATGCAACAATGGACTGGATCCAAATTGGGAAAGGAGTATGTCAAGGCTGTATATTGTTACACTGGTTATTTAACTTATATGCAGAGTACATCTTGCAAAATGCCCAGATGGATGAGGCACAAGTTGGAATCAAGATTGCCAGGAGAAATATCAATAATCTCAGATATGCAGATGATACCAACCTTATGTCAGAAAGCTAAGAGGAACTAGAGTCTCTTGATGAAGGTGAAAGAGGAGAGTGAAAAAGTAGGCTTAAAACTCAACATTCAAAAGCGAAGATCAAGGCATTTGATCCCATCACTTCATGCCAAATAGATGGGGAAACAATGGAAACAGTGAGAGACTTTATTTTCTTAGGCTCCAAAATAACTGCAGATAGTGACTGCAGTCATGAAATTAGAAGACACTTACTCCTTGGAAGAAAAACTATGACAAATCTAGACAGCCTATTAAAAAGTAGAGACATTGCCTTGACAACAAAGGTCCGTCTAGTCAAGGCTGTGGTTTTTCCAGTGGTCATGTGTGGATGTGAGAGTTGGACTATAAAGAAAGCTGAGTGCAGAAGAATTGATGCTTTTGAACTGTGGTGTTGGAGAAGACTCTTGAGAGTGGATTGCACTGCAAGGAGATCCAACCAGTCCTTCTGAAGGAGATCAGCCCTGGGATTTCTTTGGAAAGACAGATGCTAAAGCTGAAGTTCCAGTACTTTGCCCACCTGCCGAGAAGAGCTGACTCACTGGAAAAGACCCCGATGTTGGGAAAGATTGAAGGCAGGAAGACAAAGGGATGACAGAGGACCAGATGGTTGAATGGCATCACCGTCTCGATGGACATGAGTTTGAGTAAGCTCTGGGAGATGGTGAAGAGCAGGGAACCCTGGTGTGCTGCAGTCCATGGGGTCACAAAGAGTCAGACAGGACTGAGAGACTGATTGACAATGAACACCTGTCGAGATCACAGTCATTTAAAATCAAGTCACAGAGGTAAACTATCATCACTTTTTCTAGATTCTGGTTTTCAGAAACAATGCACACTATGTCTAGCCCATATTCAAGGGGCAGGTATTACACAAGACTGTGGATAACAAGAGCTGGTGAATACTGAGGTCATCTTCTTTTAAAATGTTTCTTTATTGTTGTAAAAGTCAGCCATATAAAGCAAACCATTTTAATAGCCATATTCAGCTGTACATTTCAGTGGCAAAAAGAACATTTACATTGTTTTGTAACTATAAGTATCATTCAGCTCTCACATTTTTCACTTTCCTAAACTGGAACTCTGTCCCCATTAAATACTAAGTCCCCAATTCCCCTCCCCACCTCTGGCCCCTGACACCTACCAATGCACTTTCTGACTCTATGAATTTGACTGTCAGGAACCTCAATAAGTGAATCAAACAGCCTTTGTTTGCACCTTCCCTGTGGACAGAGGAGCCTAGCAAGCTAAGCTCCATGGGGTTGCAAAGAGTAGGTAGCAACTGAACAACAGCAACGAATGTAGATGAATATGTCTAGATATGTAGACAAATATGCACTGTAGACAAATTTGTCTGCACCTACTGGGAGTCATCTTAAAGTTTATCTGTTACAGCAACTAAATATCTCTAAGCCTATTTCCCTTTTCTCTAAGATAGAAGTCAAAATGTCTCCTATCTCATGGGATTATATCAAAATCAAATAGAATATTTAAGCCCTGAGTATACAGTGAGTACCAAATAAATATTAGTTCTAGTTTATATAATTACAACAGCCATAAAATGTCCTATGTCCAGGTTATTCAAAGAACTAAGGAAGCACATGAGAGGAAAATTTAAAACCATCTTGAAAAGTATAGACGAACTTTTCATAACAACTAAAGTCTATTGAAGTTTGGATACAGGACAGCAGTAACTAGATGAAGGATAAGAAGCAAGAGAATGGAATTCCAGGAAGACAGAAAGCCCTAGAGAGAGTGATGTGTGCTGTGCTAAGCCACCTCAGTTGTGTCCAACTCTATGTGACCTATAGACCGTAGCCCGCCAAGGCTCCTCTGTCCATGGGGATTCTCTCAGCAAGAATACTGGAGTGGATGCCCTGGCCTCCTCCAGGGGATCTTCCCAACCCATGGATCGAACCCACTTCTCCTATGTCTCTTGCATTGGCAGGCAAGTTCTTTACCACCAGTGCCACCTGGGAAGCCCAGAAAGAGTGATAGTACCAACTAAACTGAGAACTGCGCAGGATGGATTGCCCCTCTCCTCTTAGGCATTCCTGCCTGAAAGGTGAGACCCAGAAAGAAGGTAAAATTAATGTTAGAGGCATACAAATATACGTGCACATACACCAGCAAGTTCCAACAAAGTGGCACTTCACTCATACAACTTTTTTTTTAATTGGGGTATAGTTGATTTACAGTTAGTTTTTGTACATAATGTTGTTATGTACATAATGTGCATAAAGTTCTTTAAAGTTCTGTACATAAAGCAACATATAGTTGCTTTACAGTGTTAGTTTCTACACATAACGAAGTGAATCAGCTCCACGTGTACATATATCCCTTCTGTCTCGGGCTTCCTTCCCACCCCCTACCCCCTGTACACAGTGGAATATTATGCAGCCATTGTGCTCAGTCGCTTTGTGATGTCTGACTCTTTGAGACCCCATGGACTGTAGTCCACCAAGCTCCTCGGTCCATGGGATTTCCCAGCAAGAAAACTGGAATGGGTTACCATTTCCTTCCCCAAGGGATCTTCCCAACCCAGGGGTCAAATCTGCGTTTTCTGCATTGCAGGCAGTCTCTTTACCACTAGTACCATCTGGGAAACCCAATCAGTCATTAAAAGGAATGAAATTGGGTCATTTGTACAGACATGGATGAACCTAGAGACTGTCACGCGTGACTTTTAATTAATGCAGAAATGTCTAGAGAGAGGAGGAGGGTAGAAAGAGAAGTCAGAATTATCATCCCTAAGTCAACAGCACCTGAGTTTCTGGCAACATCTTTTCTGGGTGGGAGAGGCCATCCTGCTTCTGGTCCCACTAAAACAGTGGTTTACTGGACAACAGGGAAAGCCAACCACTGACAGAGTTTCCTGGGCTGGTCCACTATCAAGAACATTGATATTTGTTCAATCTCCCAATGCTAAATACTTGTAAAGTTTGAAATCCACCTCGAAGCTCTCATATTCATACGGAATTGCTTTAAATTGGATTTTATTGATGTTTTGTTTTGCTAATACACTTAGAATTTTCAAAATAAAACAAAGCATTTTTTCAAAGTACACACTGAGCATTCTTCTTCTGATCCCTCATGTCTGTCCATCTTCCCCCTAAAGGCTAATGGGAAACCACTTTGATTTCCACTAAAATTATTTATTTGATTTTTCTCCCAATGTTTTATTTTGAAAATTTTCAGACCAGGAAAGGTGCAATATATTCTTATGAAAGATACACAAATGCCCTTCATCAATATTCACCAGGCACTAACATTTGGGTGCATTTGCCGTACTCTTTATCTCTGTAAGTGTACATATACACCTATTCATTTCAAAGTTGGTTACACAAATTAAAATACTTTAGCCCTACATCCTTCTACATAAACATGCAGAATCAGCTAGAAAAATCTTGGAAAAAAAGAGCAGGGAGGAGAGTGAGAAAAGTTTAGCCTTATCCAGGATTAAACCATACAATAAACCCTCTATAAGTAATGCAACATAGTACTTGAATATGCTAGACAGACGTGCCAATGATAGAGAACAGAATATCTAGAAAAAGGCTCTAGTACAAATGAAAATTTAGAAGCAAGATGTCTGGATACCAAGGGAGAAACTGTGGGGGTGGGATGGATTGGGAGCCTGGGACTGTCATATACACACTGCTGCTGCTGCTAAGTCACTTCAGTCGTGTCTGACTCAGTGCGATCCCATAGACGGCAGCCCACCAGGCTCCACTGTCCCTGGGATTCTCCAGGCAAGAACACTGGAGTGGGTTGCCATTTCCTTCTCCAATGCATGAAAGTGAAAAGTGAAAGTGAAGTCACTGAGTCATGTCCAACACTCAGCGACTCCATGGACTGCAGCCCACCAGGCTCCTCCATCCATGGGATTTTCCAGGCAAGGGTACTGGAGTGGGGTGCCATTGCTTTCTCCAACACACACTACTATATATAAAATAGATACCTAATTAGAGCCTAGTGTATAGCACACATGGCTCAGGGGTAAAGAATCTGCCTGACAATGCAGGAGACCCAGGAGATGTGAGTTGAGTCCCTGCATTGGGAAGATCGGCTGAAGGAGAAAATGGAAGCCCACTCCAGTATTCTTGCCTGACATGGACAGAGGAGCCTGGAGGGCTACAGTCCGCAGGAGTCACAAAGAGCTGGACACCACTGAGCATGCACATACACTGCATACCGTGTGGTACTTCACTCAATGCTCTGCTGTGACTAAATGGAAAGGAAATTTTAAAAAAGGATAAATATATATGTATAGCTGATTCACTTTGTTGTGCAGTAGAAACTAACACAACATTGTAAAGCAACTATACTCCTATATATATATATATATATTTTTTTTTAATTATAAGCTAGAAAGGTAACATTTCAAAACAGTAAGGAAAAAGTGTACTAATTTGTTTATGGCGTGGGGCAAACCAAATAGCTATTTGGAAAATATAAACTTGAGTTCGCTCCATACATAAAAAGAGACTTCAAGTGTACTAGATTTCAACATGCAAAAAATGAAAAATTATAAACCAAAAAATAATAATACTAAGTGAATTTCTTTATAACCTAAGGGTTAAAAAAAAATCCAGGCACAGTTTCAAAAACTGATAAATATGTTTGCATACAAAATATTAAAGCATCACATAACAAAAACTGAATTTTGGTTTAAGAAGCTCATCCATAAACCCACTTGCAATGCATGTGTTTCTTGAACCAGGCCCTGAGGTTTATTATTCAGTGGTGACTACATTTTCATGTGTTCGAGCAGAGGTAAGCTCTTTTCTCTGAGATTGCCATGATACATCTTTTGGGTGACTCACTGACACGTAAAGTTGTCCTGGTTCCAGGGAATGGATGTTGCACTTTAAAAATCTGCTCATTGTATCTCCAATCCAAGTGTTTGACATCCTTCTAAGTATGTCTGTCAGATTCTTGCTCTTCCTCTGTCTTCACATGTAATTTTGCATTTCATGCATTTCTAATAAAAATGTAAGACTCTGTTCTGAAGATATTCAGTATGAATTTGGAAGCATAAGAAGATAGAAACCCCTTTTATTTTTAATTCCTTTTTAACAACAGAAATAAATTAAACTCAATCATGTTTGCATGAATGATTCTATTTTCATTTAAGGGAATCTTTCGTCCAAAGATTTTGCAGAATTAACAAACTCCTTGTCAGAGTTTTCCTAACTCATTTATTTTTATTTGAGGGCATATGGTAAGATTCTTTCCTTGACAGAATACCATGAAATTAATTTTGACATACCACTGTCAATGAGGCCATTGTGCCACCCCCATGATTAAATATTCACAAACATCACTCAGAGCTTTCAAAAGGACTCTGTTTCTTTCCAGTAACAAAGCCCTGGAAAGTGATAACAGTCCATTTTCTGGTGATGGGCAAAAGCAAGGAAATATATAAGGATCCAAGAATTTGTCAAATGAAACAACAGCAATCAATTTTCCGCCAGTCTACCTGTAGAGACATGTAAAATCCCTAATGAGATTTTGCACTAAGAAAGTAACTGTTGGATAAGTTAAAATATGACATTTAATAAAAAATGGTCATGTTCCAACAGATCATTCAACCAGCAAGGTTTGAAAACTTCTGCTATAAGATTAATATATCAAAATGGCTTCTGTACCCTTCAAGAAATATGTGTCTTTTAGGAGGACTGCAGCCTGCTTAAATTTTAAAAATCTTTTTTTTTATCAATATGACTTCAAAATGATTCCAAGGATAGAAATAGGAAAGGCATTTTCCCCTTATAGCAATTTTTAAAATTTTTATTTGAGTGAAATGATACTTAACAGCAGCTGCATCCATAATCTTTCAGCTCTGCACCCTCCCCCTGCTACCATCAGCCACTTTTACTCACAGTCTGCACAATTTTAAAATATTACTTTGCTGTTTAACAGGAAGAAAAAAAAATGGATCAATACTCCAATAAGACATTAACCTGTCAAGGACTGAACATCATTAAGAGATCTGATCAACATAATAAAAATCTGGTCTCTAGACGCGTTTTCCTAAATTGTGAAAAGCACATTTCGAAAAGGACAAGAAGTTTCTTAAGGACAAGAAAGGCTACAAAAAGAATAGTTTAGAGGGGCATCAAACATCCCTCTGGGCTTCCCAAGTGAGTCAGTGGTAAAGAACCCACCTGCCAGTGCAGGAGACGTGGGTTCAATCCTTGGGTTGGGAAGATCCCCTGGAAGAGAAAATAACAACCCACTCCAGTATTCTCACCTGGAGAATCCCATGGACAGAGGAGCCTGGAGGCATACAATCTCTGGGGTCACAGAGTTGGGCACGACTGAGTACCTGAGCATGTGAGCGTCCCTTCAATAAAGTCTCGCTGAAGTGACAAGTAAAGGATCAGAACTGACCAAGAATAGAGTTCTAGAGGTTCAGCTTCCATAAGAACCTTTCTTAAAACCAATCTGCCTCATCGCTTAGCACAGTCAAAGTGTCCCCTTGGTGAATTAAACTTCTCTGTCCTAAAAAAAGAAAGCTCAACCTCTGGCCTACCCACTGTCTAGCCTTTCTGCAGTGATTTAGTGTATAATAATGCCATCACTGATAACTGTGGCTCTGAGAGTCATCAGCTGATTGTTTTCCAGGTTGAGTGCTTTCAAAGATTCTGCTACCAAAAATTAGACTACCTAATTGAATTGACTGATAGCACCTTTTAGTAGTGGCTCACTACTTGGTCTTGGCCTGTGACACTGACGGTGTTCAAAGGATTGAATGATATTGCTATCACAAAAGTCCCTCCTTTCCACCCTCTGTTTATCTGAACAAGATGCCTGAGCTTTCTTATAGGGTGGTTGTGAAGATCAAACTGATTAAGATGAAATATGAAGTTCTCCAGGAATAGCAGTGGATACATACCAAGTACCACCTGAGGGACTGCTGTTATTACTGTTATACTAACTAAATACATTGCTTATGTATAATTATAATAGTCTAATCATAAATAAGTTATGATTATATAAATTATAAAATGTGTTGCTTATATTAAACTATGTTTACTAAAATCAATACATGTTTATAAATATATTATGCGCTTCCCAGGTGGCGCTAGTGGTGAAAATCTACCTGCCAATGCAGGTAGACCTAAGAGATGGGGATTTGATCTCTGGGAGGATTCTGGGAAGATCCCCTGGAGGAGGGCACGGCAACTCGCTCCTGTGTTCTTACCTGGAGAATCCTATGGCCAGAAGAACTTGGTGGGCTACAGTCTGTAGGGTTGCAAAGAGTGAGAAAAGACTGAAGCAACTTTGCATGCATGCACACAGAACTATCTTATACTATATTCATGTGTGTATATAAATATATATATAGTACATCATATGTGTGTGTGTGTGTGTGTGTGTGTGTGTGTTTCTCAGTCGTGTCTGACTCTTTGCAACCCCATGAACTGTAGCCTGCCAGGCTGCTCTGTCCATGGGATTCTCCAGGCAAGAATACTGGAGTGGGTTGTGGTTCCCTTCTCCAGGGGATCCTCCTGACCCAAGAATTGAACCTGGGTCTCCCGCATTGCAGGCAGATTCTTTACCATCTGAGCCACTAGGGAAGCCCTGACAACATTTAATGTATTAATTTTAGTAAGCATAGGTTTTATAGCTGATAAGTTTTGCAATTAGTATAATCATAACATTTATGATTGCACTATTTATAACTATACATAAGTAATATACATGCATGTATGTGTTCACTGCAGAAAATACAGAAAGGTTTGTTGTTTCCTTCAGTCACACGGTCGTGTCTGACTCATTGTGACCCCATGAACTGCAGCACGCCAGGCTTCTCTGTCCTTCACCATCTCCCAGAATTTGCTCAAACTCAGGTCCATTGAGTCAGTGATGCCATCCAACTATCTCATCTTCTGTCGTCCCCTTCTTCTGCCTTCGATCTTTCCCAACATCAGGGTCTTTTACAATGAGTCAGCTCTTTGAATCAGGTGGCCAAAGTATCGGAGCTTCAAATACTGTCCCCATATCACTTTTCTGCTTCCTCTTCTTCAATTTCCCCTTTGCCCCCAATTTCAGCAGAGAGCACTGGCCAAGGGAATTATTCTCAACCCACTTTCTTTCCTTACCATGGTACCTTTGGCGTCAGGATTTCTCTCCTTGTAATGCCTTCCTTCTCATTCTCATCCCATTCAGGTTTTAAATGTTTAAAACATCACCTTGTCAGAGGGGTCTGCCTGGACCCTCCTATCTAAAATAGCACGCTTGTCCCTATCACCCCTGGTCCCTTGCCCTACTTTGTCTGCTAGCATAGCACTTTACACTGCCTCTCCTATAGCAAATATTTTTTAATGTCTCTTTTTTTCTTCTACTACATTATAGTTTCAAAACAACTATTTAGCCTTACTTATTTTTACACTTGTGTAATGTTGCCTCAAATCAGGACTGGGACATTGTAGACACCCAATAAGCATTTTAAACGGATGCATATGTGAGCCAGGAAGTTTCATATTTAATTCTGTATCCCCAGTACCGCTTAGATTTGCAATACATATGTATTGACTTGAAAAGAGTACAAAAAGTCTGTTACTGTTACAAGAGCCAATGTCCAGTCTCTTTAACTAAAGATATTTTAGCAATTTTAAATGGCTTTGTCTCTAAAAGAACCAAAGTTTCAAGTAAGAAGTTTACTAGATGACCAAGTCCCCTTTAACACCTTGGACTTTATGATAATTTAAGACAGATGTATACATTAAAAATAATCACCTATACAAAAATAATAATCTATACGTTCTTTTTCTCTCAACTATAGCTTGTCTGCAAAAATCACTTAAAGACATAAAATCTAAAAGAAAAAGAAAAAAGCTGGACAGGGAGGCCTGGTGTGCTGCGATTCATGGGGTTGCAAAGAGTCGGACACGACTGAGCGACTGAACTGAACTGAACTGAACTGAATGCAATTTCTTTCAAATTTGGCATTAATCATTTCCACACATCTCATATGTCAAGCACAAAGTATCAGTTTTTGCTTTTTAGCAATTCCAGTTTCATTTCTGTGGGTTGTTTAATAATGCAAGAGACTTGAAAAAAATCAACAGTATAACAATATCCAAGTCACTGTAGGAAGATTTGACAGCCGTCCTTTTAGGTATGATAGAGTGGAGTATCCATGTTCATTAGTTCTGAATGTAAATTTGGGATCTCGTCTAAGGTGGAAAGGTGGTGTGTGTGTGTGTGTGTGTGTGTGTGTGTGGGTGGGTGGGTGTTTGTCACTCAGTCATGTTCGACTCTGCAATCCATGGACTGTAGCCCACCAGATTCCTCTGTCCATGGAATTCTCCAGATAATAATACTGGAGTGGGAAGCCATTCTCTTCTCCAGGGGATCTTCCCCACTCAGGGATTGAACCCGGGTGTCCTGCATTGCTGGCAGATTCTTTACCATTTGAACCACTAGGGAAGCCAGAAAGGTGGTACCTGTTATAATTAATAAAGATGACTTTTTTAAAACAAAAGTGCATACACACACACACACACACTCACACACACACACACGGGTTGGGAGATTCTGAGCACGAGAGAGACATCATTGGCAAAATTACTAATGCAAAATCTTCCTGAAATCAATCCATCCAATCCTCTGTTTCTACCCAATACAAACAAATCCGCTTAGTTCAGTCCTCCTCTCTGATTTGTCCTTTGCAACTGGCTTCCCGGGCTTTCTCTGTGACTGCTCTCAGCCAGATCTAAATAAGCCACGCAGGCAGTTTGGGTGGGCTTGGCTTCCCATGATAAAATAAACAGTGGTTTTCAAGGAGCAGAAGAGTTTACAGCAAAATCAATATAGTATGAATAAAATTATCCTAGTAGGAGATAAACAGGTAGATATGCTCACCTTCAAAGTCATGTATGGGGCTTAAAATATTTCCCAGACCAGTGTTTCAGATGATTGCTTCTGACAGAAAAATTTTTTTGCAGAGCACCTCTTTTATTCATTGCATGAAAGCTAAAGTCTTTTTATTTCCAGTGTTGGGGTAGAAAGCTTTCATGTGACCTCCATCTGTGGCACCTACCATTAACTCGTAAACACCAATTTGTATTAAAAGCTTGGATTACCCAGAAGGGCTCCTAAAGTCTTCTTTAATGTAATACCCTAGGATTTTAAGTGAGTATTTGAGAGGAAAAGCTAAAATAACAGCTATAGAATTCGTTATTTCCAAGATTCAGATATGGCTGTGGGACAAGGAGATGCTAGCCAATGAACTAAAAACAGTTTTCTTTTTCACTTCTCCTTCTGGAATGTCCCCCTTTTATTTTGTCATTCTTGGCTCGGCTCCCCACTTCCCAAGCTGCCTCTGTCGTTTCATTCTGCATAAGTATTTCCTTTCCAATATTTTGGCTGAGTGTTCAGCTTTGTTAGCAGAAATGCAAAGTGAGCGCTTTGAAGCATTACCCAATAAAATCCAATTTTAAACTGTTAGAGCTACAACTCCCCCCATCCTATGGGAAACAAGATTTCAGTTTCTTTGTGCTTTAGGCAGCAAAGTCAGAGATGGAATTATCACCCAGGCCATAGTCTTCTGTCAAGACTCTCAGACAAGCCACCTGGGTGAGGTCTGGCAGCCCACACTTAAAAGGGGACTTCTTTTTTAAAAAGATGGAACTGATGAACTGCTTAAAAAAAATATTTCATATTGGAGTATAGTTGATTAACAATGTTGTGTTAGTTTCAGGTGTACAGCAAAGTGATTCAGCTATATCTATGAAAAGTGAAAGTGTTAGCCACTCAGTCGTGTCTGACTCTTTGCGACCCCATGGACTGTAGCCTAGCAGGCTCGTCGGTCCATGGAATTCTCCAGGCAAGAATCCTGGAGGGGTTTGCCATTCCCTTCTCCAGGGGATCTTCCCAACCCAGGAGTCTAACCCTGCCTCTCCTGCATTGGCAGGTGGATTGTTTAATTTCTGAGTGACCAAGGAAGCTCCACCTATACACATCTTTGAATTTAATCTTTTTTTCAAGTTGTTTTCCCACTTAGGATATTGTAGAATATGGAGCAGAGTTCCCTGTGCTATACAGTAAGTCCTTGTTGGCTATTTATTTTAAATATAGTAGTGTATACATGTCAATCCAAAGATGAACTGCTTGTTGAAAGTGGTAAGCATACATGACTTTTATGCAGTATTGAATAAAACATAAATGAAGAATACATCTGAAGGTATGAACAATTGTAGTCTTTGAAACAATGAACATTTCTCTAAGTGAATGATAATAAATGTTTTGCGAGCAATGCAAGCATCATTAAAGCCTTACAAAAACATACCTTTTCATAAAAATGCCCATTTAATAAACACTGAAAGTAATTTATGGTATGTATCTTTAAGCCTAATAATGTTCTTTTTCACATATTATCTGATTTTTATAACTTTTTCACAGGAGATAAGTTTACTTTGTCCACTTCACAGATAAAGAAACAAAGATCTTAAAGGAAATATGTACAATCAGCAATTTAGAGTTTAGACTTTGGAGAAAACTGTCCCTTGATATTGTGGCCATGTTGCTATTATAAAATAAACCAGGAATGTGGTAGTTTTCTCTTGCTCTCTTTTTATCCTTCTATTTGATTTTCTGTCCATAGGTAAAGTAAGACCAATAAAAAAATGAGACAACAGCAAAATTCTGGATATGCTGTTTATAAATATGAGTGCATCATCATAATGAGTTTTAATTGCTTTCTAGAACCTTAGACTTCATTTCTAGGCCATAGTAATGAAAAATATTTGGCTTGATCCTTTACATATTTAACTTAACCTTCCTGCAATATTGTAAACAATTATGGCCTTTCTTTAACTCCTCTCCATCATCTTTTCTTTGGAACAAACATTTCCAAGGAACTAACATCACAGACGTTTCCAATGTTTAATTATCCACAGACAATAAAAGTGCCTTTCAATAAAAATGTGGTATTCTGGTTACTTTGTCATATTATTGTATCCTCTTTTCTTCCAGAGATATGGCTAAAAAATGAAAGTTGCCCTAAGTCATTAGAAGATTGTGGGTACAATGAGGAAAGGAACATTTAAGTTATGAAATAATTTTTAATGTATTAAAGATAGAAAAGTTATGATTTGTCAATGAAATGAAGTCAGATCCCCGGTTAGCCCATATGGCACCTTTCTGAGAACTGTAAACAGACCCTTCTCTGAGGGGACATCGCAGGACGTAACTTGAGGAACTTGGTCCCTTTCTGTTCCCTTGACCCACTGAATGAATTATTCTGAGAGGAATAGTAGTGGACTTCACCCGCAATGAACAAATTTCAGTGACAACAGCAATTAGGAGTCATATATACTTTCTGCAGATACCTGCCAGTGTTTATTATGTGACAGTTTTCTAGCCTCCAGGATGCAAAAGTGAATAAAGCAAGTCCCTTTTTTCATGAAATGCGTGTCTCCTTGGGGAGATGGAAAATAAATGAGTGAATATGTAACGTAGCATTAATAGTTTCCAATACATGCTCTGAAAAACAGTGACATGTAGGGTAATGGAGGAGAAAACAGACCGTAGAGGGACCAGGGAAACACTTTCTACTGTCAGATAGTTCTAACATTGGGTTAGAGACAGGGCAGTTTAGGGAGTGTGCAGGGTGCCAAGCCAAGGAAGCAAGATCTGAGGGTAGTTAGAAGCCCTGGGTATGTGGGAGGAACTTCGTGAAGGCTGGTGAGGTGGCACCAACGTCAGAGTCATGAGAAGGCAAGACAAAACTGTCATCAATGGAGCTCAAAGAGGCAGTAGTAACGGTTGGAATGTTGGGTTAAATTCTGAATGAGAGAGAAAGACTTTGGAGATCTTTGAAAATGAGAACTCTACACTTCCCCATGGCCACTGAAAGCATAACTCTAGTTGAGAAAGGGACTGATGGACAGGAGCGAAGCAGGAAGGACAAGCTGGAGACCACACAGTGATCCTGGGAGGCACGTCAGTAACTTGGAGGGAGTGATTGTGGCGATGATGCTTAAAAGTGGAGAATGGTGCTTCCTGTCATCAGAGAAGCCTCTTAAGATGAGGCCAGTGATGTGCTGGACTTGGTTTGCACCAGCTCACAAGAGCCAATTGTTTAATTTTCGGGAATGTTACAAGACTATTGCTAAACACAGCTACTAAGAAAAAAAAATCAAATTATATAATTTATAGTTAAATATATTATGTTAAAAATAAAGGTGGAAGTGGAAGTCTCTCAGTCATGTCCAACCTTTTGTGACCCCATAGACTGTAGCCCGCCAGGCTCCTCTGACCATGGGGTTTTCCAGACAAGAATACTGGAGTGGGTTGTCATTCCCTTTTCTAGGGGATCTTCCCGACCCGAGGATCCAACCCATATCTACTGAATTTGCAGGCAGATTTCCTAACCACTGAGCCACTTGGGAAGCCCAGCGATATATTCCTCCAAGATGTTTTACACATTTGACCTTTAATAAATCAAAACTGTTTCTTAACACAAAATGCAATAGTTAATTCACTGCCAAAGTCAAAGATGGATTATTAAAACTCTTAATTGAAATTCATGTAAATGCCCTCTTAAGACACATCACTTGAAGAGCATCAACAATTAATGATTCATTACCATGAACTGAAAATCATGGTTGCCAACTTCAGTGATCAGAGTAAAAGTAGTGACAGTAATGAAAAGTAGATAATCTGTGCTGTATCCATTTGACACTGAAAACAGTATCGCTTTCAGCCCCTAATTTTGAGTACTATATGGGTTTTGTGTGCTTCCCTGGTGGCTCAGATGGTAAAGAATCTGCCTACAATACAGGAGACCTGGGTTCAATCCCTGGGCTGGGAAGATCCCCTGGAGAAGGGAATGACAACCCACTCCAGTATTCTTGCCTGGAGAATCCCAGGGACAGAGGACAGAGGAGCCTGGCAGGCTGCAGTCCTTAGCATCACAAAGAGTCAGACATGACTGAGCAACTAAGCGGGCACACACGGGCACACACACACACACGTATGGGTTTTGTACCTTTCTCCCAATCTTTCCCGACTCCTATAACCTGACTCTTCACTTTTTGGGGAGGAACTTTCCTAGGATGCCAGATTTTTAGTGTTTGGACTAGGACAGTCTCTGGTAAACTGGCTGGTTGCTATCTTACTCTCAGTTCAGTTCAGTTGCTCAGTCATGTCCGACTCTGCGACCCCATGAATCACAGCACGCCAGGCCTCCCTGTCCATCACCAACTCCCGGAGTTCACTCAGACTCACGTCCATTGAGTCCGTGATACCATCCAGCCATCTCATCCTCTGTCGTCCCCTTCTCCTCCTGCCCCCAATCCCTCCTAGCAGCAGGGTCTTTTCCAATGAGTCAACTCTTCACATGAGGTGGCCAAAGTACTGGAGCTTCAGCTCCAGCATCATTCCTTCCAAAGAAATCCCAGGGTTGATCTCCCTCAGAATGGACTGGTTGGATCTCCTTGCAGTCCAAGGGACTCTCAAGAGTCTTCTCCAACACCACAGTTCAAAAACGTCAATTCTTCAGTGCTCAGCCTTTTTCACAGTCCAAATCTCACATCCATACATGACCACTGGAAAAACCATGGCCTTGACTAGACGGACCTTTGTTGGCAAAGTAATGTCTCTGCTTTTGAATATGCTATCTAGGTTGGTCATAACTTTTCTTCCAAGGAGTTAAGCGTCTTTTAATTTCATGGCTGCAGTCACCATCTGCAGTGATCTTGGAGCCCACCAAAAATAAAGTCTGACACTGTTTCTACTTTTCCCCATCTATTTCCCATGAAGTGATGGGACCAGATGCCATGATCTTTGTTTTCTGAATGTTGAGCTTTAAGCCAACTTTTTCACTCTCCTCTTTCACTTTCATCAAGAGGCTTTTTAGCTCCTCTTCACTTTAGAGATCCAAAATGAAGTTAAAGTACAGATCACATAGGAGATAGAGGGAGGTTAGGATGTAATTAATGGCTGCAAAATCATAACAGTAAATGACATCACCCAAGAATTGTGAACAGGAAAAAGAGAATGGTAAAACAAACAAGGTACACACCACATGAGACAACCAACGTAACAGGTCAGGCTGAGAAGGAGAAGATAATAAAATAAACTAGAAGAAGTTAGACACAAAGAGATCCAGGGAGGTTCAAGAGGGAGCGGACGTGTGTGTCCCTATGGCTGATTCATGTTGACATATGGCAGAAACCAACACAATACTATAAGGCAATGTGCTTAGTCTGTCAGTCGTGTCCAACTCTTTGTGACCCCAGGGACTGTAGCCCACGAGGCTCCTCTGTCCATGGGGATTCTCCAGGCAAGAATACTGGAGTGGGTTTCCATGTCCTCCCTCCTCTGTAAAGCAATTACCCTTCAATTAAAAATAAACAAATCATATTTTTTTAAAAAAAAGCTTAGGGCTACAAAGAATGATATTTCTAACTCACGACCAATCAGAGAGTGTTTTGGGGACAGGAGGGTCAGGATCACCTGAGTCCCAGTTACAATCAATTACCTCATTTCTTTGGAAAAAGGAGCTCTGAGTTTCAACTAATTAAAGTACAGATGACAATTTGTAAAGCAACATACTCAACCCATTTATGAGTTGGGTTCCACTTATACAGCCTTGTCACTTCTTCCATATCATTCTAATTACTTCTTCTGGGTCCATGTTACTTGAAATTGCATACCATGCTTTGCATATAAATTGCATAGGAAAAAAAAATAAATTGCATAGGACTTCCCTAGTGGCTCGATGGTAAAGCCTCTACCTACAACGCAGGAGACCTGGGTCGATCCCTGGGTCGGGAAGATCCCCTGGAAAAGGCAGTGGCACCCGAATCCAGTACCCTTGCCTGGAAAATCCCATGGACAGAGGAGCCTGGTAGGCTACAGTCCATGGGGTTGCAAAGAGCTGAACATGACTGAGCGACTTCACTTTACTTCACCACATTTTATCTCAATACCCCCTATTTTCCACTCCTGCTTTCCTTAACACTATTTGAGATATTTTATGTCTGATGCATATTTTATGCATTTGTTCTGTTTATTGTTTATCTTTCCTGTCCCATTTGAATATTAGCTCCATGATGCTAAGGACTTTGTTTCGTTACCACAGGGCCTAGAATTGTGCCTGACACATGATGAATGTTCAGTAATTACTTGTTGACTGAAGGAGTGAAGGGCTTCTCAGGTGGTGTAGTGGTAAAGAATTCACCTGCCAATGCAGGAGATGCAAGAGACACAGGTTCAATCCCTGGGTCAGGAAGATACCCTGTAGTAGGAAATGGTGATCTTTCCAGTACTCTTGCCTGGAAAATTCCATGGACAGAGGAGAATGGCTGACTACAGTCCATGTGTGCATGCTAAATAGTTTTGGTCGTGTCTGACTCTGCGACTGTATGACTGTATCCCACCAGACTCTCCTGTCCATGGGAATTCTCCAGGCAAGAGTACTGGAGTGGGTTGCCATGCTGGGCTTGCAAAGAGTCGGATATGACTGAGCAGAGAGACAGAAGAAATGAATCATGTAACTGGCACATCACATTCTCTGTTTATGAGCTATTATAATATATATCTTCATCCACAATGTGAGGTAATAATTTATAGCATTGAAATATGATTTACAGGGCTACCTCTCCCTTTTTCACTCTCATAACACTTGCTCATGGATATTGTCTAGCAGTCCACATCTTTTGGCCTTCCCTCATCTCCAAGTTTATAACCCAGTATATTCTTACTCTCTTCCTCATTCAATCTAGACCCCACTTTCCATGTCAAAATTCTACTTCCCAGTTCACTAAGCCCTGCTACTTGGCCTTCTATCATGAATATCCTGCAGTTTCCCAAACCTACATCCTTGAATCTATGTTATATCCCTGAGTAGCCAGTCACCAATGCACACAGTACCACATATGACTGTGTGCATGGTATTATAATGTTACAACTTTGAACTTCCATTGGGACCTCAATGTGCTTAGATGAGTTTGTTACTGATATGTTCTACATCCTGTCCTCTACTCTTCTACTTGGACAATTACAGACATTTACACTCCAAGCCTCCCAGCTTTCCCTGCCCCCTTCACTTTTCATTGATGGTGGTTTGGTTGCTATGTTGTGTCCGACTCTTGGGGCCCCATGGATTGTAGCCCACGAGGCTCCTCTGCCCATGGCATTCTCCAGGCAAGAATACTGGAGTAGGTTGCCATTTCCTTCTCCAGGGGATCTTACCAACCCAGGAATCGAACCCAGGTCTCCTGCATTGCAGGCAGATTCTTTACCAATTAAGCTATGAGGGAAGCCCTCTCACTTTTCATTAAGGAAAGAAATCTCTTAATTTGAAGGGAAGGGGAAAATATCAGGTGTCAGTTTTGTTAACTTTCATCTACCTTCACTCACCGACTTCTCTCTCCTAGAATGCCCTACACCAAGGCCTCCTTTGCATTCCCACATTGGGTGGTCTGTTCCTCAGATTCTGACCAAATGGGCCTTATTAGGGTTGGATCCCACAAGGCTAGAGCAAAGATTGTAGTTTCTACTCCAGACCACATGGAGAGGATGCTAAAGTCCTTGTCCACATATGGTACCACTACATTATGTTTTACAATTAGGGAAAGTTCTAATATTTTCTATGCCTGAAACTTCATTTTCAAAAAACCAATGTGATAAGACTTAGCAAACGTGGTTGCTGGGGGGAAGGGTAGGAGGGAAGGGATAGTTAGGAAATTTGGGATGGAGAGGTACACTCTGCTCCATTTTAAACGAACAACGAGCAAGGACATACGTATAGCACAGGAAACTCTGCTCAATGTTATGTGGCAAGTTGGGTGGGAAGGAAGTTTGGGGGAGAATGGATATGTGTATATGTGTATGGCTGAGGCCTTTTGCCGTTCATATGAAACTATCACAATACTGTTAATCAGCTATCAGCTTAGTTCAGTCAGTCACTCAGTCGTGTCCAACTCCTTGCGACCCCATGGACTGCAGCACACCAGGCTTCCCCGTCCATCACGAACTCCCAGAGTCCATGCCCCAATACAAAATAAATGCTTTAAAAAAACCAGTGTGATAGATAATAGCCTCAAAAACTGTCACTATTATTTAACAAATTACACTGAGACCTACAAGTATGTTCTTCTCTTTTGCTCTGGGACTTCCCAGGTGGTGCAGTGGTACAGAATCTGTCTGCTAGTGCAGGAGAGGCAGCAGACACAGGGTCAATCCCTAGGTTAGGAAGATCCTCTGGAGGAAGAAATGACAACCCAGTCCAGTAGACTTGCCTGGGAAATCCAATCACCAGAGCAGCTTGGCAAGCTACAGTCTATGAGTTCGCAAAGAGTCAGTCACTACTGAGCAGGCACACACATCTTTTGCTGTGCTTCTAAAAACTGATTTCAGAGTAATAATTAGAGCACTAGATAGACTCTTAATATGTCAGTTCAGTNCTTTCCTTTTTTCATGCACATATATGTAAATAATATCAGAAAACTATAAACAGTCTAAATACTTGTCCATAAGGATTAGATATACTGCAATAAATTTGTATAATGCTTTTTGGAAAATAAACTATATAAAGTTATATAGAGAACTTAACAGTATTTTGAAAATATATATCCAAAACATATACTCCAAATTGTTAAAAAAATTTCTCTCTCAGTGATGGAATTATAAGAGATTTTATTTTACTTTTTTATTTTTAACTTCTCTTTATTGGATGTATAATTGATGTAAAAGATTATATTAGTTTCAGGTGTGTTGCATATTAATTTGTTACCTATAATCCCTTACCAGTTTATCACCATGATAGTCTAGTAACCATCACTCTCCTTACAAATCACTTATTTCAAAAGTAATAATAAGTGATATATTTTAAAAGCACTTTTTAGCATGCATATTTTGACTTTTACTTTTATATATATATATAGAGATGTATATGTGCTTATGTATAAGGACGGTTTTGGCTTGTTAATATCATGTAAACTGTATATAGTTTATATTAGAAAAATCAGAGTACTTTAAAGAAACCCTAAAAATGGTCAAGAAAGCTGACAAAAAGTTAAATATTTTGGCATTGAGACCAAGCTTATTTTCATAAAATACAATTCTTAGATGTTCCTTTTCCTCTGTTCACTAATAAATCTCATTCAGGCCCACTGTATTGGTTTCATGATCCAAAATGTCATTTCCCTTTCCTCATGACAGGAGGGGGCTTTTTAAGCAGATCAAGCACAAAAGATTTTTCCTCCTAATTCTCCATCTTGACATGAGTGAATAATAACCATCCTTCCACCTGAAACTAGATCTCATTCGAAAGGGTATTAAAATCTCTTTTGAAAATGTGTTAATGTTCCAGTTCGAAGAGACTTTAGAGGAAATGTTATAGCGTAAAGTCTGAAAAATCAGAAATCCACTCCTGTTTTGCATATGGGAATCAGAGGAGAATCATTTATTGTGGAGAAAAAAGGTATGCTCTATTGGGCTGTAACAAAAGCTGTAATTTTATTTTGAAGTTCTCAAGTTTTGTTCTCCTGGTTTATGGTTTTTATGCTAAAATTATGGCTTTGTAATGGGCTGTGAGGCATACTTTATGCACTATCATAATTATAAGCTATTACAGTTCGTTCTTGGTATCAGGATGTTTTTATGGACATTTAAATGAAGTTTCTGACAATGAAGCTAACGCTCTAATAGTACTACGTTATGTCTACACCTGGCCGTG
>SJXQ01011262.1:131462-168572 GCA_006408695.1 Aepyceros melampus
TCCCTGGGTGGGGGGAAGGGGGAGGAGGGTGGGATTTAAAACTTCAGCTACTTGCCTCACACTGTGCTCCAGCAGGACATGTAAGTTTATCAATCCATTTGTATTTAAATGACTTATATGCCTTTTGCCTCACCAAGCCACAACACCATCAAAGGGAAAATTCACCCTGGTGATTTCAAGTTCTTTTTTGCCAAGGAAGACACCTGAAAGTTTGAAAACATAAACCACAGCAAGTCACTCATCCTTTTCCCTTGACATGGAAAAGCAGAGTTGACCTGTTATTGCTTACTCTCCAATGCTACACGTTAGAAATTATCTATTAGCATGTGCCAGGAACATTTTCCACAGTATTTGTGGTACTTATTATGCTTTTGATTTCCTATTTCTTATTTGAAGGCTGTTGAAAAGTCTTCTTATTCTCAGTGTTCTGCAGCTGAAGTATTTGGTGAGAGCACATTTTCCAGCTGGGGTGTTGGCTGAGTATACCCTTGAATAATGTCTAATTAACCCAGGTTCCATTCCTTGGTCGGGAAGATCCCCTGGAATAAGATATGGCAACCCACTCCAATATTCTTCCCCAGGGAAATCCCAAGGACAGAGGAGTCTGGCCGACTATAATCCATGGGGTCACAGTGAGACAAGAATGCATACGCATGCGTGTAATAATTTTTTATTGAAATATAGATTTATAATGTATTTTTGAATGTACAGTAAAAGGATTCAGTTATTTGTATATATCTTCCTTCAGATTCTTTTCCATTATAGGTTACTACAAGATATTGAATACAGTTCCCTGTGTCATAATGTAGGTCTCTGTTGTGTATTTATCACACACATAATATTGTATATATGTCAACTATCCCATGGGGCAGTAGAGTTTTATTATAAGTGACAAAGTGCCAAGATTTCAGTAGCTTTGCAAATACACTGAATTTCACTGAAGTCGATGAAGAATTAAATAACAATATGAAAATGGAATTAAATATAAATGCCAAATTTCCACTTTAAATGACCTTCACGAAAATAATGAAGAAAATCCAGTTGAGAAAAAATGCACAAAGAAGACATTATGTGTTCCCACAAAGCAAGAATGTAAGAAGAAGCACTTAACTTAGGGCTTCTTTAGCCCCTTAATTCAGGCCTTATTATGCATAGGAATTAGAGCCCATATGGTCTTCTATCAAATGGTTCCACACTGCTGGGAAAGTATTTATTTCATCAATGTGAGCTAAGTATTTTTAAATCATTACTGAGAAAATGCAGCCTTCTAAAAAAATATATAATGTATTCTTTGAAAAGAAGTCAACGCATCATAAAAACATCTCACCCATGTTTGGTTGTAGAATCCATTTGGCTTCATTCTAAAGTACTCCCAGTTCTTGCATATTTTAACACTTCCATAAAAGCTGTAAATGAGGTGGGGGGGGGGGTGGTGCAGTCTGTTTTCACTCAATGCTGTAGAATTCACTAATGAAGACAAGAATGAGGAATTTCAAATATATAAACAGCCCACAGTGGATGAAGAAATGAATCCTGCCAGATTGATAATTGCCCAGCAAGACTCAAATCTCAGACACCTGACCTAACTCTTTCCTGCAACAGAGGAAATACCAGGAAGCTTTTTTTTTTTTTAAAACAGGGTATTATTGCACTGTAATTATCCACATCATAAAAATGAGATAGTAGCAAAATTTGCAGCATTAAAACAATGATTTTGTCTGATTTTGTACTAGAGGAATTATCTGATTAATTCCTTGGCATAAGTATTGATTTGGTGGTTGAGGTTATATTCATATTAAAGCTATCTTCTGTATACATAGGCCAAGTGACTCTCAAGAGAATACCTATGTACATCTCTGAAGAAAGACACAGTGCCTCAAGCCAATTAGGCATAATATTTCTGGGCAGTTATTCTTGTTGATTTTGTTGGTTTGTGTGTGGAAAGTGAAGGATAAGACTGTTAGTCTAGTGTCTAATTTACATACTAGTGAAATTACAAGGCAAATGCAGAGAAAGAAAAGGCAATTTCTTTGCTTAGAGTTGCTTATGTAAGCTTAGAAAATATGTTGTTGCTGTTTAGTAGCTAAGTTGTGTCCGACTCTTTGTGATCCCATGGACTACAGCCTACCAAACTCCTCTGTCCATGAGATTTCCCAGGCAAGAATACCTAAGTGAGTTGCCATTTCTTTTTCCAGGGGATCTTTCTGACCCAGAAATTGAACCTGTGTATCCTGCACTGGCCAGAGAAGGCAATGGCACCCCACTTCCAGTACTCTTGCCTGGGAAATCCCATGGATGGAGGAGCCTGGTGGGCTGCAGTCCATGGGGTCGCTGAGGGTCACACACGACTGAGCGAATTCATTTTCACTTTCACTTTCACTTTCACTTTTCACTTTCAAGCATTGGAGAAGGAAATGGCAACCCACTCCAGTGTTCTTGCCAGGAGAATCCCAGGGACAGGGGAGCCTGATGGGCTGCCGTCTATGGGGTCACACAGAGTTGGACACAACTGAAGCGACTTAGCAGCAGCATCCTCCACTGGCAGGGAAATTCTTTACCACTGAGCTACCAGGGAAGACCTTAGAAAATATCTTGTTGTTGTTCAGTCCCTAAGTTGTGTCTGACTCCCTGCATGTCCATCACAATCTCCTGGAGTTTGCTTGTATTGATGTTGGTTGAATCGGTGGTGCTAGCTAACCATCTCATTCTCTGCCACCTCCTTTATCTTTTCCCTCAATCTTTCCCAGCATCAGGGTCTTTTACAGTGAGTTGGCTGTTCACTCAGGTGGCCAAAGAATTGGAGCTTCAGCCTCAGCATCAGTCCTTCCAATGAATATTTCAGGGTTGATTTCCTTTAGGATTGACTGGCTTGATCTCCTTGCAGTCCAAGGGACTCTCAAGAGTCTCCTCCAGCACCACAGTTCAAAAACATCAACACTTTGGTGTTCAACCTTCCTCATGGACCAACACTCTCATTTGTACATGACTACTGGAAAAATCATAGCTTTGACCATATGGACCTCTGTAGGCAAAGTGATATATTTGCTTTTTAATATGCTGTCTAGAAAGTATAGACAGTATTGTAGTTAAAAGGAAAGAATAAAAATATTAGAAATACAATAATTGCACTATCCACAGAAATATATATAAAAGCTGGCCCATTGTTCCATGTAATACATTCATCATAAACATGCTTACAGAATTACCTAGTATTAGGAAATGTGTAATCTAAAATAGTGTTTCCCAGGGAACATGTGTACACACGTGGCGGATTCATGTTGATGTATGGCAAAACCAATACAATACCGTAAAGTAATTAGCCTCCAATTAAAATAAATAAATTTAAATTTAAAAAATAAAAAATAAATAAATAATAGGCTTTGGTTTAATGTTAGAAGAAAATCTAGCTGTCAGCTTTCCAATTTATTAAGGGAAACTAGAATTTACCTAGGTGGTTCAGGGGTAAAATAAAATAAAATAGTGTTTCCCAACTTCTTTGATAAGAATCGCCTGGGGAGATTATTAAAACAAATAAACAAAAAGCACATTTCTGGGTCACTCACTTGGAGATTCTGTCACCCTATCCATTTTGTGTCTTAAGTTCTTTTTTCCCCATGCCCCATGATTCTTTTCATCTGAGAAATTTGAGAAAAAATATTCTAAAGCAACTGATAACAAAAATGAAGTTAAATAATTTACCAAACCTGTAAAACAAAATTAAAAATCAAATGATAGCATTTTTATTAATTTTTTTTAATTTTAAAGGTTAATATTCTATATAGGACATCTCTATAATGAAGATGAGTTTTTCATTAGCTAATATTTCAAACTATGTGTTGAAGATTACCTTAGCATTCACGTTTCAAAAGTAGTTAAATGAATCAGATATAATTTTTCATTTAAAAAATATATCCAAATTGTGCATTGAGCAAGTAAAGATTTTAAAAATATTTTATTACCAAGTAATTGATTCTACTTGAAGAAAATTTAAGGTTGGCATTTAAAGGATAAATTAAAAATCACCTATAATTCAGTTTCCTAAAATTAACTGCTACATTTCATTGAGTATATTTCTATACCTTTTTTTAGTCATGGAATGTTAATATAATTAGGTAGTTGCTCAACAAATCACACTTCAACCTTTCTTTTCTTCTCTCATGTGGTTGGAGGGTAGAAAAGGGCATGCTGGCAACTAACAGAATAAGTTGGTGGGAAAGAGAGGACTAATATGCTACTTTTTTTTTGTCTAACCCTCCTTCATATCATTTTCATACAATGTATGTTAAGAGCATGTACTTCGCATTCTTTAAAACTTTGTTTCAAGTACCAGCCAATCTTAGTTTATCTTTACAACGGCTAAAAAGGAACATAAGAGGAGGAGTCTCACTTCTAAAAAAAAAATTATTCATTTTTATTGAAGTATAATTGCTTTTGGGGCTTCCCTTGGGTTTCAGCTGGTAAAGAATTCGCCTGCAATATGGGAGACCTGGGTTCCATCCCTGGGTTGGGAAGATCCCCTGGAGAAGGGAAAGGCTACCCACTCCAGTATTCTGGCCTGGGGAATTCCATGGATTACAGTTCATGGGGTCGCAAAGAATCGGACACGACTGAGCGACTTTCACTTCATTTCACTTCATAATCGCTTTACCAGCGAATCAGCGACATATATACCTAAATCCTTTCCCTGCTGGGCCTGCCTCTCTGTCCCCTCATCCTGTCCCTCTAGGTCATCAGAGGGTGAGCTAAGCTCCCTGTGCTAATCAGGAGGTTCCCACTAGTTATCTGTTTTACACACGGCAGTACACGTATGTCAGTCTCAGTCTCCAAATGCACCCCACACCTCTTCCCCTCCACTGTGTTCATCCATCTGTTCTCTGTGTCTGTGTATCTATTCCTGCCCTGCAAATGGGTTCATCTGTACCACTTTTCTATATCCCACACGTATGCAATAATATGTTTATAAGACATATATACCTAAATCCTTTCCCTGCTGGGCCTGCCTCTCTGTCCCCTCATCCTGTCCCTCTAGGTCATCAGAGGGTGAGCTAAGCTCCCTGTGCTAATCAGGAGGTTCCCACTAGTTATCTGTTTTACACACGGCAGTACACGTATGTCAGTCTCAGTCTCCGAATGCACCCCACACCTCTTCCCCTCCACTGTGTTCATCCATCTGTTCTCTGTGTCTGTGTATCTATTCCTGCCCTGCAAATGGGTTCATCTGTACCACTTTTCTATATCCCACACGTATGCAATAATATGTTTATAATTCTGTGTCTGACTTCATTTTGTATGACAGACTCTAGGTTTGTAGAGATGTGGAGTCTTGATTTTTTAATTTGGCCTTCTGACAATACCCTCCAACCAGGCTTGAAATGAGGCAGTCACAAAGTCATCAGTGGTCACCTCTGCCTTGCTCAATGCCTTAGTTCTAATGAGAGCTTTCATTATCAGTGAGGACCACAGAGAGAGGAGCATACCCCAGAATATATCACTATGTAAGGGATAAGCACACCCAAGCCTTCAAAGGCCAGGGATTTATTTTAATCAAACCTATCGATGAGCCTTCTAAAAAGCCCAAATTGCTTAGAAAATAAGTATTTTTCACCTTTTCTATGAAGAAAAGGAACTATACTCATTTTACTATGGAAAGTCTCTTTTTTAGTACTTTGTTGAACAATAATCAATGAAAACAGTAAAGAACCTGCCTGTGATGCAGGAGACCAGGGTTCAATCCCTGGGTTGGGAAGTTTCCCTGGAGAAGAGAATGGCAAACCCCTCCAGTATTCTTGCCTGGAGAATTCCATGGACAGAGAAGCCTGGCAGGCTACAGTCCACGGGGTCACAAAGAGTCGGACACGACTGAGTGACTAACACACACATAGTTGTGTATACTCAAAGTGTGAAACATGATGACTTGATACACATACATACTGAGAATGATTACCAAGACCAAGATAATTATCATTCATCATATTAGACAGTCAACATTCATAATCTTAGATAGTTAACTTTGTGTGTATGTGTGCAGTGAGAATGCTTAACATCTACTCTTAGCAACTTTCAAGTATGCAATACTCTTCTTACATTAGGATACATGCTATACATTAAATCTTCAGAATTTATCCTTCTATAGTGGAAAATGTGTACCCTTTGAACCATGTCAACCCACTTTTTTATTCCCCAAGCCCTTAGCAATCACTATATTCCTATAAAATCAGTTTTTTTTTAAACTTTAGATCCCACATATAAGCAATACTATACAAAACTTGTCTTTGTTTGATTTATTTCACTTAACATAATGACCTCCAGATTCATCCATGTTGTCACAAATGTCAGGATTTTTCCCTGATGCTAACAAAGATTGAAGGCAAAAGGAAGGGGGCAGCAGAGGATGAGATGGTTAGGTAGCATCACTGACTCAGTGGAAATGAATTTGAACAAACTCTGGGAGCCAGTGGGGGATAGAGGAGCCTGGTGTGCTGCAGTCCATAACATGGAAAAGAGTCAGACATGACTTAGAAATTCAGCAACAACAATATTTATCAGATAAATTGTATAAATACATCCCTATTCATCTGTCAAAGGACTTGTGAATTGTTTCTGTTATCTTGCCTATAGTGAATTATGCTGCAATGAACACAGGTGTATAAATATCTCTTTGTGATGCTGATTTTATTTCCTTCTGACATATACCCAGAAGTGGGATTACTGGGTCATCTGGTAGCTTCTTCCATGCTTCCCACTCATATCATGCAGCCCTGAATTGTCTGCTGTATTCCTTGCAAATGAGCATGGGAGTCTGGCAGAATGCATAGGCATTTGGAAGAACCATTCAAGGGTAAATGGAAACATTCCAAATGGCTGCTTAAACACTTGACAATTTCACTAGTCCTGAGTCAAGGAGTGTTTCTTTCTTAGTCCAGTCAGAAGTCTTACAAGTTTTTGAGCGTGGAACACCCTGCTTCTAAAGCAGTGTTTATATGTGTATTTGCTTGTTTGTATATTTTTCATTCAGGAAACATAAAATGTGACTTTTTTTTCCCTAGCTCTTCTTCACCTTTCTTTATTTATATGTTTTGCTTCTCTCTTTGATTCTTTATCTACCATGAATGAATTTACTTTTAGTCACTTACATCTCTTGCCCATTATCAATTCAGCTTTCTAAAGCCCTTTGAGTGAAATAAATAGTTAGAGGTCCCTTTCACAGCTTTGAACACTGTTTGTGCAACCTGCTGTGAACATTTTAAGAGAAGATGCCAGGTCCCTCTGCCCTGCTCATAAAAAAAAAATATGTTCCCCAAAGCCTTAAATCTAACCAAGCGTGCTATCTGGTAAATGTCTATAAATTTACACAGGCATGCATGTTTGCATGCCAAGTCTCTTGAGTCATGTCCGACTCTGCGGACCTACGGACTGCAGATTGCCAGGCTCCTCTGACTATAATCCTCCATAAAGTAAATATCCAACTTAATAAAAACGAGATCCTTGTAGTGTCATTGGAATGTGAATTCTAACAAGTCTTGGGGTGTTCATGTTTAATTTGGGACGCATGTTTGATTTCCAAGTAGGTGAATCCGAGCCAAATGAAAATGTTCCAAAAGAGAAGTGAATAGGGTGACTGTCTGAAAATTCATCTTGCATGTGGGTAACAAATTCTCATCTTTTAGAAGCATCCCTGATGTTCCATGGGCCCATCAACTATTTCAAGGGCCAGTTGGGACTTCAGTTCATTCTAGTAGAATGAGTTCCATATGCCATTGCTGCTTACATGTCCACAGTTGCTCTATCAACCTAAAATGAACAAGCCAAATTCAGATTCTGATAGGAAAGAATTGTACCCCAGAAACATGCAAGATAGTAGAGGCACTAAGGGATAGGAGGATTTTTCTGAATCTGAAATAGGCTATATGACATAACTGACACCAGTTTGTAAACAAGAAAATATGGCCATAGAATTCAAATGGCTCAAAGTGAAAGCTGTATTTTATACATAAAAGTAAAATAAGTATCTGAGATATATATATATATATATATATACACACACACACATATACACTGTTTTAAAAGATCCCAACCACATTCACATTTAATGACATAACAATTATGATCAATGTAGCTTGGGATTGGGTAACCATAGTAAGAGCACTATTTTACCTGGATAAATATTTTTTTTTCTACTTTTTTTAAAATGTAGAAATATGATCAGAAGAAATATAATTAGAAATCAGAGTGTTCAAATTTCAATGAATTCTTGAGTGGCTCAGGTTTCTTTTCTACATAAAAGTATTTTTAAATGAAAAAGAAGAAAATTCAAGGATGAATTTCTGATATAATTAGCTTTTAACCTGTATTTCTGAAATTGGCTATGATCTATGCAATACATTATGTAAGTAAATCAAGATAAATAACCTTTTTCTTATAAAAAAAGGAAGAGGAACAGATTGCTTAGAAGTCTCAAAGTGTGAATTATGCCAATTGGTCCTTTGGGAAATATCTCTCTTAGTTCAAACTGATTCCCTTGGGAAACAGTAAAGTTCATTGCTTAATAAGCATAATGAGATTTTTATATAGTACAGAAGCTGTGTCAAAGGCTCTACGGACATGCTGCAGAGCTTTTAAAGCTAAGATTTCTGACAGGGAATGAAGATCATTCTGACTAGTGGGGAAAAAAAATCTTTTGAACTCAGGTTCTTATCTTTCTGCTATGAGATGTAGTTAAATACTTAAAACATATATTTTAAGTTTTTCTGAAAGAATGAAGTCCTAATTTTACAAAAATTATACTCTGACAAGGAAACATAAAACAATTGATGGAAGTGAAGGCACAAACTCTGTCTCCAAAGCAGACTAGCAAAGTAAGAGAGTGAGGAAGCAGCAGCATGCACTGTGTGTGTGAGTGAGCTCAGTCCTATGGACTTTGGCCCAAAAGGCTCCCCCATCCATGGCATTTCCCAGCTGAGAATACTGGGATGGGTTGCCACTTCCTCCTCTAAGGGATCTTCCCTACCCAGGGATCTAATCCACATCTCTTGTCTCCTGCATTGGCAGGCAGACTTTTCACCACCGCATCACCTGTGAAGCCCCGCTAAAGCTGAAAGCTATGCCTAAAGCTGACAACTTCCGAGAAATACCAGAAGTTTCAAGATCTTGCCTTGTCAAGTGATTCTTAAAATAGACTCAAGAGACAATTTCTCAAGTCTTAAGTGAATGAAGTGAATACACTATCACTGGGGGGAAAAAAATTCCATCTGGATAAAGTAAGCACTTTTGTATACCTTCCTACTATAAATATTGGCCCAAAGGGATGAATTTTGTATCCATTTTTATATTTCCAGAGTAAAACCTATTTTGACTTGAACAAAATGGAGCAAAGTGTGAAGGCAAAAGAAATATTGCTGTGAGTTTTGTACATTATAATATTTTACAGAAATAGGTTTCACCATTTCTCTTTCTTAACTGCTCCCTGCAAAAATTTAAGAGGGGTCACTGAATGACAAGAAATGGGATAAGGAATGTTATAGACTCTGAGCACCAGAATGCCCAGCAACAGAAATGTTTCTGACCATGCACTTAGACTATATACTCACTCTCAAAACAGCTCACCCCTTTAGGTCTATGTGGTCAGTAATCAGCATATATGACCATACTTTGCCGGGCTACTGCTTTAAAGCCCTGTCCAGTGCATAATAAAGGTACATTTTTTTTTTGCAAGATACAAGGTCTATGACATCCCTGTGAGGCACTGTTGAGTCAGAACACTGGCTCTAAAGCTGAGACCCTGAGTTACCCAGTCTCTCACCATCATCTTATTAACTATCCTGCCTCTTGCTATTAAGAGTACCTGGTGGCTCAGACAGGGAAGAATCTGCCTGCAGTGCAGGAGACCAGGATTTGATCCCTGGGTCAGGAAGATCCCCTGGAGAAGGGAATGGCAACCCATTCCAGTATTCTTGTCTGGAGAATCCCATGGACAGAGGAGCCTAGTGGGCTACAGTCTGTGGGGTCGCAAAGAATCAGATACAATTGAGCAACTAACACACTCTTGCTATCAGTTTCTGAGTAATGATTTGTACTAATAAAAATACTGGTTCTTGACTTTCAAAAATTCTCAGGATACATTTGCCAGAGATCTCAATTATTGTATGTGTTTCTTTCCTTATTCAGTTATTTGTGTTTCAGTCACACATGGGCACTTGCTTGTAAGATATTAGCTACTTCACTTAATTCTATGCTTTTTAGGGTCAACAGATGAGTAATAAAAGAAAAAAAAAGGTTCTGTAACCATATCAGCCCAATTTCAAGCATACTCCAGTATTTACCAGCTATGTGGCAGTGGGAAAGCTGTTTATCACCTCTAAACCTTAGTTTGCTCTTCTAGAAAATAGAGATGGTAGTAGTTGGTAGCTCAACTGGTAAAGAATCAACCTGCAATGCAGGAGACCCTGGTTTGATTTCTGGATGGAGAAGATCCCCTGGAGAAGGGATAGGATACCCACTCCAGTATTCTTGGGCTTTCTTGGTGGCTCAACTGGTAAAGAATCCACCTGGAATGCAGAAGACCTAGGTTCAATCCCTGGGTTGGGAAGATCCCCTGGAGGAGGGCATGGCAACCCACTCCAGTATTCTTGCCTAGAGAATCCCCATGGACAGAGGAGCCTGGTGAGCTACAGTCCATGGGGTTGCAAACAGTCAGACATACTGATCAACTAAGTACAGCACAGCACAGCAGCATCTATCTCATAAGATAATTAACTAGAGGGATTATAATAATATATATACAGGGAAAATTATATATATATATATATATATATATATATATATATATATACATTGCAAAAATAAAATTCATGTTGACTTATCATTCCTAAAATAACTTTCTCTACTCATATCCATTTATCTCTAGACAAACAGTCATTGCAAATACAATTTGCCAAGGATTTGAATTTGTGTATCTACAGCCTGCATATTCTGACAATAAAAAAGTAGAAAAATCGACTTACACGCCTTCAGTTATCTTTTTGAATTTGATTTTTTAGATATAAATAACCAAACTCTCTCAGTGTGAGCCTGACACTGATAATGAATATGTTTCAGATGGCAACAGGAAAACAGACTAGTGCTGCAATTAAATGCAAATGTTGGGAGTGCATGCTGTATTAAAGTCGAGTTTAAGACACTGAATGAGAAAATTCAGAAGTTAAGTGACTCAAAAGAAATAACTTAAACCGGCTGAGTCAGGTTTTCCCAGTAAACTAGCTGCCCCTTGGGATTAAATCTGCTGCAGTTTCAAGTGGCAGAAAATCTGTCTGTAGGATTTCATAATTTTAATACAAATGGAGACATTTACTCCTGATGCCTGAGCCATTCTTATGTAAAACACACAGGGCTTCCGTGAGAGGCCCAGCCTTTGTTTATCTTGTCAGTCAGTCCTTATTTCCTGAGTACCCACTGTGTGCAGCGTGTCCTGAATCAGGCATTTGAAGGTACAGTGGACTTTTGTACCTTGAGGAGCTAAAGAGTCCCTACGAGAAAATGCTTCCAAATACTAGAGACTCCTCAGTGTACTCGTTCTGGGGGGAGTGATCATGAAGAAGGTTGGATGAATCTAAGAAGACTTCCTAGAGGAGGTGGGGACACAGGATGCAGAAACACACAAGTTACTGTCTGAGGATGAGACAATGTGAAGATTAGAGCTAAGGGTCTACATCAGGGAGAACTGAGGTTACTAGAAGCTGGCGGGAAGCTGCCTGGAGCTTCAGCGACCGGGGGCTCCAGTTCAGCCATGCTGGTACCATCTCTTTCCCCCTGAAGTATAAAATATTAACTACTCATTTTCAGCCTACGCATAGAGTCGCAGAACTCTGAGAAGCCAGTTAATCAGTCTTATACAACTCTGTTGCCAAAACTTATGATTTCAGGGATTCACAGAAAATACTTGGCTTCCATCATGTACTCTCAGGAGTGATTCTTGTAAATCAAAATCTTAAGAATAAAAGATCCTTCACCATAGAAATATAAGGTGAAATGCTGGTTTATGCATTTCTAATTGTTCTTTGCTTCCTAAACCAAAGTATGAGAGAAAACTTAAAGAGACACTCTGGTTTTAAATATTCAAATATTTGTATCTGCTTTTGGTAAAAAAAAAAAAGAGAGAGAGAGAGAGAGAGAAAGAAAGAAAGAAAGAAAGAGAGGCCTGGCGTGCTGCGATTCATGGGGTCGCAAAGAGTCAGACACGACTGCGTGACTGAACTGAACTGAACTGAACAGTAGTTGGCACTGAGACTGTTCAATTTATATATAAGCAATATTTTGAGTACCTAAGGCACTCTCTAGGGCTTCCCTGATGGCTCAGCAGATAAAGAATCTGCCTACAATGCAGGAGACACAGGAGACCCAGGTTCGAACCCTGGGTCAGGAAGATCCCCTGGAGAAGGAAGTGGCAAGCTACTCCAGTGTTCTTGCCTGGGAAATCCCATGGACAGAGGAGCCTGGCAGGCTACAGTCCATGGGGTTGCCAAGAGTTAGACACCGCTAAGCGACTAAGTACACACAAGCCACTCTCTCGTGGAAAGTAGATACATTGAAAAGTTATTCTAACTTTCTTACTTCACTGAAGTAGACACACACAAGTTCAAATGGCTGAATTCACAACCATCATGAACACATTGGTGAGAAGGCTACTCTCTAATGTGACTGTAGCCCATCGTTCTCCCAGTATAGAGCTGAGCAGAGTCAGGGTCAGGGTGAGGCCAGTGAGTGAGACTTCAAGGACAGTGGAGGAGTCTGACTTTGTTGGTAATTCAGATAGTCTTTCGTGTTTCCATTGCCCTAGTTCCAACTCTGGCTCTTTAGTTCCTTTTTCCCTGGAGCTAGCTTTCATCTGTTGATTGTGATGGCCCCAGGCTCCCCCTCACCAGGTCACTGTTGACTCCTCAGGCCCCCATCAGCAGTTATTAGAGAGGCCTCCTGTGCTATGAAATTGAGTGCAATTTCAGCTCAGTGTGTGGTACCCAGTGGCTTCCCAGGTAACCTGCCTGCAGTGCAGGAGACATAAGAGACGCAGGTTCGATCCCTGGGTCAGGAACATCCCCTGGAGGAGGGCATGGAAACCCATTCCAGTATTCTTGCCTGGAGAATCCCATGGACAGAGGAGCCTGGTGGGCTACAGTCCAAAGTATCACTGGGTCAGACATGACTGGAGTGACTTATCTGCGCTCACAGTGCCCAAGTATGAACTGGTGTTTCCACCCAGGCATGTATTTCTGAGTTCTGTCCAGTGACATGGCAATGAGAAGGGACTCCTATTAACTTCAGAGGATGCTTGTGAGAGACAGTCACCAGTGATCTTCAAGCCCCAAGAATGAGTTCATCCAAATGCAGATTCAAATTCACTGTCCCTTGTCCTGTGAAAAGCTGGACTCTGAATTCTAAGGAAAAGAGTAAAATATCTAATCAAATTCCATCCTCAGAGAAGATTAGGCTTTAGAAGAAACTTGGCATGATGCTTACAGAATGCTTTCGATCATTCCCCGTTATTATAACTCATTGTTGTCATTTCCTGTTATCAGTCGCATTTGATAAGTTAAAAAATTGAAGGACAGAGAGATTTATTTATAAAAAATCCCAGTGGAAATTAGAATTAAGACTATAAGAAGCATTTATAGCTAGAGTTAACTTTTATATCTGAGGATTTTTAGTCCTTTTCTTAGCCTTTGCAATTTCATTGCTGAAGTGCTCTCCAATTTCTAAAGTTGGAAGAATAAAATATCATGTTGCTTTCAGACAGCATGAATTACACTCCCCAGTGCTCCCCACAGATATTCACCTAATTTTGGTAAAGTCAAAGATGCTTATATTGATCAGGTTACAGAGTGACCTGAATTTTGCAATAAGAAGTTCATGATCTAGAGTGACATACTGTCTTAGTCTTAACACTGAAAATTCTGCAACCCAGGAAAACCATGATGGTTAGTCATTCTAATTGCTAACCAGAAACATCCTCCAAGTTACAAACGCACATTGACTTTTCTTCTCTCATTATTCTTCCTGGTTAGTTCATATTTGTAATGATTCACATAAGATGCACTTGTTTGATTTCAGAATTTGATTTTCAGAAATGAATCAATGTTACATTTAGCTAATAGTTTGGATTTATGATGAGAGATCTGTAGAAGAGAATGGAAACCCACACTAGTATTCTTGCCTAGAGAATCCCATGGACAGAGGAGCCTGCAGGCTACATATAGTCCATGGAGTCACAAAGAATTGGACACAACTTAGCAACTAACACTTTCACTTTCACTTTTTCCTGATAAGAGATCAACTTTGAAAAACCAAAGACAACTTTGGGAAGAAGTATGTACATAGCAAATTGTACCATAAAAAATAATGGAGAAAAAGGAAAAGGTGCTGTAAATATATATTATAAAACTATACCTGTATAATGACCTGCTTAAAACATTAGTTAGATCATGTTAACTTTGCAGGTAAATCCCCGGGCTACCTCCCCACTGCCTCTCTTTCCGGTTAAAACTCACATTCCATTATGCATCCGTTTCACGAGCATTCACTGACCACCTTTGTGCAATGCACTGAACAATTGTAGAGACTGTAGATTAGACAAGAGAGTGCAGGCTGGCAGCTCCAAATGGGGGATTACAATCAGTGCAGTACAGAATAAGAGGTGCCATACCTGAAACCTCTACAGCTGGAGACAAAAAGGCAGGGGGAAATTTTAACTTATTTCCAAGAACATTGTCCTAAATTGACTGATATTTTCCAAATTTTAAGTCTTTTCTATGGCTCTATGTTTCTGTACATCTCAAAATTCTATGCTTCCTTCATAAGCAAGCCAAAAGTTTCAGGAAACATATCTTAACCCATACTCTAGATTTAACATTCCTTTGTCTAAAATTCCACAATAGTTAGAATTTCTTTTAGAATCAGTTCAGTTCTGTTCAGTTCAGTTGCTCAGTTGTGTCCAACTCTGTGACCCAATGAATCACAGCACGCCAGGCTTCCCTGTCCATCACCAACTCCTGGGGTTCACCCAGACCCACGCCCATCTAGTCAGTGATGCCATCCAGCCATCTCATCCTCTGTCATCCCCTTCTTCTCCTGTCCCCAATCCCTCCCAGCATCAGAGTCTTTTCCAATGGGTCAACTCTTTGCATGAGGTGGCCAGAGTACTGGAGCTTCAGCTTTAGCATCATTCCCTTCCAAAGCAATCCCAGGGTTGATCTCCTTTAGAATGGCTGGTTGGATCTCCTTGCAGTCCAAGGGACTCTCAAGAGTCTTCTCCAACACCGCAGTTCAAAAGCATCAATTCTTCAGCACTCAGCCTTCTTCACAGTCCAATTCTCACATCCATACATGACCAGAGGAAAAACCATAGCCTTGACTAGACGGACCTTTGTTGGCAAAGTAATGTCTCTGCTTTTGAATATGCTATCTAGGTTGGTCATAACTTTTCTTCCAAGGAGTAAGTGTCTTTTAATTTCATGGCTGCAGTCACCATCTGCAGTGATTTTGGAGTCCAAAAAAATAAAGTCTGACACTATTTCTACTGTTTCCCTGTCTATTTCCCATGAAGTGATGGGACCGGATGCCATGATCTTCGTTTTCTGAATGTTGAGCTGTAGGCCAACTTTTTCACTCTCCACTTTTACTTTCATCAAGAGGCTCTTTAGTTCCTCCTCACTTTCTGCCATAAGGGTGGTGTCATCTGCATATCCGAGGTTATTGATATTTCTCCCAGCAATCTTGATTCCAGCTTGTGCTTCTTTCAGCCCAGCGTTTTAGTATAGCATATTTATTAATGTCTTCATATATTACCAAAAAAATATTTACCTCACACCATACATAAAATACATTCTAAAGATGTTAGAACACTAAATATTTAAAATTCAATAGAAAAGAATAGTAGGCAATATTTCTCTGATATTACAACAGAGAGAATTTTTTAAATGTTACAGCAATAAAACAAATGTCATAAAGATAAAATATCAGCGACAACTATGGTTGCATGTAATAAAAACCCACAAGAAATTAGTTTAAGTTGAAAAGGAGAATTTATTATATGTATTAATATCTGTTAGTCACTCAGTCTGCAACCCCATGGACTGTAGCTGGTCAGGCTCCTCTGTCCATGGAATTCCCTAGGCAAGAATACTAGAATACCAGGGGATCTTTCCCATCCAGGAATTGAACCCACATCTCTTATCTCCTGCATTGGCAGACAGGTTCTTTACCACTAGCACCACCTGGGAAGCTCATGGTTAATATATGGAGATGCAAAGGCAAGGGTGTGACTGGACCCCAGAAATAACTAGAAGTGGAGACCTGAACCCCATTAAGATATTTTTAATCTCTGCTGTCCTTTGTACAACTCCTTCAATTCTAATCACTGCATGTGTTCTCTCCTTTTCTCTATCAATATGGTGAAAGGCAGTGTGTTGACAACTGTTGAGCTTACAGTTTTGTAGGTTGGGTGTGGGAAGAGAGATGGACTTGCTTTCTCTTGAGCCTCATATGAAAGTCCAACAAATGCATTGTGCATTAGTCCTTTAGTCGTGTCCAACTCTTTGGGACACAGACTGCAGCTGGCCAGGCTCCTNTCAGCCCAGCGTTTTAGTATAGCATATTTATTAATGTCTTCATATATTACCAAAAAAATATTTACCTCACACCATACATAAAATACATTCTAAAGATGTTAGAACACTAAATATTTAAAATTCAATAGAAAAGAATAGTAGGCAATATTTCTCTGATATTACAACAGAGAGAATTTTTTAAATGTTACAGCAATAAAACAAATGTCATAAAGATAAAATATCAGCGACAACTATGGTTGCATGTAATAAAAACCCACAAGAAATTAGTTTAAGTTGAAAAGGAGAATTTATTATATGTATTAATATCTGTTAGTCACTCAGTCTGCAACCCCATGGACTGTAGCTGGTCAGGCTCCTCTGTCCATGGAATTCCCTAGGCAAGAATACTAGAATACCAGGGGATCTTTCCCATCCAGGAATTGAACCCACATCTCTTATCTCCTGCATTGGCAGACAGGTTCTTTACCACTAGCACCACCTGGGAAGCTCATGTGTTAATATATGGAGATGCAAAGGCAAGGGTGTGACTGGACCCCAGAAATAACTAGAAGTGGAGACCTGAACCCCATTAAGATATTTTTAATCTCTGCTGTCCTTTGTACAACTCCTTCAATTCTAATCACTGCATGTGTTCTCTCCTTTTCTCTATCAATATGGTGAAAGGCAGTGTGTTGACAACTGTTGAGCTTACAGTTTTGTAGGTTGGGTGTGGGAAGAGAGATGGACTTGCTTTCTCTTGAGCCTCATATGAAAGTCCAACAAATGCATTGTGCATTAGTCCTTTAGTCGTGTCCAACTCTTTGGGACACAGACTGCAGCTGGCCAGGCTCCTCTGTCCATGGAATTCTCTGGTCAAGAATACTAGAGTGAGTTGCCATTGCTCTCTCCAGGGGATCTTCCTGACCCAGGGATCAAACCCACATCTCTTAATCTCCTGCATGGGCAGGCAGGTTCTTTACCACTAGCGCCACCTGGGAAGTTCAGCAAAAGAGATTAGCATTTCTTCATATACTCAGTTGTGGTACCCCACTCAAAATGGACAAAACCCAGAAATTAAGAATGGAAGAAAGAACAATTACAATGAAATACAATAGGACATTGTGAGGAAATGTTCAGCTTCATTAATAGTCAATGAAGTGTGAATTTAAATAACCATCAATTGCAAAGATTTTGCCTAGGGAATTGATTCTTTTTTTTAATTTACAATGCTTAGAAATCCAGAGAAATACACCCTTTTATACACTTATGTAGGCATGTAAATTGATGCAAGCTTTCTTAAGGGTAATTAATATGCATCAAGATCTTTGAAAATGAACATAATTGAAGACATAAATAGACAATATTTTTCATGAAAATATATCTATTGAAACGTTTTGGATAGCAAGAATTGGAAATAGATACACATCTGGCAACAGAGTTACCTAACCAAACCTTTGTATTTTGAGATGAAATATTATACATATCAAGACTTTATTTTACTAAATATTAAATAACATAGAAAGCAGATTCATGTCAATGTATGGCAAAACCAATACAGTATTGTAAAGTAAAAAATAAAAAAAAAAATTAAGAGAAAAACACAGTGCCATTAAGAGAAAAACCCAACATCTGATATGCAACATAATTCTAGTATAGGTATAAATGTTGGGGAAAAAAAAAACTGAAAGAAAATGCACCTAAATCTTGATATTGTTAACTCTCTGAGCGGTAGAGCTTGAAATTATTTTTCTCCTTTGGCAAACTGTTCATTTTTTTAGTGTCAGACCTGAGAATGTGACTGAGCCAATCTGGGAGTGTATGTTCAACAGAAATACTTTCTAGACTCTGGGAAACTTGAACAATAACAAATACAGAATTTCAGCATGAGATTCTTTAATGGAAGAGGGCTGTAGTAAAATACGTTGTTTAATGTTGAGATTCTGTAACCTTTTCAGGGGTTCTACATGATAATTACTGCCTGTTATACCATTTTGCACAACGTCTGAATCAGTGAATGAAAAGTTTCATTAAAAGGCTTTATTAATGTTCCAAATAAATATGCAGAATATGAAAACCTAATGGAAAAGAATAAAAAGAAAACGTAGCAGAGGGCTTTGCATTTTTAAATATCTGCATTAAATGTCAAGAACTTGCATCCCGACTACAACATATCTGAAATGACTGATTAAAAAGTGCCTTTTTTTAATAGAAACACAGACCCTCTTCTTATTTTTGTAAATAGAAAAAGAGATAAAAATTGTTGATATAAATCCAATATTAATTTCTCCAAAAGCTATGTCATAGAGAAGGTTTGTATTTCTGATCAATAATTTTTTAACTTTTCATTAAAATGAGCACAAAAGCAAAATACTTAAGACTGCAAATTATTTTAGTCCCAAAGAAAGAAGGTCATTGTATCACATTTTTCAAAATGTGTTTCTCAGGACGTGTGTGTGCATGTCCCAGTTGCAAAAAACAAACAAACAAACAAACAAAAAAAACTGTTCTGTAATCAAATGAATCTGAGGGACACTGGATTAAACAGAATCAAATTGGTTTCTTTACTATAGAGCTTCTCAAAGAATTTTATATGTTATCATGCAGTGTGAATTTCCAAAAAGGAATGGTATTCAGTTGTCTTCCCAAACATGCTTGACCACTGAACTCTTTTTGTATGCAGCATCTCATGGGTGACTTCTGTGCGCACGTTGGTAAATACTGCTCTGTCAGAACTGCGAGCTTCCACTTGTTCTGGCTTCAGACATCAGTTCTCATCTTTAGCAGCAATATTTCCTTCTCAGCAAGACAAAATTTCAGCTTGAGGAACAGCAGAAATAGAGGGGGAAGAAAACTAGAAAACTATGATGAAACGTCTAACACAGCTTCCCTGGAACTATAGGTTGTGAACTTTGCAGATTTCATCAATTTAATTAATAAGCAGATAAATGAAATTTGAGCCTTTTCAGCATTTAAATGAGATGATAAAAGCTAAAAATGTAACTGCTCTCCAGAGACATTAGAATGATCACAGACGTTCATAAGAATAAAACTTTGGCATGAATCCTTTGGCAACATTCCTGGTTCTGGCTGAAATCAGTAGCTGCATAGGAGATGAGCCATTCCTCCAGGATGCGGTGCTGCTGGCAGCATGCAGAAAGTGAGCGTTTAGAGAGAATCAGAGCTCTGAACGTGCCTGGGGACGGTGGACCATAATAGTTGAGAGAGTGTGAGCCATCACTGCTAAAAAGGCAGTGATGGGGAAAGTCACGCTTATCTAACTGCCTCCACAACCACCTCCTCTCTCATAAGCCTCTTGGTCTTGGCACAACTTACTACCTTATCAGGCAAGATGTTTAAAGCAAAAAGAGGCTCAATTCAACTGATTGATCTTTTTTTGGAGACAATGTACTATGCTCAAATCATTGCACCGAGTCCTGGCACAGAGGGCAAGTATCAACAAAGAGTGTCCCTACCCCTAAGAATTATAATTTTACAGCAAAATGCAGTCCCCAAATATGAGCTAGATTGTGTGTATGTGTGCGTGTATCAGTCACATCTGACTCTTTGCAACCCTGTGGGCTGTAGCCTGCCGGGTTCTCGGTCCATGGGAGTCTCCAGGCAAGAATACTAGAGTGGGTTGCCAGGGCTCTCCTCCAGGGCATCTTCCCGACCCAGGGATCGAACCTGCGTCTCTTATATCCCTTGCACTGGCTGGCAGGTTCTTCACCACTAGCACTGCCTGGGAAACCCCATGAGCTAGAATATATGTTATCAAAAGAGAGGGAAGAGTTCAACTCTCAAAGAAGAATCAGGAAAGACTTTCACCTTGTGGCTAACTAGCATGGTCTTAGATATGAATAGGTTGCCAATAAAGTTTGATGAATTGAATATCACTGGCATAAGAGTACTTCAGGCTTTGAGTACTTTTTTTTCTTTTATGAGCAATTGGAATTTATTAAGAAAAAATACTGGCGGCATCTGCTAAACCGTTCATGAAGCATAACCATTTTCTTAACTAGTCTTTCCCAGAACTGGCTATCCTTTGAACAAATTCCTCACCCCATAGACATATTTTATTTTTCCTCAAAGGCCATTCCTACTGAATTCATCTACCTCTGAGACATCAAGGAGAGAGCTTGGGTGTGGTCACAATCTCAAGGGGGGACACCATCCCCCATTGTCCCTTTTCAAAGGACACCGAGATCTGAAGATGCCTGTAGCAGATTTGGTCAAAAGCCAGACCACTGAGTCTGTCCTCATCCTTATGCACAGCTCTGTCCTCACGTAGGACTTCTTGAAAAATAAAAATTCAGATACCCCTTGTCCTTTCACTGTCCATTAGGTCAAGAAACACTTGCTACCCCTCCAAATTCACCTACCACAAAATCTTCATCAAGAATATTTTGATCTCCAAAACTAAACAAGAAGAGGTTAAGCTGAATAAGAAGAGAGTATTTATCAAAGGGAATCTTAGAATTTAAATGCGTAGCCTTGAAATTAAAGGTGCAGTAAATATAGGCCTATAGTAAATTGCTTATGATGTAATAAACTAGAATTATAGATGTGGAAATAAACAGAGGCAATATAATATTGTATATTTAAGGAGCAGCTATCAACAAAGGAATAGATCAAATTTCCATCTTATTTTCTGTTGATAGCTTCTGAAATGGCTATTATTCAGCAGGAATGTAAAATAGGAGTCAACAATACTGAAGCTTTCCATTTCTTGATTGTCAGCTAATAGTTTTATCCTTCCTTCCTGGATGACCTCGAAATTTATCACAACAGGCACATAGCAGCTAGTTGAGGCAATAGGCAGAGTTCAAGGAAAATCTGCTTTCCCTGTTTATTGCTTGTTCAAGGAAAATATAATAAACAAAGAAACCTGATTTTTGTGTGGAACATCTATTTAGCTTTCTTTGCAAAATCAAGTTTTTTTATTTTTTTTTAAACCTAGAGACTATTATTTGAAGTACTGAATAAAGTAACATTTTATAAAGAGGAAAAGAATATAGTAATTAAAAGCAGCCACTATTAAAACTCTCTTGAGACGATGGGGATACTGTATTAGTTTCCTGTGGCTGCTATAACAAATTACCACAAACTGATTGGCTTAAAACAACAGACATGTTTCTCTCACAGCTCTGGAGCCCAGAAGTCCAAAACCAAGCTGTCAGTAGGGTCGCACTTACTCTAGGGATGATCCCGTCTCTTGCCTCTTCCACCTTCCGATGGCTGCAGGCATTCCTTGGCTTGTGACTGCACCTCTCCTGTCTCTGCTGCTCTCTGTCCTCACCTGCTCCCGGGTAATGCTAACCAATCTTGTGACTTTAATTACCACCTTTGGTGATAACTCCAAAATTTCTAGCTTCAGTCCAGACCTCTCCCATAAATTTCAGATCCATACTGCGACTTCCTGGTTGACACCTCTGCTTGCAATAGTGACTTTGATCACAAAATCACTATGCTCCAAGTCAAACACCTCTACTTAGGGGTCATCAGCAAATCCTGCCAGCTCTACAATTTTTATTTGGAACTCAAGCACTTTTTGTCATGCCCCAATACCTGTACCAAACATTATCGTCTCTCACCTGGATTACCCCAGTGCCTCTTATTAAAATGACCTGTCACTGTATCTGCGCCAGGAGTAGAGCTCTCTGCTTCTGTTCTTGCCTTTCTCTTCCCTTCAGTTCAGTTCAGTCGCTTATTCATGTCCAACTTTTTGCAAAGACTGTAGCACACCAGGCTTCCCTGTCCATCACCAACTCCCAGACCTTGCTCAAACTCATGTCCATCAAGTCGGTGATCCCATTCAGCCATCTCATCCTCTGTCATCCCCTTCTGCTCCTGTCTCCCTTCCCTTCAGTCCATTCTTAATACAGAAACCAAGGGGGGGGGGGGTTAGACAAATTCAACCCCCTTTAATCTCACATTACTGCCACATTCATGGCATTTCTGGCATTTCGGTCATCCAAGCAATTCTCTGCGATGCCAACTGGGTGTCCCACAGTTTAACTCAGTGAAACCTGGAGATCGTGTTAGATCTCATGGGGTAAGGACTCAGTCCCATGAGACTCCCCTGCAGCTTCAGATGCCAATCTCAAATGGTAGGTTCCCAGGCTACCTACAACTTCCATTCAACTTAGCTACAAAAGCAGGTTCCTGTGACCTCTTCCCTCATGGATTTGTTTGTTAGAGCAGCTCACAGAGCTCAGAGAAATACTTACTTACATTTACCAGTGTGTTAAAGTGTATTTTAAAGCTTTCCCCTGATGGACAGGGAGGCCTGGCATGCTGCAGTCCATGGGGTCGCAAAGAGTTGGACATGACTTAGCCACTAAACAAACAACACAAACCAAACAACCTTCCTGTTATATGGATGTGTTCACCAACCTGGAACCTCTATGAAACCCATCCTTCAGGCTTCATTATATAGTCATGATTGGTGAGCTCACTGGCCAGTGATGGTTGATTTACCTCTAACCTCTCTCTCCTCCAGGGAAGTCAGAGAGTAGTACTGAAAGTTCCAACCCTCTAATCACTTGGTTGGTTCTGCTGGCAACCATCCCCCATCCTTAGAGGTGGTTTCCAAAGTCACCTCATTAACATAACAAAGACACATTGATTGCTCTCACCACTTAGGAAATTCTAAAGGCTTTAGGAGACTTTTCTGTCCCAGAGAATGTAGATCAAAGAATATGTTTCTTTTATTAAGTTATAAAATCACACAGGGTGATTCTCTTGAAATATGTCATATCATATCACTATTCTTCCAAAATCTTCTAGTGATTCCCATCTCATTCAGTATTTAAAACCCAGAGTCCTGTTTTGGCCTATATGGCTCTCTGTGATTCCCACTGTGGGACATTCCATTCCTTCCAACAAGAATGCTCTCCCATTATCTTCAGAGCAGTTTCCTTACCTCCTTCAGGTTTTTACTCAGAAGTTGGCCCCTCAGTGAGATCTTTCCTGGTCTCTCACCTTGACATGTCAATGGCTTTCTTGCTGATGAATATAAACCTCAAAATTCAAATTTTTGTCTGTTTTGTTCACAGTTGTATCCCATGTGCCTAGAACAGAGTCTGGCTCACACTAGGGTAGGCATTTTATAAATAAATGAACAAATGAGTGAATGAATCATCAAATGAAAGAACGACTTCTTCAATAGTTATAGAATGACAAAGCAATGACCAACTGAAGTAAAACAACAAAAGAAACAAATAAATATATGTGGGGTGTTATTGCATCTCTGAAATGGTTGTTATGGGAATATATTCACCATTATCAGGCTAAGTAGAATGAAAACAATGTATTTGTTTTATAGGAACAAGATTGAGTGCTATTATTTTTGTGTTTTGTTTTGTTTTTTCATCTTCAATGAGATGGATTCTTGGAACAATGGAGTATTGTTTTTCTTAAATTCCTTTTGGGAAGAATGGTATACATTTCATACTGCCCGCTCCTCATCCAGAACAGGCTCCATCTAGAGTGAGCTGAGGTGGAAACAATGGGCAATAATAGAACAGCTTCTCTATAAAATATGTGCCTGTGACAAGGACCTTAATTTCTACCATTTTATACTTACACTGGCTTGGCTGGAATACCTCCCTGCTCCACAGAAAACTAGGGAATGACCAGTTCTCTTTTGTCATAACTAAAAACAGCTTTATTCTGGGAAAGCACACATATACTTAACAGATGTGTGTTGAACTGAGCTATACTTCTGTAAGCCACAAAGATCTTTAGGGAAAGGCAATGATTTGAATGCAGATTAGGAAGCAGGTTATTAAGTATCCTTGGAAACAAGGTAAAAATAAATTTTAAAAGTATATTCAATCAATGAGACCTACATCAAGGCTGGGTCATTTTAATATACAAATTTCTGAACCTCATTCCTTGACATTACAATTCTATGGAGTTATATATGAAATAGGGTCTAGAGAATGTTTGGAAACCATTGTTTTGGATTTACCTTAGATATTCTTGTAAAAGTGCAGAATTTGGTCTTGGCCTTCTCAAAGCACTGCCTTTTGCCTACAGTATTATGCTGTTGACCCTACAGCAGCAGGCTTTGTGATTATGGACAATTCTCTTGGAAGTCTAGATGGAACTAGGGGAGGCAAGCCACGAGTTCTGACTAGGTTTCCATCTCCCCATCACCACATCCCACTGAAGGCAACCTACCCCTGTGTAGGATCAGCCATCTGTGGTTTCCAGCTGTGTCCCTATCGTCACAAAGCACTACTGTCTACATCTTAACATGAACTTGGTGCAGGAGTCTACCCAACAGAGAGAAAAACCCTGCTACCTAAGTTTTACTGCAACTTCAAGTGAATTTTTCTCTGCTCACTGTAATCAGTATGTTATGAATTCAGAATCCTGTTGGAAGAGAATGGTACATGCATAGGTGTAACTTCTGTTAAACTGTCCGTCTTCAATTTCAATACTCTTGGGCTAAAAAATGAAGATGATGTGTATCTGAGTCAGCAAGGGCTGCTATGATAAATACCACAGACTGGGTGGCTTCAACAGCAAACATTTGTCTCTCACAGTTTGGCAGCTGGGGAGTCCAAGTGATAATGACAGCAGATCTGGTGTCTGGTGAGAACATGCTTCCTGGCTTGTAGATGGTATCTTTCCTCCCAGCCTCACATGATGGAGACTGCTCTTTCTTCTTCTTACAAAGATGCTCATTCCATCATTAGCGCTCCCCTCTTCTGATCTCATTACTTCCCAAAGTCCTCTCCTCCAAATATTGTCACATTATGCCTTCAAAATATGAATTTGGAGGATCACAAATATTCAGTCTGTAGCATTCTAGCCTTGATTCTTTCAAAATTCAGGTCCTTCTCACATAAAAATGCATGTGTTTCATACCAACAGCCCCAGAGATCTTAACTTGTTCCAGCATTAACCCTAAAGCCCAAGTCTAGTCTAAACTTTGTTTAAATCAGAAATGGGTGAGGCTTCAGGCAGAATTCACCCCAAGACAAAATTCTCCCTGAGCTATGAATTTGTGAAACCAAACAAGTTATTTACAAAATACAATTTTGGGACAAGCATGAAATAGTTATTCCAACTCCAGAAGCGAGAAATCAGAAAGAAGAAACAAGTGATGGCTCCCAAAGAAGACTGAACTCTATCAAGGTGTCCAAGAGAGATCAAGTTTGGGGCATAACCCTCTTTGGCTCAATGTTCTGCCATTTGGACCCACTGAAGAGCAAAAATCAGCTCACGGCTTGATGGAGCACTCAGCGGCCCACTGTGACGATCAGGCCACTTCACAGCTTTGCCCAAGGAGGCTACACTCTCAAAGTTCCCTGAGCAGCCCTGCTCCCACATCTCCCAAGTTGCCCCATACCAAAAAAAAGTGTTTTGAGTTTTAAAACTACTTCAGAATATGTGCACACATCTTATTTTTTCACACTCTTTGTTGAGTGAGCATGTGAGGTGACTTTCCTCCAGCGAGAGATGCAGAGCAGAAGGGACAGAGTCTTTCACATTAGCTTTGTTGGTACCAACATTCATTCTTCCCTGCAGAGTATAATTGTAAAAACCAAGACAAAGCCCTTAGACCCTCATGAACAAAGCCTAAATACCCACATTTATTAAGAAAAAAATGTTTTCTAGAACACAAAGAATTTTGTTGTGTATAGAATATTTGATGTGCTACCTTTATCATCCCAACCCAGGGATAAACCTGGGTATCCTGCATTACCAGCAGATTCTTTACCACCTTCCCACCTGGGCTGTCAGGGAAGCCCACCTTTATCATTTAAATGACACCAATATTCACAAGTAAAAGTGATAGTGAACATTCAGAAAACTAAGATCATGGCATCTGGTCCCATCACTTCATGGGGAATAGATGGGGAAAGAGTAGAAACAGTGTCAGACTTTATTTTGAGGGGCTCCAAAATCACTGAAGATGGTGATTGCAGCCATGAAATTAAAAGACACTTACTCCTTGGAAGGAGAGTTATGACCAATCTAGATAGTATATTCAAAAGCAGAGATGTTACTTTGCCAACAAAGGTCTATCTAGTCAAGGCTATGGTTTTTCCAGTGGTCATGTATGGATGTGAGAGTTGGACTGTGAAGAAAGCTGAGTGCTGAAGAATTGATGCTTTTGAACTGTGGTGTTGGAGAAGATTCTTGAGAGTCCCTTGGACTGCAAGAAGATCTAACCAGTCCATTCTAAGGAGATCAGTCCTGGGATTTCTTTGGAAGGAATGATGCTAAGCTGAAACTCCAATACTCTGGCCACCCATTGGCGAAAGTACTGGAAGAAGAGCTGACTCATTGGAAAAGACTCTGATGCTGGGATGGACTGGGGGCAGGAGGAGAAGGGGACGACAGAGGATGAGATGGCTGGATGGCATCAATGGACATAAGTTTGAGTGAACTCCAGGAGTTGGTGATGGACAGGGAGGCCTGGCGTGCTGCGATTCATGGAGTCGCAAAGAGTCGGACATGGCTGAATGACTGAACTGAACTGAATATTCACAAATGAACTCAGAACCTGACTCAAAATAGAACAAGACCTTTTCTACTTTCTGACCTTTTCATATCATTTGGACAATGTGTTCTAATTTATCATGTGTCATGACCTCAGGCTGAAAATGATGGGTGAGCTGGGAAGAAGCTGGGAGGTATATACTGATGATGACCTTTAACCCTTGTCCAAACTTCCTATTGGTGATAAGACAGAGACTGACCCCTAACTATGTTAAGAGGGTTCTGATTTTCATTCCACCATGTATGTTGGAAGAGGAAGGATTTCCTCATACTATCAAGCAAATCTCCATTACCAACTGTGCTTAGTCACTCAGTCGTGTGGGACTCTGCAACCACATGAACTAGACTCTTCTGTCCAGGAGATTCTCCAGGCAAGAATACTGGAGTGGGTTGCCATTCCCTTCACAGGGGATCTTCCTGATCCAGGGATTGAACCTGGGTCTCCTGCATCACAGACATATTCTTTACTATCAGCCACCAGGGAAGCTGATACCAACTGGGTGTCCTGAAATTCAACTCAATCCTGACATCATCTATCTGGAGAGAGAATCAGAATCAGATTCTCCCACACTGCAAGGTCTCCCACACTGCTGGCAGACTCTTTACCATCTGAGCTACCAGGGAAGCTCATGAAGTAGATTACTGGTTTATTGGAAAAAATGTACCTGGGTAACAGCCAGATGGCAGAGATGCATAAGATAGGGTACAGGGAAAAATTATGGAGCCTCCATGCCCTCTCCCAGTACCCTCTCTCTCCAAATCCCCATGTTCACCAACCCAGAAGCTCTCCAAGTGCTGTCTTTTTGCGTTTTTATAGAGGCTCCATTACACAGGTATTGATCATTTAAATCATTAGCCATTGTCCTTTGAACTCAATCTCCAGCCCCACTCCCTTTCCCAGAGGTCAGGAGTGGGCTTGGGAGTGGGTCTGAAAGTTTCAATCCTCTAGTCATATGGCTGATTCTCCTAAGAAGCAGTTCCCATCCTTAGGTATTTTCCAAAAAGCTCTTCTTTAATATAACAAAAGACATCTTTATTGCTCTCCTCACTTAAGAAATCTCAAGTTTTAGGAGTTTGGTGCCAGAAATGAGGTCAAAGACCAAATATGTACTTTTTCTCACAAATCTCAATATCACATATACCCAGGCCACGAGGAATGATTGATGATCGGGACTCAGTCTGATTCACATAATAGAAAACAGAAAATACTTCTTTGTCATTCATAAAATAAAAAAAGAAAAAGAAAATAGTGTATGTGAAAAATACAAGTAATACTTCTTAACTTTGTGTACATATGAAGTGTGACTGTAAGTCATGAAAGTGAACATGGATTTTGAGGTTTATCACCCTCCTGCACTCCATTCACCATGCTCTGCTTCACAGCAGTTACAGTTTAAAAAAAAAGAAAAAGAAAAAGAAAGCTGGTTCTTCATCTTCATTTGGTTCCTTACCTTCAATGAGGAACTCTCAAATTCCTGATTTCTTCTCTTATGCACTGACTTGATGGAGACAACTTAGAGAAAATAAAATGGTCATGGGTGAGAGGGGCCACTTAACTCTCCCTTGAACCTAAGCTACTTTCTTAGTTTTGCTTTCTCTAACCCTTCTGTGGCTCATTGAATTTTTAAGGGAAGTTGAGCTCAGCTCAGCTTAAATAATAAAAATAGAGAGAAGCATTGACCTCAGGACAAAGGGAAAAGGGGACTGGGAGAGCAAAAGGAGAGAAAAGAACACAGAAGACAAACAGAGGAAGGAACAAGCTAGGGGTCCTCCCCTGGAAACCATGGCACCCAGGCATCCAGAAGTTGACTATATGGAGAGTCCCAAACACTTGAAAGGTCTCATTGACAAGCTCACAGCTACGAATCTAAAAATAATAATAATAATAATAGAAGTAGTAGTAAATAACAGTAGTAGTTTAAAATAGTAATAACACGTATGTCTTTAGGGTTGTGTCCCTCTAATCCCTCTATCAAAGACACTGAAATTCAATTTTGTAAAATCTGCAGCTTTGGGGAGGAGAGAGGACGTTGGCTGATGCTGAAAGAGTCTGCTTCTGTTTGAGGTCTGGCACATTTTAATAACTTCCTCTTGTTTCTATCGTATTCCACTTTCTTGGTACTTCTGCAGGCTTGTATATATCTTACTTCAGTATAGGTTTTTTGTATTTTCGATCTTCTCTGAAGAAAAGGTTGGGGCTTCCCCAATGGCAGTAGTAGTAAAGAACCCATCTGCCAGTGCAGGAAACATAAGAGTCTCGGGTTTGATCCCTGGGTAGGGAAGATCCCCAGGAGAATGGAATGGCTACCCACTCAGTATTCTTGCCTGGAGAATCCCATGGACAGAGGACCCTGGCTGGCTACAGTCCATAGGGTCAAAAAGAGTAGGAAACAACTGAAGTAACTTAGTACTAAAGGAAAAAGGAGATAGTGGTGGGGTATCAAGCTAATGACACCATTTATAATGCTTGCTTGGTGAAGGAATGAAGGAAAATTGCCCCCAAAATGACAAAACAGAGTGTACCCTTCATACCACCTAAGCACACAACAAAATTACTTAATATTCTCTTAAACTCAGCTATAGCCAGCTTTATGTAAAATACAACTCTATACCAATAAACAATTTTGAAGTGAAGAGGAAGTTCTCAAAGTACTGAGTCCTTTCTTTATCCTCATTATCCATGTGTGAAATGAAAGTCGCTCAGTCATGTCCAACTCTTTGTAACTCCATGGGCTATATGGTCCATGGGATTCTCCAGGACAGAATACTGGAGTGGGTAGCCTTTTTATCTCCAAGCATCTTCCCAACCAGGGATCAAACCCATGTCTCCTGCATTGCAGGCGGATTCTTTATCAGCTGAGCCACCAGGGAAGCCCTATCCATGTATAATAATACTCATTTATGAGACATGATTGAGTGTTCAGGTTACTTTCACTGCATTATATCATTTCCTTTACAGAGCAATCGTCCAAGGGAAGCCCAATGTAAGCAAGGCAGCATCATTAACTTCATTTAGAGATGACATACATCTTGATGTAAATATATTTATATTTATAATGAACTGAGTTTGTAAAAGACAAGGCTTTCTGCTTATGAATAATTTGGGCAAAATGTGTCATATCTCTGTTCATGTTTTCATTTATGAACACAAATATACTACCTCCTACCTGTATTGTTATAAATGAAATATTGTTTTAAATGAAATATTCATAGTGAAAGAACTATTTTATAGAAACTTTCTTCCTGGTACTTAAAAATCTTTCTCAAAGAAAAAATAGGTGGACCAAGGTTTAGACTTCAGAACTCCTGATTCTGATACAGGTATTTGTTCTTTCATACCAGCCTGTCTCATGCAGATTAAAGGTGCTCACGACTTAGCCGATGATTAACTTTTCTCAACCAGGTGGTCCCCAACCTTCAGGATTTGATGCCTGATGATTTGAGGTGGAGCTGATGTAACAACAGTAGACATAAAGTGGACAGTAAATGTAATACACTTGAATCATCCCCAAATCATCCCCACTTCCACCCTTGGTCCATGGAAAAGTTATCTTTCATGAAACATGCCCCTGGTGCCAAGAAGTCTGGGGACTGCTGAACTATTATTGCAGGTTAAACATCTTAAGATACTTTGGTCTCTGTGAGGACATTGATTCAGTCCGTCCTCCTGAGGATCTCACCATGTTCTTGGAGAGATAGACAAGTAAACAAATAATTGCTATAACTACTGTGGAAATGCCAGCATCAAAGAGTTTCTGATCTTAAGAAGGGCTGTTCCCATTGTGGGTCATCTAGACTGTGGCAGGAAACGTTGTATGTCCATCTTTTTCTGGTGACCAAGTGTGTACTGTGTGAGCTCACTGCAGCACTTTTGAGCATCTACTGACAGTTCTGAGAGAATCTGAAAGCCCCTCCAGCCTAGGACCTGTTTACCAGTGTCTGACAAAAAAGAAAAAAATGCAAAGTCAAAGAGCAGGGTTTTTCCTAAGGTTAATTTCAGAATAAATAATATGATTCCACAGGAAAACATTAACAAAGCCAAGTCCTATTTATCTCTGGTTTCTCAGAGAACAGAGAAATAATCTCCACACGCATCTCACATCATCAGTCTAAAAAACCCAGAGACATTTCCTAAGGAGCCAAAATAGTTGAATCAAATATCTTAGCTTTCAAAAATGGGCACTAGTTGATTTTTTAACACAGAAAGTCAATTTAGAAAGAATCTGCCTCTCCATCAAATAGTTTTAACTTAAAAATTACGGATGAGTATTTGTTTACTGTTCTTTCAAACTAGAGTCAAACTCATTTTCTGAAATGAGAGTCTGCCAATGGAAGCTGTTTTTCTTAGAAGGAATAATCATAAGTTGTACCTGTGGCAGTGTTGTTCATAATTTTCACACTCAGATTTTTGTTTTGTTTTTGTCTGTGTGTTTCGAGTGGAGAGAAAACTTGAAGCATTTGCAAACCAATCTCAGTGGTGAGAGTAAACAAACAGTCTACTAGTTACAAGTGTTCAGCCTTCTCTGGGCACCAATGAATCTGTTTTTCCAAAGAAATCGAGGACTATTGATTAATCAAGGAGCAAGTTAAGTAGCCAACAGTTAAGAGCCTCTACTGTATGTTCTGTGTCTGAGAATCCCAGGACAGCCCTTAAAGAACATTTAGAATGTATATTTAATAATACTTATATTGCCTTTATGAACATCAAAATCAGAGCTGAATTCTCTGATGACTGTTTAAGTACTGATATTTTATATCATTGCTTGTGATGAGGTCCTCATGTTTAAGATGGCAAAGACAGTGCATGTGTTTGCTGAGTGGAGGAACACTCAAACTCTCCAAAGATAGAATGTACATTTGCTCTGCAACAGGATCAGTTTCTCAAAGTGAAAGTGAAAGTGAAGTCGCTCAGTTGTGTCCAACTCTTTGCAACTCCAAAGACTGCAGCCCACCAGGTTTTTCTGTCCATGAGATTCTCCAGGCAAGAAGCAACACAAAAACAGTTTTGTTTTGTTTTTAATTCTGCCCACACACTTTGGAAAGTACTAGGATATGACTGCAGAATTCTGAGCCACAAGGAAGAGGTATGTTCATTCTGAAAAAAATCTAAGTGTACATATGACTCATTTTGCCCTACTCAACTCTGCGTGATCCTTCTGGAGTCAAGAATGTCTTTTTTTTTTTTTTAATAGAATGAGTTTCATTCTAAGGAAAGATGGTCCTACCAGAATAGAGCTAAAATTGTGCTTAGGTCAACCACAAAGTGATTTATGTCCACACTGTGGAAAATCATCTTCCACCAAATTATCAGTCACACTTGATATAATACTAAATATTTGGAATCCATTTATCATCTGATAAGTATTGCACAGTCCAGTATTGGATTTGAAATCTTAAGCACACATAAGAAGTTTTATCTGCATCTGATATGCTAATAGATGTAACTTTTAACTGGGGTTGGGATCTATTTTGACTGTTCTTACTTTGATTCTTTTGGGCCTTTTGCTTGTATCACTTATATTCTTTTCTTTAAATAATGCACATGGGTAATATAGCTAATGCTTTTCACACATCTCTTTTGCTTCTGCAGGAGGGATTTTTGAAACTGTGGAAAATGAACCTGTTAACGTTGAAGAATTAGCGTTCAAGTTTGCAGTCACCAGCATTAACAGAAATCGAACCCTGATGCCTAACACCACATTAACCTACGATATCCAGAAAATTAACCTTTTTGATAGTTTCGAAGCCTCACGAAGAGGTAACTATTTTCACACTTTTAAAAGCTTCTTTGGGTGATGTTCCTGCTCCACAAGTCACCTTCTCTTTGCTACCTGCCCTTTTGCACAGTGGACATCCTGTGCCAAGGGTTTGCCGGCGATCTCAGCCCAGCACCATCTGAATCCTTCTAATGGACATTGTATAGTTCTGTTTTCTGGGCCTTTCTGATCAGCTTGCCCTTCAGTGCCCTCCACTCTATGATTAACTGGTTCAGCTGTGAATGGAAAATGTCAAGCTTGATCTGTTTTTCCTTCCTGAGGCTGAGATACCACCATGAAATTGTACAGTGCAGTCAAATAAAACTTTGTGGAAGGTCATACCTACCGAGCATGTGGAAATGCCCACAACACACAGTCTTCACAACCTGAACTCTAAGAGGCCATGAGCTACTGAGTTTACCTAGCATCCTCTCAAATACTACCTTATTCCCTTTCCACAAGATCAGAGAAATGTAAAGATTATAAATATTGAATCATTATGTTTTACACCTGAAACTAATGGGAAAAATAAGAAAAAAAATAATGGAAATGTGAAATAAATAAATAAAGCAGGGAAATTTATGGGATCAAAGAAAATCTTTTGTGTCTGAACAGAAGACAATTTCCTAGAAAATAATCTAATTTGCATGTAGGCTGCAAGGTTTATCTCATGGAAAGAGTCTTTGATGTGGGACTTATTTACGAATCCTACAAACATTTCCAAGATGACCCTTTCAAGCTACATTTGATGTACTTGAAGATAGACTCTAACTAGAGAGTTGTTGGGTTTCCCTACAGGTGTTCGTCTGGGAATATCACCCCAGAATATGATGGACTCTTTCTCTTTTAGAGGAAAGCTTTGCCCATCAAATACACAGAAGTGAGGACTTCCCTGGTGGTACAGTGGTGGGGACTTTGCCTTCCAGTGCAGGGGGTTCAGGTTTCATCCTTAGTTGGGGAACTAAGATTTTACAAGCCTCACAGTCAAAAAGCCAAAACACAAAACAGAAGCAATACTGTAACAAATTCAATAAAGACTAAAAAGGGTCCACATTAAGAAAAAAAAAAAAATCTTCCAAACACATACAATTAAGTGGAATACAATGAATGCCATGTTCACATAATTTCCAACTAACTAAACACGGGTTGTTTCCACTTAGAGTTAACCTCATTAGGACTGCAGGGTGTGTTCACTTAATACGCTCTTCTGCCAAATTCTTGTGTCCTTTTGAAAAAAAAAAAAAAACACTAAACTAAAATTTGCTTTCCTGGGAGTACAGATGAAAACTGAATAGTATAGTGGTTTTCTTTAAAAATCTATAGCATCATCTGAACATAAGAATATTTCCCTTTTTAAAAATCAATAAAGTTGCAGATACTATATAGGTCGGAGCTGTCTGTGAACAAATAATAAAACTTTGTGTATATACAGGACTTTAAAGTGTATAAGCATCTTCACATAAATTATCTCTACGAGTTAGATCTCTCTCTGTCCCTTCCTCTCTGTATCTCCTCTCCCTGTCTCTCTCAGACACACATGCTCACATACACACTCATGCAAAACACTGTTGAATAAATATCCCCAGAAAGCCAGCCACACTTAACAATAATACATCAACCCACAGAAAATCCAAAACATTTTTGTGACCTGAAGTACCTGCCATATTTATAAATTAAACACCCCCAAAGTTTCTTAAAACTGGTAATTTTCTGGCAAACAGAATTCAAAAGGATTGATTTTCTGTCAAGCAATATTAGAATCCTCGAGCTAAATATGAACAGAAATCTCAATCCACTGCCTATGCTAGACAAAACAAGAGTTCATATACTCTCATGCCTTCACTTTTTCTTGCTAACCATTGAAGGCACATCCAGAAAATTAGCATCTGAGGACAGTTTTCACCAATAGTATTAGAAAATTATGCTTTTATATCTCATGTGATAATTCAGTAATAAAGAGCACAGTGTCACAAAGTTCCTTGTGAATGATTGCGTACACTAGCTGTCCCACAGATATGTGGCATATGATTCTCAAAATTTTATGTATTAATTTTTCTCTTTAAATCAAGTCAGATAAGCTTAACAAGGCCATATATTTTTTTCTGCTTACCTTTTACTCGTGAAATGGCATTATTAGAAAAATAACACAATTTCATTTCTACATGTTGCTATATTAATTCATATAGTCAACTATTGTTTCTCAGCAGTTCCAAATTCTTTTAAACTAGCATTAATATATAAATTTGAAATGTTTTTACACTTATGTTTAATGCCAGCATATATCTATGATAGGGCTTCCCTGGTGGCTCACACAGTAAAGAATCTGCCTGCAATGCAGGAGTCCCAGGTTCAACCGATGGGCCAGGAAGATCCCTGGAGAAGGGAATGGCAACCCACTCCAGTATTCTTGCCTGGAGAATTCCATGGATGGAGGACCCTGAAGGGCTATAGTCCATGGGGTCACAAAGAGTCAAGCACAACTGAGTGACTAACACTTTTATTTTATGAGGCTACAGAAGATAATCTGTCCCAACCTCTCTGGAAGAATTTGGTTTATATATATCAAGAAACTTAAAAATATCAGTAGCATTTAATTATAGCTGAAAATCTACTCTAAGAAAGTAATGTAAAAGTTAGAGAAAATATAAGAAGTACACTAAGTGCTTATAATATTACTTATAATAACCAAAAATTAGGAGCAAGTTAATTCAGTACCATGTGTTCAGTCACTCAGTCGGTCATGTCTGATTCTTTGCAACTCCATGGACCATGGCTCACCAGGCTTCTTTGTCCATGGAACTTTCCAGCCAAGAATACAGGAGTGGGTTGCCATTCTCTTTTCCAGGGGATCTTCTCAACCCAGGGATCTAACCCAGGTCCCGCATTGCAGGCGGATTCTTTACCGTCTGAGCCACCAGGGAAGCTCCGTTCTGCATCATGTCAGTTCAGTCACTCAGTCATGTCCGACTCTTTGCAACGTAGGGTTAGTTAAATAAGCAATGACACTCGGCATCATGGACTGGGCTATTCTATGCCATTAAAAATATTACTTTTGCAGAATTTATAATGACTTGAGGGTATGAGTGTGCTTTTAGTGTTAAATTTAGTGTTGAATATAGAAAACAGTGTATCAAACTGTATCTATATCATGTTCAATTTTTAGATAATTGTAATACCAAAATATTAGGTTGGCCAAAAAGTTTGTTTGGATTTTCCTACAAGCTCCTACAGAAAAACCCAAACAAATTTTTTATCCAACTCAATGTGAATTGATATTATTCTAAGTTGATGGAATCTCAGGGCTGTTTTTACTTTCTTATAATTTTCAATATTCTAAATTATCTCAAGTGTATATAACCTTATAATGCAAAAAAAATGTTAAAATTAATTTGTATGTACATATCTACTTTATTTTGTTCAACTACATGTTGGCTAATGTTGATGTAGAAATAGGCCCGTCCTTGAGCTGGGTCCCTGGACCCTGGTCAGTTCTACCATTATTCAGAGACCTTGACTCACTGCACTGCTTACGACGTTAGTGAAAAGTTGAAAAGTGAAAGTTGCTCAGTGATGTCCAATGCTTTGCAACCCCCTGGACTATACTGTCCATGGAATTCTCCAGGCCAGAATATTGGAGTGACAATTTCTCAGTAGCCTGGATCTCTTTTGGGACTATACTGTCCATGGAATTCTCCAGGCCAGAATACTGGAGTGACAATTTCTCAATAGCCTGGACCTCTTTTTTGAATTTTGGGAAGGATTGGAACCAAAGTACTCTGCAGCCACCCAGAGAGGCTTCTGATTTAGTGACCACATTAGTTATCTTTACTGCCACACTGTCACATGACAGAACTGAGTTCATGACATTCGCTTGGCAAATGGCTTATAGGCACTCTGAGTGCTTCTGGGTGGCATCACACCAAACAAGAGATTTAAACTCCATCTGATTAAAAGTAATGAAGTGAGACCAACAACTCATTTTTGTTTGCAGGGCATTGGGCCTGTGATGTGTTGCTAATCATTTCGACATTTACATCTCTAGTATTTAGTATCTCAGGGATGTTGGAAGTTGGATTAAGCATGTTTCCTCAACATACAAATGAAGAGTGGAGGAAAGTTTCCAATAGTGAAAATAAGGAGGAGCCATGAAAGGGGAGATTAAATTCACAGAGCTCTCTCTCTCTCTCCCTCCCCCTCTCCCCCTCTCCACTCTCTCCCTCTCCCCTCCCCCTCTCCACTCT